>OX383894.1:3315784-3648216 GCA_947532125.1 Saturnia pavonia | reverse complement strand
CGCTTTTAATTTCGGTACTTCGACAAACATGCCGCTCGGCACCGGTCTCTACGGTGATAACACTGGTTTTTCAATAGACGCTAACCAAATTATGGCAGCGAATTATATGGTCGCCGCCGTGGCTCATCAACAACGGAACAACGCAGAAGCTTCCGCAGAGAAAATAGCGAAACCGGCGCACCAAAACTCGAGTCATACGACTGGAACATTCCATTTATCGGACATTCACAAGTACCAGCAGGTTATTCGTTTGTGGGGACAGAAACATCTTCACCTCTTTATCAGCAGTATTTACAACGTCATCAAGAAGAATTATTAAGGCAAACGGGTGCACAGATAATGAGCCTATATCCGTCAGGGTATCCGCCTCCACCCAGTCTGAGTGTCCGACAACCTTACGACTCGATAAATCGACCGTCATGGCTCTAAATATTTTGTCGATACAATATCTTCATCTACTTTGAATAATGTTCAGTGGGACAACTGTTCTAGTAAATTGTAATTTATAAAGTTTGTAGAATCAAGGAACAAGTGTATATTTAGAAAACAATGTAATATTTTGATTATAATTATGATGGTATTCACCAGAGCCTGTGATTATTGACATAAGTTTACTTTTTACAAAACCATATATTATGTGACTGTCAACTGAGATTGCTAAAACTATACTCAACTCAACGAAATTACAAAATTGCAATTTTTTTATTTATTTAAATAGTTTTATAATATATTTATTATCAGCACGTAACGATGCACATCATCTGAGAGAGGTTATATTATTCTGTTTGCATTTCACCTTGTACGTGGTACTTCTTCATTGTATTATTCTATCTAGGTATATTAATTTATATTATTGTTACAAATAAATACGTGTACAAACATAAGAAGTTATACTCCAAAAATGTAATCCCGCGTGCTAACAACGTGTTGGAGATACTTATCAGTCATCAATAATAAAAATGTACATTCATTATACTGTTTTTTGTAGTATTGTGTAGAAATAATTTAACGGTGTATAAATGGACATTATTTTCATTATTTAAACAACTTGAAATTATTTTTGCACAAAAATATACCAGTAAAATGAATTTATATTATTATCCATTAATGAATAACTTCATAATAATCACAAATCCTTGACTGGATGCGCGCGCAGATCACAATCCTATTATATATATACTGTACTAAATGTGCGAAAAGGAGTATAATTAAAACAAAGATTTACCATGAAAACAAATCATTTTGTTTTTGTTTCGCCGAGGTAGTTCTGTAATTGTGTAGAAAACAAAACAATCGGAGTTATCGCGACCTAAGCATAATAACTATATACACATCACATAACTTTATTATCATCACAGTTATATACATCTGTCACATAACTTTATTATCATCACAGTTATATACATCTGTCACATAACTTTATTATCATCACAGTTATATACATCTGTCACAGATGCCGTGCAATGTTTTTGCTCAATAATGCAAGGTTTGTTTTATGTACATTTCGTTTAAGTTTTTAGACTATTTTTGAATGAATGCAACGGTACCCAAAATTATGTGCCTAAATTCGAAATCTAACAGTCTTACATTTATATATAACGATATGTAGTATATTCCCATTATTAAAAATCTATGTAGTTAAAGATAAAAATAAGTAAATTTTTGCGTTCGCATAAATATTATTACACGTTAATGTTATACTTAACTGGTTTTCCAAGTAATTGATGTCAGATATCAATCGCTGTGAGCTTTCAGATTATGTCTCTTGAAAACAAGTATACTAAATATTATATATAATACACAAACGCAATTTGTAAGTCTATTGAATTATTTATATATAATATCTTTATATTTCATTGTGAGATTACTGTATAGAAACATCACATGTAAATTTAATTTAGATAAATGTCCGGTTTTTTTTTATATATTTGTGAGTATACATGTAGTATATTTAATTTAAAAAAATACGATTGTGCTCAGGATTCACGTGACAGCACGCTATCAATTATAATATGCAGTGTTATAAAATATTGTGCAGACTGTGTCTTTGAGATGGTGTTTTGCAGTCTTGACATGTACTGCTGCCACTGGGCTATTCAATATGATTTATATAAAAAAAAAGTAATTATCATTTCAGGAACGCTTTTTAAGCTTGTTAGCTTTAATTTACAGTTACATGTTATAATTTATTTTAAGGTCACATAATAATTGTTATTTCATAGCTATCATATTTTATATTACTCTACTTAACTTTATTTTGTTGTGTAAATATTTGACTATGTTATTTACAGTTTATATTTTCGGCATTTTAAAATATGTATATCGTATAGTTTCGTTTAAAATTTAGTTCTAATAGCATAGTTTAACAAATCATATAAGAGATATTAAAAGTTCTTGTGTAAAAATGAAAATAAATCATTTTCTGAATAAGAGTCTTTGCTAAACTCTACTTCACTCGTTTTTACGAACCCTATTACGATCGTTCATATATTTAAAAATATGTACGAAAGTACCCGACAAGTTATAATGATGCTTATGACGAAGGAATATCGATTCGGAATCTGCAGGTTTGTGACTGGGCGGCGTTTGCTAATTATTATTTTTAGCGAAATTCGCCTACGTTTACTAATTTGGAACTGGCAACACTGTCGGTTGACAGTGACGGTGAAGGAAAACAAAGCTAAGAAAATGAACGCTCGAGACGTCCTTTTAGTACCACCTTTTTTTGTGGAATTCTCGAAGTTTGATATCGCCAATACGTCGTGACTATAGTACGTTTTTGCCTTTGCCCAACAGTAGGACAAACCGCCTGACATTGTTATTATTACGTAACCCCATACCAAATACGTACTACAAACCTGCTTAAAAATATTTACATATTATATAGCAGGAATTATAATAATTGATATACCGATCACTATGCTATCTTAATAGATAGATTGATTAATTTGTAATCTCTCGCACTGCTGTGTTCCTGTTCGAAGGATACGCTTGGTAACAGGCACTGGCACTCCTTTGGTTATTGGATTATGCTCATAGATATATTATATAATCTATGTTCTTATATATATAGCCGTTCCAATATTAAATCGATGGTTCCAACTCACTCGCCAGGAGTACCAACTAATTGATGGATGGCCAGTGGACACAAGACTCCAGATTTTCTGAAGTTGGTTATAAATACCTATAGGCTGAAGTGATCACATCCTGTTTGCTACTACATAACATAAAAAATAGGTTAATTTAATATACAAACACAAATATGTGGTTTATTTATATGAGTACCTATCGTTACTACGTGTTTTATTTCACACATGAACAACTTCAAAAAAATAAAATAGTCTAGTCAACAAGTTCAAAATGGTGTCTATGCTCCTAAAAATATGAGCGACAGCTCATACGATTCGGACAGGAAAAATATATCGTGGTCGTATAGTCCGACCAATATAAGCGCGGCCTTCCATAATGTTGCCGGGACGTGGGGCGGCGGGTTTGCAAATAAATGCTATTATATTCATTTTTCTTTCATTCATTGCATTCTCTCATCTCCTTACATTTCTACAATTTACAAGGGTTACATTATACCTGGCAGTAATTAGACTACATCTAGTTTCACTCAAAAGAAATTGCATAAAAAAAGTCAATTTTTGTACATTAAAGAAGAAAAACATTTCGTAAATTTAGTATATAAGACAACGTACAATAAGTTTATGAAACCGCTCGACCCATTTATAATCAATATCTATATTAATAAATCTGTATTCCTTTCTATGCATGTAATTTTTTTTTTCAAATATGTATTCCGATTGATATCCTATATAAAGGACAGTGGATCACGAATATGGATATTTTTTGTCGGTATGTCTTGATCACTCAAAACCATATTTACCGATTTTTATGAAATTTGTACACGAAAAGCTTGTCATTGCTCAATTGATAGGTTATAAGAACTGAGAATTATAGTTTTAAAACCGTATACATAAATAAAAATAAGTTTTAATAGATTTTCATGAAATTTTGTGCACGGAGAGTAAGGTAAAACCACCAGTAATTGACACTGCACCAATAGTTGACACTCTGACGAAGAAAATTAAATATTTGATACTAAATTGATTTGAAGTCTTGAGTTTGTTAACCGACTTTTTTAACTGACTGTACCTATATGTATTTATAACCTTAAAAATATATCAGTAATCAGTGATTTTGGCCATCCCGATCTTTGGCTTCCTTTTTTTCTTAATATTTAATTTTCTTCGTCAGAGTGTCAACTATTGGTGCAGTGTCAATTACTGGTGGTTTTACCTTATATTATTCCTAAATTGTAAAAAATAAATTACGGGATGAAAATGATTACTGCGTAATAAACAGGTACGTAGCCTCGGGGCACTGCTAGTCAATAAATTATAATATTTATTCAATTTTTATTTTTTTACTAAAACTAATTACATTAACCTTTGAGTATTTTTCTACAAAACCTTTAACATAAATATTAGATTCTTTATCCAACAATAGACGGGGTCGTGCGGTCGGCACAGCCTAACTTCTTCCATTCCAGCCTATCACCCGTCATCTCTGCACTCACTCCTCGTACCCGCATATCCTCTTTCACACAGTTCATCCAAGTTTTTATAGGACGCTCACTTCTCGTTTTACCGCTTACTATCATTCCCATTGTCCTTTATTATATTAATATTATGTAAATATTAGCTTCCTCTCTTAAATAAATAAAAATAATACATAATCACAGATTTCTAATCAACAAAACTAACTCCACAATCAACTAAAGAATCTACCTATTTTGAGTATCTGTATTTTAATTAGATATACAAAAAAAAAAACTATGACAATCTTTTTTGTCAATTTCTTATTTGGTAAATAATTATAACTCGCTTTGTAATGAACTAGGTGTGCCCCACGGCTTCACCCTTGTTTTAAATTTAGTCAACAAAGTCTCTACGGCTCCCGTGTATCCTATTGTTGTTCCATTTCCAGTACTTGCCAGATTGCTCAACGTTCATAGTTACTGATCCGCTCCTTAGGATCGTAGCGTGAAGTTATAAACAAACAAAATAACTCTTCAGCTATATTATATTCGTATAGACAAAAACTGGAAAACAGACAAAAAGATTATTTGAATGGTAAAAAAAAGATGAAATCTCCTCGCACAGCTTCCACGAGCTTTTAGTAGCACCACTTTCGTTTAAAATACACGCTCTTGAACATTTTAAGGCATCAATTTATGTTCTAAAAAGCTATACGGTAGTAAGTAAAACCAGCTAATACAGGTAATATGTGGCCATTAATCAATCAATAGTGGTAAGTTGAAAGTTGATATTTGCTTTTGTGATAAAAACAGTCAAGAAATTTTTTTAGTCATTAAAATATTATGCTTATTTGAAAACTGCCAACAGATACATAATTCGATTTGTAAGACATTCAAAACAAATTCAAGGGTTCTGAGTGTTTCTACAGCGCGGTGTTAGTAACCAACGACCCGGACCCTAGAAGGTTCGATGTCATAGTCACTGAACAATGGTGTCATAATACATGGGGTGAGGTCCGTAAAAATAAATAATACTGCATTATAAAATATTATTAATCAATTTATTTAAAAGACACAGTTCTTTTTACCCAAGTCCGATTCCTTTTACGTTAATTTTTTTTTCAAATTTGTATGTAATTTATTTTCAATATATTTATTATTATATAACGTTCTCAAAATTATTTAACAAGTTTTATTTAACAATAGTTCAATAATAATAATAAATAACATATTAATTTAGTGAACAGCTTAGCAATAATAAGTAGAATGTTTTACCTTTAACCTACATCATCTAATAGGCGGATTTAATCTCCAGTAATTAAATAAACGAACTTGAGTATGAACTAATTATTAAAGTAAAATTATTATACGAGTACTACGTTCACATGTAAATATAATTTGTAATTATTATAGTAAAGTAGTATATAGAACTATATGAACATTACCTACAATTTGACACGGAAACAATCACATTAAATAAAATGTATAAGTAGCTTAAAATTTATTTTCAGGTTTTACTACTATTCTCATTTAATTTATCATTTGGCAATTATATTAAAATTTACACTTATCATTTTACCACTTACTTATTAATTTACACTTACATTGGCAAAATTATTCTATCTTATATGAAACTGTAAAACGTTGCAAGTAGCTTAGTAGTAATAATCAATACGGGGAAGAGGGTAGGTTCATACAAGGGACACCGTCATATACTAGATACACCTGATTTTAGGCGCACATCAACAGAATGACTTATGCGTGTATATGGCTTACTTATGTGTTGGTTGCTGACGAAGTTTGACAACAGTTGGTGTGAAGCGCGCGTTGGTGTGACACGGAACGTGATATGGCCAGGAGTAAGTAATTTAATAAACTCACTTTTAACGTCTTTTTGTAATAAAATCTGCTCTCTAAAATAGGGTAAAGTTTGTGAACTGATCAGTGAATAATGGTATATATTTTTCTAGCAATTTATACAGAAGTATGCGGGGCTATGTAGGTTCATACAGAAGTATGCGGGGCACATTCATACTGTATGAAACAAAAAAGGTCGATCACTTGGAAAATCGAGAATTTACACGGACACGCCCGAGAAGAATAGAATTGAGAATTGGAGAAAATCAAAAAGAATAGAAAAAGAACGGCAAAGTAAAGCCAGAGAAATTTCTGGTTCAACTTTCGAAGAAGATGATCATGAAGTGCCTGTTGTACCTGAAAATGTCAAAGATGGTGCATTTGTGCTAGTAAAATTAAAAAAAAGTCCATTATTTACTATATCGGACAAATTATCAAAGGTAAATATATAAGTAATGGTTTCATTTTTGAGGAAGACGTCAAAGATACAAGATCAATAGATCTATCAGATATAGTTTTGATATTACCGGATCCTAAATCAGCTAAGACAGCTAGGACCGCCAACATATTAAGTTTCAACAAAGATCTATCTTTTTAAAACATACATTAATATTATTATTACTGCTGTAAAGATAATTATCTTCAAGTTAGTTAGTTTTTAACATTTAAGATTCCTCATGTTGATTGTGATATTTTTTTAATTGTTGAGCATTGATAGTACTTCTAAATAAGAATTAAGCAATAGGCCGTACATATTTAAATAGTGATGTGACTGATCAGAAAGACTGTTAGATTAACTTAGTTCCCTCGGTGACATAAACAGATAAACCGGTAGGTATTTATATTATTCTCTGTTTATAATAAAATTAAGTATTATTTGGTCATAGAGACTATTATTGCTTCTGTTTTCATTAACGTTGTGTTTTGGTAATTTGATTTTCATAAATAAATAAACATTTCATAGACAGTTTGTGTATTTATTCACATGTACGAATCTGCCCCATAGCCTGTATGAAAGTGCCCCTGATGTGAGGTACATTCATATATTTTAAATGTTTTCTTAGTGTTAATTGTTACAAAAAGCCATACAAGTGTATTTCTACAAATTACATGTTTTTAATATAAAGTCGGATAGTAAGACTAATGATTTTAGATGAATCGATATAGATATCAATACCCGTGAGAAGTCTATAAGACGAAATATAAAAACTGTATGAAGCCCCACCTTCTACTAATAACAAACAATATTAAATTAATACAAACAAATAAAATTAAATATAAATGATACTATTAATTATTTCGTTTAATGTTCACAGCCAACTTTTTTTCATTTTTACTTTTCTTTTATGCGATTGATACGAGCCAAGGTAATCGACATTCATTTAATGATATTCAACAATCCTGGGTCATTCACATAAACAAAACCTCTGACTAAATATTATGATAAATTTAAACAATACCTAGCTGAATCTGCACGTAGGTTCATTTTAATACATTATTATCGAAGAACACCGAAATTATTACGCATATTACAAAATTATACTAACACGCCTCTAGAGTATACATTTTAAATTATAATTTCATAGAAGATTGCTCGGTTACAATTAAAAATGATGTTCTGTTGGTCGCCAAGTCGCGACTGTGCGCATACCGCATAGGTTATCGAGCGTACACGTGCATTCGAGCCTAAAATTATTATTTATTAAAATTATAATAATAGTAATTATATAGACATAATTACATAATGGTTACACATTTATTAATTTATATTGAACTATTATGTAGCGTGTCTACAAGAACACGAACATTAAAAATAAATGAAGTTTTACTACAAAATATAATCGTTAATAGGTATCACAGAAATTATGCATTTTTTTTTTTTTAGAAATTAGGTATATGTTAAGTTAAATAATATTAATATGAAATAGTAAAGCGTTAAAAATAAAATAAAACGAAATTTCATATGTAAGTAATAACTAAGTTAGAAATTAATTAAAACATATAATATTGGCATTAGTTAGTAGGTTATAGGCAAAAAATAATTTCATGTGAAATACATTTACCTATCTACCTACGCGTTCGTAAGCTCGACTGTTACATAATATCACACTTGCTCTTACAATGTACCCTAAATATAAAATATCCAACGTGTATTTATTTCCATTCATCACGACGCCCTCACTTACGCCAAAGAAATTAAAGTTATACGAAATATTGACAATGTTTTAAATATTTGAATCATATAACGCTTCGTAAACTAGTGAGATCACATTTTGTAAAAGTTAACAATTTTTTAAATTTAAATTAACTATTTAAATAACGATATGACTAAATATGTAAAAATAAAGCTTTGAAAAATATAACAACATATCAATAAGTAAACAAGATCACAATAATTATCAATGCATAAAGGAGATCGGTTTATACATAAATAATTATGTCCTAATATGTATCTAATCACCAGGCATTCATTTCGGTGAGTTTATCGAGTAACAACATATCCCTATCAGACATCTTGAAATCTAGAGGGATATTATCAATTTGCGTGTTTTCAACACTAACCGATCGCGGAATAACAGCTACATCCCGTTGCAGTGACCAACCAAGTATTACTTCTGAAGATTCCACATCGAGACTTTTTGCTATATTCACAATAAGAGGATCTTTGAGCATCTTACTGGCCAATGGGCATCCTAGTGTAGAATCCGCCTGTATTAGTATGTCGTTTTCTTTGCAAAAACGATATAATCCCCTTTCACAGCGATACGGGTGCCATTCGACCTAAACAAACATTATTTATTCATCAAATTTATACAATTTTGAAACGTTTAACTTTCTAGGTAAGTTCCAGTTTCATCAATTCTTACACTAACTAAAAAAAATAATTGTAGTAAAGCGAATATATTTATACTAGCTGTGCCCGTGGCTCCGCTCGCGTGAACTACAAAAATTGTTGTTACCGGGATAAAAAGTATCCTATGTGTTAATACAGGTTATAAACTATGTGTGCCAAATTTCATCCAAATCCGTTCACCCGTTTTTCCGTGACTGAGTAATAAACAATCAAACTTACTTTCGCCTTTATAATATTAGTTAGGATACTGGCCTTTAGAAACAAACGCGAACACTACAAACATAGACGAGTGGGTCCCGGCTTCGCTCACGAGGACTACAGAATTATTGTTTATGAGCCAAGCCCGGTAAAGCTGTAAAAGCCGTAAAGGCTCCAAGGCTAACAGTATAGCCAGTTCGAAAAAAAAAATGATATAGGTACTAAATCCATCTTATTGAAACACTATTTTTATCGCTATAGGTTTACGCGTAGAGGCCACAATCTCATCTGATGTTAAGTGACTATATGGCCCTAGATGATAACACGCTAAACCTAGTGGAAGACTGGTTCTCAAGTGCAGCTGCCGGAACACACCTATTGGTGCTTGGCAACAGATTTTCAACTTGAAGGTGGTAGCTAGCCAGGCGGGCATTAGAATAAGCCCCACCACCATGCTATGGTTTCCTCACGTTGTTTTCCTTCACCGAAAGCTCAGGCTCATTGCAGGGATTCGAACACACGTTAATCGACGCGAAGTCGTACACGCTACCACTGAGCCATAATTCATAATATGCCATGCCAAATAATTGTGCTCATAAATTCCTTTTCAATTTTCAATAAAACGTTGTCACAAAATACCTTATTATGGCTTATGTATAAGAGATAGGCATATGGTAACGCGAACTTTTTTTAGGTGTACTAAGGAGCAATACTTTTGTAGAACATTGTATTTACGCATCACTAACCAATACGCCAATGCACGGATTTAGCAGTTAGGGTGCGCTATTTCTTCCAACCTACTTAATAAAAATCAATATTTAAGGCTAGCTAAGGAGTGTAGCTTAATGCCAGATGCCTATACTATTCCTCATGAATCTGGCTATCATATACAAAAATAATTTTTCGAATCGGACTTGTAGTTTCAGGGATTAACGTGTTTAAACAAACAATCAAACAAAAAAACTCTTCCGCTTTATTGTATTAGTATAGATTCAAGTAAAGGACATTATGTCGTACAGTAAAATAAAAAAATTACGGCGACCACAGAGAGATCGGTAGGCCATTGGCGCGGCGGCGTGATCATTCGGACGGTCGTTGCTGTGAGGCCGACTTGCAACTCTCTCGCCAGCGGATATACACTAGCTAATCCCGTAAGGTGACAAATCAAAAGAGCCAATGCGATGAGTTTATCGCCATGCGCTTGGTGGTCGTGACCTAATCGGGTACCAATCCCTAATACTCCGCTTCACTTCTGGATATACTGTTTTTTATATTAGCTCGGCACATTAACTGTTCTGTTCCTGCTGGTAAGCACAGTACAATCCAAATACAACGGCGACTACCGACAGATAGAAATCCATCAGCGGTCGCCGCTGGGAGAAGAAACATGAGTATGTGTATTTAGTAATCTGTCAATTTTGGTACTAGCCAAAAAAGAAAAAAGAATGATCCCTTACAGAACCTACGTACCTGAGTGGTGTGCATGTATGTAGAGATACAGTGTAATGATTGTATGGTGGTAACTAGTGAATGCAGTGACACTGCATCACGCGAGCGACTGCTTGGCTGAAGGGCTCCATGCTGGAGGAACGAACCTCGGCTTGAGTTGCCGCTGGAGAGAGTGGAGATAGAGGGTGGATTGCTGCGGAGGGGACAGTGGTTTCGCGGATTTGGGCGCGAACACGTTTGGTTTACAGGAACGGACGTAAAGATATTCCGCGGTCGGTGTTTTGCCTTCGGAGCATTTGGGACTGGGGTGTAATTTGCGGCGGCTACCACTATCGGGTTCGGGTGAATCGACGCTGTATCGAAATAGGATCTCGCGAGGAATTTAACATATGATTCGATCGAAGGAAGTTCCATATCTCTATGGAGGTCTACGTTCCGAACGAACCATGGCGCATCGACAAACTTACGTAAAATCTTTTATGTAGTTTTTATGCATCGCAGCTATATATTAGGATCAGGCGGGCACATGTCTTGTATAGTGTACGCTTATGTCTCTGGGGCATTTTGCTTACCGAGCATAATAGAGGATGCAAGCGGCCTAGATGTCCAGGATTAAAGAGAATCGCGGTACTCTTATCGGAGTTGAGAGCTATGCGCCATTTACGGAACCATCTCCCCAGAATGGTTATGGCGCGTTGGATACGAGCTTTGAGTTGAACTCTGTTCCTGCATGCGGTGTACACGACTGTATCGTCGACGTATAAGCCTATCTGGACGTTGGGGGGACGCAGAATATGACAACAGACAAGGCGCCAAAATGGAACCTTGCAGGATACTTGAGCATATGGGGTATGGTGTGGAGAGTACACCTTCCACACGGTAACGGAAGGTGCGGTCGGTGAGATAGTCGTGGATAATGTGAACTTACCTATCGGGAACTTCTAGTTGGTGTAACTTGTGGACTAGTTCAGCGCGCCAGACCTTATCAAAGGCCTTGGCAACGTCGAAAAAGGCCGCAAGTGTACGACGATGAATACGATAATTCATTGAAATTAAGCGTGATGTACTCCGTGAGGCGGTGTATTCGAAGAGTGTTTGGCCCATAAAGCGAACTGCTCAGGTGGGTATAAGTTTTTATCGTTAATAAAGGTCTTGAGATGGCTCAGAAGGAGCCGCTCTTAAAGTTTTCCTAATGTATTTAAGAGACTGATCGGGCGATAGCTATCGGGATCCTTCGCAGATGAAGCAGTTCGATGCATTGGGTAATGTCTGCATCATTAACATTGCGAACTGTCCATTTTTGCAACCTGTGCAGATTATCGAGGAGATACATTGCGGATCCATCGCAGAGGTGCGAACAGTATTCCATACATAGCATAACTTGTGCCTTGTAGAGAAGATACAGTTAAACGGACGTGAAAAACCGTCGCACCCTGTTCAGGATTTTGAGTCTCCGAGACATAGTAGAGATGACACTCCTGATGTAATCCCTGAAGTCGCTGCCAATATCCACACCTAGGATATTGAGGCTATCACGCATTGCTAGTGAGACGTTCTGAAGAGCGGGGAGGGGAGTAAAGGAAGATTTTTTGGAAAAAACACACACATCTGAGTTTTCTTAGCATTGAACTCAACCAAGTTATTTGCTTTCCATGTAGATAGACGGTGCAAGTATTAGTTAAGTTCAGTGACAAGTTCCTCCAGTTTCTTTTTTGTTTCTACTGTGGCGAAGTTGTGTTGACTGTGCCTGTATGGCTAGTCCAAAAAATGCGACACCATGTATAGTGGTCGCAATCCAGTCAAACGCAACTATCGTGTCATAGCACCCAAGAACTTTTCGAGGTTAAAGAGAAGCTTGAATTTACATTCTCGTATAGTAACAAATTAGGAATAATAAAATTTTACTAAGATAAAATTAAACTGTAACATTAACGTACCTGATTCACTGTAGGATCAATACCATAGTTGCAACGCATTAAATTTTCAAGCATGCGTACATTAAAATTTGAAACTCCAAGTGCATTTACTTTGCCATCATTGTACATTTGAACAAGTTTCGACCAAGTTGATTCAATCATCTTATTATTGGAAGCATCATTTAGTGCGAGTTTGTGCGCTCCAGGGTTTTCAATCAAATATAAATCAATATATTCTGATCCTAGATTTTGTAACGACTTTAAGAAACCGTTTTCTGTGCGCATACTGTCTCCAAAATCACCAGGTGCTGAAAAATTTATATACTCATCAAGTTATATATATATATAGTTAATCAATACTAATATTATTAGCATATAATATAAACTTCAATATTTGTTTCTACTTACTGAGTTTCGTTGTTATGAATACATCACTACGTTGCATCTTGTACTTCGGCAGGAGTTCTTTCAAAGCAATTTGCAACTGATATTCGTTACCGAAGTATGAAGATGTATCTGAAAATTAAGGAATGAATAATGTTATAAGAATAAAATGTCCCTTCGAATACTAGACTAACTAATTGATTTTGCTTACCAAATAAACGATAACCGGCTTTTAAAGCTTTGTTTACTATATCCTTCACTATATTGTCAGCTAACAGGCGATTAATGCCCACTGAAAAAGGTAAATATAAAATTGAAAGGATCCATCAATAAATTGGGCAATAACTTTGAAAACATAATTCAACCTTTATAGTTGGGGAGCCCACGATGCTAAATGGGGATTTACTCGAGCGTCATAGAGACCTATTGGGTTGCAAAGCTTTGATGATAAGAAGAAAAAATGTTATGTAATGTATACGTTTTCATCAGTGGGGGGACCGGCTATAGATTTTTAAATATGTAAAAAAATACTGTTGTATTGACATTCTCGAGCGCGTCAGATATTGATAGCATTAATGTCCTACGTATTTTTAATAAAGTACGTATGTTAATCTGATCGTTTGCATGATGGGGGTGGTCGTACGTAAGGGTTGAAAATGAAAAAAAATAATTAATCAAGCGCGTCAGTTTTTCTGAGGAGATGTTAAGTGAACCTAAAAAAAGCTCTCATTAAATAATCTGACGATTTCGATGTGACGCAAACTCGCGGCCATTATTATAATGTGCAAAAAAATCGCCATTTTGAAATACTCAAGAGCGTCAGATTTAGATATATATGGTTCATCTTTATGTCCTACACGTGCTGTCTCATAATCTGACGATTATCTAGAGGGATTCGTCTAATATGACAAAAAAAATATTTTAATCTTTGAACTTAATTACTTGAAAAGCTCAGGAAATAGCATGCAAATAAAAAAGTGTATGTTTTTTAAGTAGAATACTTGTATTTACAAGAAAATGATTAAAAAAAACGCTCAAAAGTATTTAGGTAAGAGGGGAAGATAGGCATCACACAGCTGCACGCATTAAACTTTATGGACGAATTTTTGTTACTTCGGCTGGTGGAAATCGTCAGATTATATATTTTTCGTTATCCTTGAATTATTTCCTTCAAAATAAATTAGCCACGCTCGAGAATGTCGAGATAACCTTTTTTAACAATTTTGTAGCCCACCCTTTTCTTTACGACACTCTCTAATTGTCAGATTAGTGGAATATACACTTTTTAGCATGTAATTAACTCACCCTACCTTAATGTGACGCGCTCGAGAATTTCTGATGATCAATTTTTTTTACTAATCTGATCCTTTATTGGATCCTTGATTATTTATTGAAGGTACTTTCCGGATACAAGGTGGGATACCTTGCTGTATATTAATCTGCCGCGCTTTAGTAAATACCAAAATCCCCCCTTGGGCTACTAACCCTCCTATTATATCGAATAAGTCGAATAGAATAAGTGAGTAATTATTGTATACCTTACACATAATAAAATAAATTCGTTTTTCGGAAACTACTCTAAATATATTATTAGTAGATAAACATCTGGACAAATGAGTTACGCTCGGTGCCATGTCTGCAAAAAAGGCCTATCTACGAAAACTTGAATACTAAAAAATGTTTTATAGGTACTAATACTATGTTTTTTAAGTATTTTATCTAGGTAATGACCTAGATACAAATTCTCATCCAAATGGATGAATCAGTTTCCGAAACACAGTTTTCAATTACTCATATATAATTATATATGAATTGTTCACTTAATAATATAAAATTAAATAAACAATTTTTATTTTCGATCTTACTATACTGTTCCCCGTAAGGACCATGAAGCCTAAGACGACTTTTACAGCTTGACCAGGTTTGGGGTGACCGCTGAAAGCTCAGCCGTGAAACATTGCAGGTCTTAAACGTATCCTTTTTATGGAATTCGCGAGTTGCCTGGTCGCCTCTATGCTTTTATTATCAATTAGTGAATAGAAACAGATAAATTGAGTAATCCTTAGTTTGTTTATATTTTTATTTATTTGCTCCACAATAATATAAGATTATGATACTTACCTCCCAATGAAGGCATGTTGATGCTATTGTTTAGAATAAATTCAGTTGGTTGTATGATTTTTGTAGGTTGGCTTACCGGAGGCATTTTTCGTCTCAACATGACTCGTCGTTGACTGTTTCTGGAAAATTAATTATAAATTATTATTAGATGAAATTTATAATTTTCTATTCTATCCCATTTACATCCATAACCTCATTTCTAACATATTTGCTCTATGAAGAAGCATTTACAAGTTACCAATCTATTAATGTTACCACAATGATTATTTTCGTCGATGAATGTCTCTAGGCACTTTAAAAATACTTTATATAATTATGATGATACGTAAAAACTTGACTATTAATATTATCTAAAGATAATAAATTTCAAATAAACACGGCCGGGTATTTTACGTGAGAATACGTGTCCGCCCCGACGCTTAAATTTTTTTACGTCCCGGCACCACTTCGCTTTATTATAATATGGTGTTTTATGGGTATCACTGGATTGCTGAAAAGCTTTTTCCAACCGTATACGATGTCTATATATTGAATAGGGTTTGTGAAGAGTATAGGCCGATATTATACATACAATATTTAAAAACTATGTCATTTGAAATTAGACCTCTTTGGCTTTAAAATGCAGTTTGTTAAATCTATGTGTGACTTGTTTTTACATTTTGGTACCATTTTAAATATTGCGTGTTAACGTAACTATGGATTTAAGTAAAATTTTTCGTAGTTTGATTTACTACGCTTTTAAGTGTATTTTGATGCCTTAGTAAAGTGTCGTTCGCATTCAAACTTCTTTTGGTAATAAACTCATGCAAATCAACAATTTGTAGCTGGTTTATTGAAGTTCAACGCGGTCGTGTTAATCTCAGTGACGAATTTCGTGATGATCGTCCGTCTACCGCTGTGAACAATGAAAACATCAATGTTGTACGCCGTATGATCGAAACTAGTGCTTTCATTCAAATGGTCAAATATTCGAATACTTACAAATTCAATAAACGAATATTCGATAAATACTTACAGCTCTAATGTGCACAAAATATCACCGCTCGAAAGATCACTCCTTTGCGTTCAAGTCATGCCTTCGCGCGAATTTTAATTGCATTGCAAATATTCTATTCTATTATATAAATGTGCGAATAATTCGAATTATTTGTAAATTTTTCGAATTATAGTTTTTGAACTATTTGATTCAAATTTAAATAATTGATAAGATTTCCATTATAATTTTGTATACTAAATTTGAATCGAGTATACGGAACTGAAATTAAATAATCGAAACTTAAAATGAATTGTTCTTAGAGAATTCACGTATTCTTCGATTCGAATTTCGAATTAAATTCTAATATTTCATTACAATGCTATTCGCACACCCCTAAACATTTTTTCTAATTCTGATTCGTTTAAAAAACTATAAAAAAAAGTGGACATGACAACTTTCACAATGGAAATCACCAACATTCGTTAACTCTAACTTCTTCCATCCACCAACATCTTAAGACGGTACAACCTGCAATGGTCTTCTTAATGGAGACTCATATTTGCAGTCCATCTCATACATTTTACTTACACTACCTCGGCCACCTGGTTGTAGAAGACTTTCAAGAAAAAATCAGAGCATGTGTGTATGTGCGATCGGATGTGTGTTAACGCAGTTTGTGCTGTCTGGAGGATCCTTTCTTCTTCGTCCCTTGGGTACACGTGGTCCTGGGTACTCAAAACCGTATACGTGTTCTTCTACCGATCCCATAACGGGATTAAAGAGTTAAAAAGACAAGCCGATTGTTCGATTACATCTGCAGGGTGACATCCGAAACCGAAACCGCTCGGTAGAGTTTGTAGTCTTTGGAGACTTTAACGCACACTACAAGGCATCCCAGCGGTAGTACTCAAAAAACGTGCAGCTGAGTTGTCTCCAGTATTACCGCGCCTATACCGGACCGGTTATCCTACTTCTTTGGTGTCATGCCTCGGGTTTGGACAGAAGCTATTGTGTAACTAATACTCAAGAAGGGAGACTGGTCGAACCCTAACACTTACCGCCCAATTGCCGTAAGTTCAGTGTTGTGCAATATCATGAAGTAGATAATTAACACCCAGCTTGTCCGCTACTTGGAGGATCATTCTTTGTTTAATGATCGTCAACATAGCTTTCACCAGAATTGATGGACGTTTGATCTTCTATCGTAGGAACGTGTTGCGCCGCTGGGGGGAGACAATTAAAAAGCATGGCGATTAGTCTCAACATAGCCAAAGCTTTTCATAGGATCTGACAATGTGAACTTCTCTCCAAACTTCGAAAGTACGGATTTCCCGACAACTTGTGCACATAGTTCTTTGGTTTTCTACACAAACGCAGAATTCGTATCCTTTTTGATGGACGTGATTCACACCTCATGTCTGTTAGACACAGGAAACTCAGCAAAATGTCTTGCGTCAGCTTAATATCTCAAGCGCAGCTTACTGCGCCGGAGCATTGAGTTAACTCAAATATGCGCCCCACACAGTGGGCTGAAATCGGAGCCTCCCAAAGAAAGGATTTTAGAAAAATTTTATCCATTATTTTATAGTTTTAAGTATACAGTCTTGTCAAAATGATCATATCATTGAATTATTTCAAGATTTATTTTTACCTCATGCACCATATAATGTGGACTTGTAAATTAGCAATTGCCCCAACTCAGTCTACTACGTCGGATGAGTCAAGTCACTTATTGCAAATGTGTTGGTGCATAGCGTACTTCAAAGCTGCGCGCCGGCCGCGGCACAGTGCCGCACCATTCAGGGGTTCGGGTGGCGCGCGTTTTACGACTAATTTGGCACGTACCATTTTGCTGCGGCACGGCGCACAGTGGGCTGAAATCGGAGCGTCCCTTTCATAGGATATTAGAAAATGAAATGTGTTATTTGTTAGTTTTAAGTATACAGTTTTGTGTAAATTTTAAGCTTTATTTTTACCTTATAGACCATATAATATGGACTTACAAGTCCAAGTTCAATGATATGACCGTTTTGATCGAAATAATACATTTAATTTCTCTAAAATCCTATGAAAGGGAGGCTCCGATTTCAGCTCAGCCCAGCCGCGGCGTAGCGCAATGTTACTCATGTCTAATGTCAGTAAATGGTTGAGTTCTATAACGCTCTGCACTTTCACTCACTTTGTTTCTTCGGTAATGATATGTTGCCTTTGGGTCACATTAATTGCTATGCAGATGACAGCACACTTCATGGGCGTTTTTACAGTAAGCCCGCTTTTGGTCATGGAGTAACAGAAAAGAGACGGTAGGAACTTGACATTGAATTTAACCAATTCTTTCAACTCCTCCAATTTTTTTAACCAATTCTTGCGGGATTTAGTGATTTAGTTGACTTTAATGACAAGATAACTCTGGTGTACGCGTTTTGTTCTAAAGAATCCCCATTTTCTCCCCTCCCAACACTCCAAAACGTCTTGCAAGGAATACGTGACATCCTTAATATCCTGAGTATGGATATTCACAGCGACGTTAACTCCAGTGATTATTACATCGAAAGTGTCATCTCCGCCACATCTCGGAAACTCGGAATCATGAACAGGTTACGACGGTTTTTCACGTCCGAAGAGCTGTGTCTGCTTTACAAGGCACAAGTTCGACCTTGTATGAACTTTTCGCACCTTCCCCAAAGGACAGATCCGCAAAATACCTTCTCGATGCTCTGGAAAGGTTGCTCTACGAGCTGAATTGTAAATGATATAGACTTTACTGTTCATTGCGCCACTTCAGCTGCGCAGGGACATTTCCTCGCTGAGCGTGATCTACCGTCTGTATCATGGCGAGTGTTCTGAAAAGCCATTTAACTTAATTCCGTCTTATCCCTTTCATGACAGAACCACACGTACTAGGTTCTGGACCTACAACATTACAGTAACCCCCATCTCGCCACGAAAAAAAAAGTTCTCTACCTACTACATAATTCTTAGCTGTATTGTGAAGCTGTGGATTTGTCTCCCGGCCAGTCTTACAGCGACGACTAGCGATAGATTGTAGATCGCAGGTACAAAGCCGTCACTTTACGGTGCAACAATTACTGAAGGCACCAAGCATTTAAAAAAAATCGTAATGGGAAAGAATGAAAACTTAAAGAGGGACACGATTTTTATAAGACTGCGTGTAGTACTTTTCGCTTTAGTAAAAGCAATCTAATTTCGATTTGATCCTTGATATTTATTTCTAATTTTATTTTGTTTGTTTAAAATAAGACACGGGCAAATAAAAACATGATTAAAAATATGATATGAAATAAAACAAATATTATTGTTAATGTGTTATTCAAACAATGCCCAAATATTCGATTACCAACATTTTCGAATATTTACAAGTCCTAATCGAAACAGGATGTAACCTACCATGAGATTCGGACATCCTTAGACATAGGCATGAGTCAGATATAATCATTCCTAAAAAAACATTTGAATGTGAAAAAACTATGTTTCCGAAGAATCCTTCACAATATAAGTAAGGGTCAAAACACGGACCGCGGCACTTGGTGCAATGCCATGCTTACCAGATTCAACGAAGGGCGTCTGATCTAGTGTGGGACATAGTGACAGGTGACGAAACATGGATTTAAAGCTACGATCCCAATTGAAAAAAGCAGCAATTGACTGTTTGGGTCTATCCAGATGACCCGAAACCAAACATGTTGGGAAAGTGTGTGATTTACCGCAAGCGAATGATTGCTACTTTTTTTAAATAAAAAAACTGAACACGTAGTCTCTGTCGCTTTAAAAAATAACCAAAATTGCCGTATCATCTTGCAAAATGACCAATGCCAGCTCTCACACGGCTAGACAGACAAAAGAATTTTTGAAAGAGAAAAACGTAGATATTGTATTTCATTTTGCATATAGTCCCGACCTGGCACCATGCGGCTTCTTCCTGTTTTCAAAAACCAATAATTATTTACGCGGTCAACGATTTTTAACACCAGAAGACGCTGCTGAAAAGTATAAAAAGCATGTTTCCAAGGTCACCACGGGGGTGCCCGGGTGAAGCTGTAAAAGCCGTTCGAGGCTCCTGAGCCCTTATGGCTAACAGTATAGTCAGTTCGAAAAAAAAAAGGTCACCACGGAGCAGTGGTATTAATGTTTTCAAAATTGTGTATTTGTATAAAAAGTAAATTAAAACTAAGAGAGAATGTTTTGAGAATGAATAAATTGATCCATAGTACCAGTCATAATATTTTTTTATTCATTTCAGAAATTTGTAGTGGGTCCCACATTTTAAGATTTTTTTTTTAATTTAATACTATATTTATTCACAATAACTATTACACACTAACGTTTTGTATAAACATTCAATTGATTTTGATGAGAGCTATTGATTGAAACTAAAACGAGTGTCGTATCTTCACCGAGTCGTAATTTATACAAAATGAAAATTATGTGACGCGGCGAAACAATCTTAAATAGTGACGCGTTCCCCTACCCCGCATGCGATGCATAACAGAAATCACTCTTTATAAATAATTCTTTGTTTCTTCAACTATCAAGTGGTGTAATTAAATTTTGAACGTAGATGATAGATATGTAGCTGCATTGCTAAATTGTGTCCCCCATTATGATATCATTAATTTTTTAAATTGTGTCGCACTGTGGAAGCAAAAAATATTCACTACAATATAGAACATACACATGTAATGAGTACTTCATCAGAAATAAGCGCAACACGTAATACCACACTCCATGTGGAGAGACTAGAAGGATTTGTCTATTAAAGCACAGGGAATGATTTAAATCAAACGATTTTTTTATAAAAATAAAGGTAATTTATTCTAAAAAGAGCATTTCAATCAAGCTTTAAAAAACAATATTGAATTCCTTACTATACACTACTAATCCTTACTAATATTATAAGTGCGAAAGTGAGTTTATTGGTTTGTTACTCAATCACGCAAAAACGGCTAAATGGATTTAGATGAAATTTGGCACACAGATAGCTTAATAACCCGGATTAAGACATAGGATACTTTTTATCCTGGTATAAGCCCAATTGTGAAGTCCACGCAGTCGAAGTCGCAGGCACAGCTAGTAATAAATAAAAACAAGCATTTACAAAAAAAATCTCTTCTGAAAGAACTAATTCTTCAATTCATCAGAATAATCAAGTTTATAATAATGTACTTACTTAAGTTAATTTTATTTTATTCGGTATTCATACTAAAGTGGCTTATTCACAATCCATCTCGATGTACGTTCTGCCAGGGACTTGGTGCTAGCCAATAGCATATACACAAAAGCACATCCAGCGTGACAAATGAAATACAGTAACGAACGCGTCTTTTTTGTCACCAGTGTTGTCAATACGTTTATGCTATCTTTAGAACAAAGAAAAGTGAAAAAGGAAGAGATTCTGGATGAAAACAATGTATAAAAAACGTAAAAATGTATAATTATAGTCTATGAGAAGTCTGCTGTACAACAGGTATCTACACAATTGACCACGCACTATACTCGACCTTCTGGACGTACGGGCTATTCATTAGCCGTCGGCGATGTACGTCGGGACCTGCTCAGCGATCAGGGACTCCGCTGGGTGCAAATCGAGTCATGCTCGTCCAGCAAATTGTTAAAAATTACCGATGTACGTCAAGCCTATTCATTGTTGTTTTTCTATCGTGCATCGTGCGTGATCATGGCGGAACGTACAGCAAGATGGATTGTGAATAAGGCGCATAAATATGTAGATTGAAGTATTAGTAGGTCTCGGGATTCTTGGTTATTTTTCTGTCATCATATTAACTTTGTATACAGATTACTTCAAGATGCTAAAAAATAGGAAAAATATATATTTCAACCATTATATAGTAATAACACATTAAAAAGTTATTTATATTCAATAAAATAATTCAATGTTTTTTTTTATGGTATACATGGAAAGGTGGCAAATCTATAATACATACATATAAATGAATTTTTAAGATACTTTCCACAATTTTGTTAATTTTTCTGAATATTTTTTATTTGTTTACTAGTGAAATAAGGTATTTTTCCTTATAAATTGACATGATGCCAGTTTTCTTTCTTATTATTTTTATTGTTATTTTTATACAATATATAGGATTGCGTTTGACCTCTACCTAGCCTGATCATAAGTGATGATGTGGCCTGTGATAGAATATGATGGAACATGCTTGCCTTGAAGATACCCAAGTTATAATTATCAATCAATACAAACTCTAGCAAAGCGTTCCACTCTGTCTGGCAAAGCATTCTCTTTAGCAGTGCACATGATAAATGTTCTAGCAAAACACTTTATGCGCACTGCTGGAATATCAACCATATATTGAAGATGCTTCACCGTGTCTCTTGTCGTCCAGTGATGGGGATAAGAGAAGGGAAAGAAATTAATTGTGCAATTCCAATGCACACTAACCAAAATGAATCTGATAAAAAACCGATAAACAAGCAACTTTACATCGATGTTCAAGGCTCTGCAACTTTGCCTCAACTAGCGAATCGTTGGCAATTAATCATTTGGGCACGTCTCTTGATTGCCTCCAATGCCTCAATTTTTTACTTGGCCGATTAATCCCAAAGATGAGAGCAATACCCCATTCATGACATGCACAACGATTGATATAGATCAAGCAGCTGACCTAGTGTGAAGTACCGTCTCAACTTTGTAAGGATACTCAGCTTTTTGGCAGCCAATTGGGCTTTATACTCAATGTAGCCAACAATTCTCCTAAAGTAGTTTTTAATCTGGTATGCAATCTTTTTTTAATAATGAGTCAATTACAACTTATTTTTACAAATAAAAAGTTAATAAAAAAGATTCGACCCTGATCAACAACTGGTAGTTTAACAGATTGCATAGTTCAACCTTTACCAGTAGAACCCAATAGGGATTTTAAGTTACATGAAAGTTTTATAAAATTAAAATGAAGTATTAACAATCATTTCAAAAATAGTTGTTTGGCATACTCAAAACAGGCAAGAATTATAAATACGTTATCAGAAAAGTAAGTATATTTTTATTATTGAATTTTACCCGTGGCTTCGCTTGTGTGGAGTACAGAATTTTTGTTTATGAAAATAATGTGATTTTTTATAAGGGCCAAGAGTCTACAAAAGAAATTGATCCAAATCTATCTGATAGTTTTTTGTATGATGCAATCACAACAGCATACCACAATCATATTAAGACACTCTATTCTATTTATATAGATTTAACTAGGAGTGCTCCTTCCATATACAGCACATATGTTCTAAGGGTTTAAAATACACTACCCGCTGCGGAATATTTCATTTTAGATATTTATAAACACCAATTTGCATATTTTTATAAATTTTATACAAATTAATTATTCTATAACTTGGTATATCAATATTATAGCGTTTTATTTGTTACCCATAATAAGCCAATGTGCACCTCCAACAACATATAATCTAATAGAGTGTATTGAAATGACATTAATAAATACAATTTAGAACACCATTATATCTTAAACCGTAGAAAGATAAAGTAGGTACCTACACAAAAAACAGAAAGAAATAATTTCTCGTTTGTATAAAAAGATTTAACAACGAATCGCTCATTAAAAAAACAATTCTAAGTTTAAATTGTTCAAAGGAAATTGAACAAATAGTATATTACAGTAACTGGGAATATAAGTTGTATTTTAAAAAGTATTAGGAGTTAAATTTCTAACGACACACGCATTTACCTAAGGTACCCACTTTAAGAAAAAAAAAAATTTGCACTGTATGTTGATTATTTATTTATAAATACGAATTTATTTATTACCTGGCACGTCTGTCGGACATAGTGATAAGTTTATTTACTGCCAATACACGTGTAAATTAAGCTAAACTTTATTCTATCCCTAGATAAACTCTTAACAAAAAAAATAACAACGGCAAGTTAAGTGGGAAAGAACGAATTGGAATGGAAGCGGAATGATCAATGCAGAATTAGCGCGGGAAAAGGAAGTCAGTACAAAAAACTAGGGATAAGCAGATATTTCAACTTTAAATTTAATTATCGATTGTAGATTCAATTTCAACCGACTAATACTCCAAAACTCTTTTACAGTGTCCCAAAAAATAAAGAAATGCGACAAAAATGGCTGAACAGTATATTTGTTAAGCGAAAAATTACAAAAAATTCAGTCGTATGCAGTCGTAACTTCGAACATTCCTGCTTTTTTACTGCTAATTCCCGTCAGTTATTAAAAACCAACGCTATACCAACGATTTCTTCCGCGATAAGAATACTTTACTATTATAACCATTTACTGGACTTGTTTTTTTTATTTATGTTAATATTTTTGTTTTGAGGAATTGTCAAGGAATAACTTTTTGTAATTGCATTATATGTATGTCGTAAACTGGATGTAATATGTTAGGCTAGGTGAATGGTAAATTATTATTATTTAGACGGTGCATGCTTAATACTTAGTTTCACGTTTAATTTACAAGCCAAAAATAAATAAATATAAGTTCTCAGTGATATATTGATACAAAAGCCACATTCAATCACCTCTGAAGACGAATTCCTCCATTCTGCCACCTCTTTAGAAACTCCTGTTATTTCTGGGACAAGTTCAAGCAAACCTCCAAGTAAGAATCTCCGTCCAAATGTAAAGGAAGTAGGTGTTCAAACAGTAACTATCAAATGTATGAGCCACATAGAAGAAGATTTTAAGAGAAAGATAAAAGTATTATCACAAAGGCTAAATAGGCGTGACGTAAGATTAAAAAACTTACAATCGCTTCTAATTTTATTCAAGAAAAAGTGTAAAAATTTGAAGAGGTCAAACAAAATATAAAAAATAATTTTAGCAACATCCATACTCTATTGAATACAGATAAAAGCAAGAAAGGTGTAAGATAAACCGATGAAGTAAAAAAAATTGCTTTGTCTTTATACTTTTATTCGTCAGAAGCGTATTAATTTCTTAGAATTCTTAGAAATCATATGAGTTTGCCACACCTGTAACTTTGCGAAAAATACTTGCCACTCGTGATTGTTACGTTGGTTACATATTTGAAAGAAGTTTTTGAGTAAAATTGGACTGACAGAAACTTAATAAAAGAATTTTATTTAGTCAAGTTTACAAAGTAGTCATTTTATGTTAAGGCATAAAATAATTTTACTGGCATTATTTGAACTGTATTAACTTGTCAACTGTAACAAACTAGTTGTATTGTTTATTTCGTAATCCATCCTTAATCCCTCATTTTTCCGTTGCTAATGAAAAACTTCAATATCTATGTATTTATAATAAACTATTACTAGCAAGATTCAATTTATTTCACATAGCAAAAATATTATTGTCACCCTGTTAGAAAGGGACACACGGCCTCTATACTACCTATTTCGCTCGGCTCGCTTTTCAGCAACGAGTACTCGGTCCTGTTTAGTATATTATGTCCATGTTCTCTGATCGTTATTGTTAACCGTAAACACCTGTAATTACTGACTGTAATAATGACTGTGACCACAGACCAGTAAGAAGTATTATGTAATAACTTGTCTGTGAAGTGGTAGAAAATGGAACGACAATACAGCCACCATGCAGGGATCACAACCGTACGATAAGTATTGTACATGTACGAAAATTTCATGTCCTCGTACGATGTAATCGATAGCAAGATTTAAAATTAAGAAACAAAAAAAGAGGTTTTTTCTATCTGATTATACTGTTAGCCTTAGGGGTCCTGGAGCCTTACGGATTTTATAGCTTCACCGGGCTAAAAAAGAGGTCTTCCAGAGCAGAAGTCGGTAAAGTACGATAGTTCTGGTTAAATATATATATTTTTTAATATTAGCTCGTCACATTGACAGTGCTATCCTTGATGGTAAGCACTGCACAGTCTAAACACAACGGCGACCACCAAGAAATCTAAATCCATCGGCGGTTGCCGCTGTCATGTCGGCATGCATAAATATCTTTTCACGTTACGCTTTGTTGTGAGTGTTAATCTATAAGGGGATATACAGTTAGGTTTACTTATATATAGAATATAATAATAGAAATAGTGTTGATTATGATGATGAGGGAAATATAGAGTCTGAGGTGATTGAGAAAAATAGGAATGTTGATAGTAGTTTGTCAAATAATAATAATATTAAAGATAGTGTTGGTGAAAGTTGTTTCTATAAATAGATATAACATTATCTATGGTAATGTGTTAGGGAGCTGGCAACAGCTATGATCTATGGAGTCTATGGTTGGTGTTCATTGTAAGCACAGAACAAGCACAAATTTTCAACTTGAGGGTGGTGGCTAGCCAGGTAGACATTAGAAAATACCCTACCACCGTGACATGGTTTCATCATGATGTTTTCCTTCACTGAAAGCTCACATTCATTGCAGGGATTCGAATCTGAGCCATCATTGCTTGATTGCATTGATATGAATTGTTTCAGGAAACTAAGATAGTATTAATAATTTAAACAATTTTTTTTCAGGTGAAAACTTGCACGCGAGTACTGAGTAAAACAGTAGCAAGTGCGTTGGCCTATACGGCAGAGTTTTGTAAGTAAGATAATAAATATACCTAAAAAAATAGGAAAAAACTTATGAACTAAGCACATTAAATGAAATATTTTAATGGTGATAATTAATTTTAAAATTCATGTTAATCTCTATGCAGTTTCATTGCTTTTTACTTTTATGGAAATGCTAAAAACTGATACTTCGGTCGTTCATAGTTCATTAAAATTTAAGTTTTTATTTCTTTTTCTTTACAGGTCGCTATGTAGACTGGAGAGAACTAAGCAGTACTTTAAAAAACACATCAGAAATGGTATCATTTTTTGATGACCTGTTTGATTCTTGTAATGGTTCAGGATTCAACATGAAAACAAAAGGGAAACCTCTAAGGCAAGCGGTTACCGATACATGAAGCCATAAACAATTTTGGCAAAACTCCGTAGTAAAATTAGAAAATTTACGTTTTCTCACAAAAGAAAATAAGGATACAACAGTTCCTTCACAAAAAAAAATTCTAAAAAATTTCATAAAATTATGGATTTTTTTCAAAGAGAAAGGTTTTAAAATTATGCGACCCCGGTATTTTAACTCAGACCCGATCGAAAACTTCTTTGCACAATGCGTGCGTGCGTTTCAGAAATAATGACCCGGACTGTAAAGCGTTTAAAAGCAAATTTCGGTCGTTACTTATTACCAGATTTATAAATTTTCATTCACAAAGTTTTAATTGTGAGGAAACATCGGGTGATCAAATTATAAAATTATAAAAGTTATTTGAGTTCATCCAAGAACACAAAGTTGTTGGTTTAAGTCAAACAACTCCCTTTTCTAGTGAAAAAATATGTCTTCCGAAAACAGTACAAATATGCAGGTAGAAGCTAGAATAGAACGGCTTAATGTACATTCACGTGCATACACTGCAGGATGGATAGTAAAAAATTGCTTAAATGTATTCAATTGTCCAGAATGTAAAAGAAATTTAACGCAAAATTCTGAGTCCTCAATGCACAAATGGATAGCATGTAAAGAATATGAGGATTTTAATAATAAATATAAATTAACGTATCCTGCAGAGTATGTTGTGAGATATTTTTCATATATTGTAAAAGAAACTAACCAATATTTGGAATCGAAACCAATTTCAGGAAAAATATCAAGACAAATATTTAATCTAATAAAAACCAAATATTCGTTCAATTTCTTAACATGCCCATATCTTAAGGATGCTTGCTCTATTTGAATATTTTGATCTCACCTCAATTAAATTATGTGTATATACGTGGTGTAATATTATAAATCGTATTTAAAAGGTGTCGATTTCGTCCGCATTAACGTACGTACATGCATGACAAAGCTTTTAAGATTTTTAAAAAGAAATTTAAAAATAAATAACTAATTAAATAATGCAGTGATTGTCGTTTTATTTACAACCTATAAATTTTATAAGTATTTAAAATTAATTTTGAGATTTATTGGATAAACAAATAAAAGCTGTCTGTGCCCCGACGAAAAAAAAAATGCAAATCATTTCTGCCTTTGTGTAGCTATATAATTAAAATAAAAAGAACTGTCAAACTCTAAACTTCTACTTTGTGTAGACAAAGGTAAGTACTAAGATTCATCTCTGTTCCTCTACGTACTCTGTGGCACAGAACTGTGCACAGAACATAATATAACCCTAACGGGTAAGTTGATGTAACATATCTTGATAATATAATAAAATATTAAAGGAATAACGAATATCTTTTATAACATCGTCTATGGATAATCTATGATATATTATCTATCTATGAAACTTTGTACGAACTTTGCTATAAGTATGTACGCCAAATATTTTTTCAATAAAATTTAATATAATCCAGATAATAATCCATTATAAATACAACATGGTGACAGCAGTAAACAATTAGGTATCATGGAGCCCAATCCGAAGAGATTTGCTAAGTTGTGGACGGAGGGTGATATGCACAACAATTGGAGATTGTTCAAGAGACAATTTCTTACATATATTATATGCTTATTATACAGAAGCGAAAGAAAAACATAAAATTGGTAAATTATTACTAGATATTATTGTTTAGAAGTTTATGAAACATTTCAATGTTCAAATGAAGAAAAAATAAGTAGCTTGTTAAAAAAGATTGATGGCCATTTTATACCTAAAACTAAAATAACATATGAAAGGTATCAATTATTCACATAGGAACAGCAGACTGAAGAATCATTTGAATAATATGTGACGGTACTGAAGAGGATGAACAGTCTAGAACTTTTGGTAAAATCCAGGATGAGCTGGTGAGGGATTTATTCCTTTGCGGCATTAATAACCTTGGGTTACAGAGACAGCTTGAAGTGATGGACTTCACCTTGGAAAAATCCTTAGATATTTGCTGAAATCATGCTGTTTTTGATAAGAAAGTAATTCAAATGGAAAAATTTTGGGAACCTGATATTAAGATGAAAGTCGATATAGAATTTTTAATGAGGAAAATAGACAATAAAGAGTGTTGATATTGCGGATATAAACATGACTAAGGTAGGTGCCCGGCTTATGGAAAAATGTGCTATTTGTAAGAAAAAGTATCATTTTGCAAAAAAATTGTATAACTAAATAAATTAATATCTTAGAAGAGGATAGTGATGGTGATACAGGCTATAATGTAGCAATATTATCATTAGGAAACCATACAAAGTTTACCTGGTATTGTGTTTGTCTAAAAATAAATATATTACTTGTTAGCTTTAATGTTAACTCTGGTGCACAATGCAATGTGCTAAGTGATGAGCAGTTTTTGAAGTTAAGCCTAAGATCAAAAGATATAAAAAATACTTATGTTAAGATCACTTCTTTTACTAATGGAAAAGCACCTGTTATTGGTAAATGTATACTTAATTGTCAGTATAAACCGAAAGTTTATCCTATTGAAATTCATATTATAAGTTCAGCTTGTTATAATTTATTTGGCTTGGAAAGTTCTGAACTGCTTGGATTCATCAAGAGAGTTGATCAAATCAATAAAAGTTTGGAATCTGTTATCCCGAAGAGTTTCAGGGAATTGTTTGATGCGAATATAGGCTGTTTACCCTTTAAGATAAAATTAGAAATAATGAAGATGTTAGGCCTGTGATTTCCCCAGCCAGGAGATTGCCTTATAATTTAATAACTGAAGTTAAACAAGAGTTGGATAATTTTGTGAAAAAGGGCATCATTGCTCCAGTGACTGAATCCACGGACTGGATAAGTCAGATGGTTGTAGTACAAAAGTAAGATGGATCCCTTCGTATATGTTTAGATCCTAGACCATTAAACAGGGCTTTAAAGAGAGCGCATTTTTCTTTTCCTAGAATTGAGGATATTACATTATTATTACATCTAGCGGGTGCTAAAGTCTATTGTAAATTAGATACTTAGTCAGCATTTTAGTTGTGCCAATAACAGTTCGAGGTTGTGTACCTTTCAAACAGCTTGGGGAAGATATAGATCCTTACACTTACCGTTTGGAATTTCGCCGGTTTTATGATACAAAGTGGTTTATGATACATTTGAGGACATTGAACAGGTCGCTACTATTTGAGATGATATGCTTTGCTGGGCTGAGTCAGAGGAAGAGTTGCAAAAGATTTTATGTAAAGTATAGAATAGAGCTAAAGAGAATGAAATTAAATTTTTATCCACAAAAGTGTCAGTTTTTTGTAAATGAAGTTACTTTCTTGGGGCATGTTATTAGCAAAATGAAGTAAACATTGAAGTGAACATTGTAACTGAATTAGCACATCGAAAAGATAAAAAAAGCCTTACAAAGAGTTCTAGGAATGTTTAATTATGTATCTAAATTTATTCCATTATATGCTGACATCACAGAATCGTTAAGGAATCTTTTGAAAATTGATGTTGATTATAGATGGGAGAATAATCATGACAGTTGTTTTAAGCAGCTGAGAAATCTATTAACTAATGCCACCAGTATTAGTATTTTATCAGTCAGAAAAAGAATTAACACTTAGTGTGGATCCAAGTTCTGTTGGATTGGGTGCAGTATTGCTTCCGGAAGAATGTCCAATTGCTTATGCTTCAAAAGCATTAACTGAGGTACAGGTGAGATACTCTCAAATAAGAAAGGAAATGCTGGCCATATATTTTGGGTTAGAAAAATTTCAACAGTATTTGATTGGGAGAAATTCAGTCAAGTTATTAACTGATCATAAGCCCAATATTGGAGTTATAAATAAGCCATTATGTAAGATACCAGCGAGATTACAGAAAATGATGTAGCCTATATAGATATAGATAGGAATGTAGCCCTTTTGTCTGAATGTTGTGTATACTAGGAAAATATTTATATATTGCTGATATCCTATCAAGAGATTTTTCGATGAGTGGCTGTGATTATGAGACCAATTTTGAGGATGACATAGACTTGCAAATCTGTTTATTACTGCATAATTTACCAGTTACACCTGAATGTTGGGATATACTTTTAAAAGAAGCAGATAAAGACAGGGTTATGAGTAAACTTAAAGTTGCTTGCCTTAATGACTGGCTAAAATTTTATAAAGATGACATAAAATCAGACTATCAATTTTAACATGAGATTGTCATTATAAAAGATTTTTTATTTAAAGGTAATAGAATCATAATACCAAGAATGTTAAGATAAAAGTTATTAAGACAAAAAGTTTACATACGGGTCATTCTGGCATCTCTAGAATGGTGAGCAGGGCTGAATTAACAATGTATTGGCCTGGTATTATACAGGCTTTCAAGAAATTTGTACAAAGTTGTAATGTGTGTCAAAAATATCAGGACAACTATCAAAAAGTAGTTTTAAATTATAAAAAAGTTCCTATGCTTCCATGACAAGAGATTGGATGTGATATTTTTGAGTTTAAACAAAAACAATATTTATTTCTAGTTGAATTACATTGAAGTAGCCAGCTTAAGAGATTTGAGAAGTGTAACAGTGATTAACCAATTAAAAGCTATTTTTGCAAGACATGGAATTCCTTTGTTACTATATTCTGATAGAGGGCTGTGCTTTGATTCTGAATTGATCAAGATATTTGAAAAAGATTGTGGTTTTGTGCATATAAAGTCTAGTACTACACTATCCAAAATCAAATGGCCTGGCTGAGAGTACAGTAAAAACAGTAAAATTTTTTGTTTCAGAAAAGCTGATGATGCTAATGAGGATCCTCTCTTGCCCTCCTGAACCAGAGAAATACACCCTGAGGTAAGGTACATTCACCTGTGACAAGACTGATGGGAAGGCAGCTGCAGACAAATATTCCTAGTTCATTTGTAATTCTTGTACCCAAGCTTACTTATGATATAGACAGAAAAATATAGAAGAGATGATAATTAGATTCCAAAACGAATTATGACAAGACAGCAACTAAAAGAGACAGTTTCAGAGAGGTTCAATTAATAAGATTTAAGAAAAATCCTACAGAGAAAACATGGTTAAAAGGTAAAATTTTAAAGAAAAGTCATAAACCAAGAGTGTACACGGTGGAAAATGAAGAAGGAAAGAGATACTGGAGAAATATTTTTTGTATTAGACCAAGTCATGTGCCGTTTAATGAAGTGACAGATATCTCAGAGAATATCTGACCAAAATAATCATCAGATGCTTCCAGTCCTGAGAGCACTGTAGAGACTGACCTTTCAAATCCAAATAAAAAATTGTCAACCATCAGGTTGATTAATTAAACTTCCAAATAAATATACTGATTATGTAATGTTACATGAATAACTGATAAACGACCAAATTACTACACCAATGTTTATTAATAAATTGTTAATTATTATGGTACATAGTGCTTAATATTAATGTTTAAAGTTGAGGGTAAAAGTTTGGTTTATGTAGTTTTCTTCAGTATTTGGTAAAATGTGATTTTTACAAAATATAAGAGGGAAGATGTAAGTGATAATCTATGATATATTATCTATTTCTATGAAACTTTGTACGAAATTTGCTCTATGTACGCTAAATATTTTTTTAAATACAATTTAATATAAATCCAGATAATCTTTCATTAATACAACACGCTTAAAGGACCCGAGGTCGTAAGAACGAGGGAACACATTAGCTGTGAGATGGTTCCACAGTTTAACGGTACGACAAATATAAGTCCTAGATAACTTTTTAGTTCGTGCCGAGAAGGGTTAACCGTAAAACTGTAACTCCGAAGCCCAGTGCGTGTAGTTCTGTTGTGGAAAGGAGAGGAGGGAATTAGATTGAACTGCTCTTTAGAACACTCACCATGATACAGACGGTATAACACTCTCTCTATTAACAATGCGAACAGCCCGTCTCTGCAACCTGTCCAGAGCCTCGAAAGGGTAATTTGCGGATCCATCCCAGAAATGTGAATAGTTTCCCAAACGCTGCCCAGACCAGCTGGATCCTCCTCTTGGCCACCTTCTCAAAATTGTTTTTACCTAAATGCACAATCTGCCCGAGGTAAGTGTACTTAGAAACAAAATCAAGAAAGTGGCCATCTACGACGACCGGTCCTGTATCAACGTGGCCATTGATCATGAGTTTGGTTTTATCCAAATTCATGCCAAGACCGATACGTAGCGAGGCTAAAGCTATGCCGTCCAGCATCCGGGTTAGCTCCTCTAGCGACTCAACCACTAAGACTATGTCATCAGCGAATTGCAGGTGTCAGATGTATTCGCCGTTTATGTTTATGCCCTGACTTTTCCAATCCAGCGTTTTAAACATATCTTCCAATGCGCTCTTGAACAGTTTCGGGGATATGACATCCCCCTGCCGTGAGTGATCCTCTGCGCAATTGGATGGGTTTAGACTGCTGGTCCTGTACTTGGACACTCATAGTGGCGGCTTCGTAGAGACATCTCAGCACCTCGATAGTCTACTTAGCATCACTGTAACGATTCCAGAACAGCCGAAGTTTCGACGGAGTCAAAGGCCTTCTCATAGTCCACAAAAGCAAGACATAGGGGCTGATTATACTCTTCGGACTTCTGTATAATTTGCCTCACTGTGTAAATGTGATCTATAGTGCCATATCCTCCGCGGAACCCGGCCTGTTCCAGTGGCTGGAACTCGTCGAGTCTCCTGGCAAGACCATTCGTGACCACTCGTGAAAGCAGCTTATAGACGTGTCTCAAGAGAGTGATGGGTCTGTAGCTTTTAAGGATAGCTTTATCACCCTTCTTAAAAAAAGTACCACCAAACTCCTGCACCACACCTTAGGAGTTCTCCCACTGTGAAGGACAGTATTGAAAAGGTTCTGTTGTTCCTGTATAACAGGAGCTCCTCCTGCCTTCAGAAGTTCTGAAGTAATTCCGTCCTCACCGCGGGCTTTTCCATTTTTAAGCTGCCTCAGAGCTAACACTATCTCGTCTTGATGGGTATCAGGCAGTTCCTCGATATAGTGGCGTGACAGGGGGCTCTGGAATCATGGAGAATGGGGGGGGGAATGCGCAGTGTACAGACTGAGTGAATACTTTGATCCCTCGGTTTCGCTCTATCGCCTCTTCAATGAGGGGTGTGTTGGAACTCCAAAGGTCACGCCAAACCAACTTCGTAATTTTCTTGTACAGGTCTTACTTGTCTGGCGAAGTCGCTTGGGTGGTTTCCCGTCTTCTTGTCATCAGCACCAGAGTCTCATCCGAGAGTTTGGACTTCTTGACAGTACGCTGTTTTTTGCAGAACTTGATGCCCTCAGCGTTTTGACCACATTGTGTAGGGTCTCGTCAACGTCATCAGTGGGTTCCAAGGCAACAAATCTATCCCCGAAAAGCTGTTGGAGCTTCTCGGTACCCGCCATGATTTAGATTGGGTTAGGCCGGAGCGTGGACATCCTCAGACGGTTTCTTTCAAGCTTCAGGTTGATATTCAGTGTCAAACAACTCTGTTTTAAAAGTAATACGACAGTGTGTCTGTTGACGTTAAAGTCTTTACCTCAATGAAATCGATATGTCCCACACACAGATTTGAAAAAAGGTCTCAAATCTGTGGTCCCACAGTCATATATTTTTTTTACGATCATAACGAACGACATGTGGTACTCTCGTCATAGGTATAATTAAAACCTTCGTACTGTCACAACATATGGTATAAATAATCGTCCAAAGAAAGTACCTACACACATCTTGATATTTTCATAACTCTACATACACACGACAGCCAGAGGCGTCGATCTTATACTCCTAAATCGATCTAAGATACGTTTGCTGATGATGGAGAATATGGATCTGTCATAGAATATTTACCATCACAATATGATCAACAGACAAGTTCCGAAGATAAACATAACAGTATACCAAAAAAAAAAGTTTTTTTAATCAGTCATAGATTTTGGCAATGTGCTTTATCCAAACTAAACGGTAAGCTAGTAACGGTAATCTATTTTGACATATCAAAGGCATTCGACTGTGTGTCACACAAGATTCATAACGTTCATAGGCGACTGTAGCGGCTTACCATCAAGTGGGCCGTATGTCTCTTTGCCATCTTTATAATATAAAAAAAAACTTTTGCTGGATAATTAGAAAAAATATGGTATCCATGGAGTCCCCTTGAAATTGCTCCAGATATATTTGGAAATTAGGCAGTAATGTGTCGAGCTAACAAACATAAAAATTGCGGAGCACAGAGCTGGGCCTGCTACTGTTTTTATTGTTAATAAATGATCTTACTGATATTACTCCACATTGTTGTATACCATTTGCAGATGATATTTCCTTAACTATGAATAGTAATAAAAGTTGTGATATTGATAAATTTAATATTGTCAATAATAATACTATTTAATTAATTATAAAATGGTTTAATGAAAACAATCTGAGTGTTAATCCAACCAAAACAGATTATATGCAGTTTAGTACATATGGATATGCACATTTGCTACAAAGATACTGAGTCAACTAAGGTTGAAGAAACAACTTATTAGGCTTTAGAATGAATAGATATCTGAACTAGGAAACCTACATTGAAAAAGTATGTAAAAAATACAGTTTTGTTTTTGTGCTGTAGTAAATAAAAACAACTTGTACTCAGGAAACCTTGTAGACAGCATACCACGGAGACATTGCTTCCATATTCAACTATGGGGAAATTCTGCAGACGTTCAGAGACTTCATAGGACATATAAAATGTGTAAACTATGGGGAAACTCTGCTGATGTTCAGAGCCTTCATAGCACAGAAAAAATTTGTTAGGGCAGTTGGTATTTCCCCATGTGAGACACGCAGGCCCTTGTTTATAAAGCTTTGTTTACCAACTCTGCCCTGCATGTATATACTGGAGGCTGCAAAATTTGTTAAAATACATCCAACATTCTTCAAAAAGCTAGGGATATATATCTCATAAATACAAGGAATCCTGACAGAATTGTTTTTAACCTAGAACATCAAAAACAGCATTGTTTAACAAGAACTATTGTACAATGCGTGGACGGATATATAATATCATCCTTCATGATATTAGAAGGCCACCAAAATAAAGGTTGCCAGAAAATTAAAATAATGGCTAGTAGAAAAATAATTTTATTCCATAACAGAAGTAAACAGCTGTTCAAAGATGAATAATGAATGTATACCTAATTTAATATATTTATGTCATGATGTGATTGAATGTACAGACTCTATAATTATTATGAAACACCCACCTGTAACCTGCATTTATGACAAATAAGATAAATTGTTATCATAGGTAATTTTTTTTTGCACAATGGCTGAAAAACAAATTTCAATTAGAAATATAATTTTATTGTACAGCATTTAAAAAGTATTTTAAATAATCATTTGCCATTTGAATTAGATCCAATATGTTGCTCATAACTATTTAATATTGTCATTAAATATTATCAATTAAAATTTCATAATATGATAAGTAGATATGTATACCTTACAAATGAAACATAAATAAATACAAAATTTATTAAATACATTTTATTTCAGTTAATACAATGAATCATTTTAAATTCTGTATTTAGTAAAAATTAAATAATGTGTTTAATTATGTAGTTAAGTGTATCTTCGATTTAAATGATAAAATGATGGTTAAAATTGAACTTCTTAGTTAGTTTTAGTGTCACTTTGCTCTTTTCTCTGCTGCACCATTTCTCTGATGTTGTCTTCACTCTCCTTCAAATTTCTCTCCAAATATTGTTTATTATTTTCTAATTCCGTCGTAAATGTTTTCAATTGTGATTCCCGTTTTTTCAGATTACGCTTCACATCGTCCAACTCTGTAAATAAAAACATTCTGCCAATAGACTCATAAGTTTTCGTTTTCGGAGGCAACATACTGATCTCAGATTGTGTTATATCAACACGATGCAAAAGACGTTTGAAAACATTTATTTGAGTATCTATGCTTTGTATCTTCTTGCTCGTTTCTACCATTTTCACTTGGAGTTCAACGAATGCTTTTTTTAATTCCATGTCAATTGGTTTTGCCATGATTTACAATTTTCCCTTATAAAACTGAGCAATAGCAGAAGTCAAAGTTCTAGGTTAGGTGTAAGAACGACTGAATTACTGAAAGGATACTACACGGATCAATAATTACTATCCAAGGTATCTATGTAAAATGACATATATTTTTTCACATAACCTACAAACAAAGAGAATGTAGATATGTAGAATGTAATAAAAATAATATTTTAAGAGCTATATGCTACTGTTGTGAAACATCGATTAACCATCGATTAAAAGATTTTTTGGGTTATCGAACAAATATTTTTTAAACAAAAGAATCGTTTTTGATATACATTACATAAACGGAGTATTATTATTTGTTTAGCTCGCCCATTTACTAAATTACGCAACCTTCGGACATACGCGATGACCGTTTTTTTAAGCGGTGACCTTATTTTTTCTGGTCGTCAAGCTCTTACATCCGCCTGAATACAACCCATTGTCTATTTATTAATCGATTGTTTTTGAAAACAATTGATGACTATCAATAATTATTGACCAAAAGACCAACATAGATGAATTATTAAATCTATGGACAAACCGATATTTCACCACTACTATATGCAAAGACAATAACTACAGACAAGGACCAAATACATAGATTAATCAAATATGATTATAATTTTTCATTGCCACATTATTCTTGAGTTTTTAAGATAAAACAACAGATAGAACACGGGTTCTATTTTCATATAATTATATTCTTTTACAATATAAAACTGCTCGAGATTTCAAGTAAGAATATTCATGTCAGATCTTTATTATAGAGCTCAGTGATAGATGCATGGAAAACACTGTTTGTTTATATTCAATAATCCTATCTTAAAATAATACAGTAAAATAGATATATTTTTTCGAAATTGAAGAGGTTTAGTTTGACAAAAAAGTACTACTTTTGTAATACTTTTTAATCACCAGAGACTATAGACTTGTATTTTTTTTTAAATATATTTTCATTGTATTGTCTATCTCTTTCCCGTCTCTATTGAATCTTTCTTGAATGTCTTGGATGTGACATGGCGTCTAGCAAGATATATTACGGCCTTCTGTAAAAACTGTTTTTAATGACATTCTCGTATTACATTTTATCACTGAGGCCGTAATAAATCGTACTTTTGCATTGATGGTAATGCATGCAAGGAAACCTCAGCGGATAAGCGATGGGTATGATAGAACTTTAGATGCTTCAGCATTACATTCTATAGATGGCGGTCGCCGACAGAGCGCTGTAATTTCTGTGAATGTTGTAAACGTTTTTATCTGTTTTCAGGTACTTCGAGAAACATCAGACCCATCCGTACCAGGTAAGAGTAAACCAGAAAGTTATATAAGATGGAAACCTCACTTTATACGAACTTTGTTGAAACATTCAAATGTAATTTGTAATAAGTATTTTTCTACGTGATTACTACACCCATAAATACTTTTCCTGTTTTTATCACTATTGTATATTGCGATTATCATGATGTAGGATATACATGTTCCTCGTTTTTCATTTTTTGAACAAATGAAAATAAATAAATGCATCTGAACTGTGCTTATATGTATATATATTTATTTATTGTTTTAATGTCATATCTTGAAGTAATTATTACAATTTTAATCCATATCATAATATTATTGAGAAAAATATTTTTATTGGTTTTAGTGGAACAGTAATATCTTATAAACCATATTTTAACAGGTAGGTATCTGGTTTGTGTATTGTTAATGTATTCATTTTATGTTTATTATTTTTGGGACCAGAAATACAATTCAAAGAGTGAAAGAAGAGCTGCAAATGATTATGTCTCTTCTGACAACCGGTACACACCTCTGCGTTCGCCCAATGGCAATGTTTCAATGCACGGACATAATGCACACTCAAGCCAGTCCAGCCACAGCCATCATCACTACAGTCACATGGCAGATGATAGAGGATATACAACGTCAAGGAATTCTTACCTGCAGAAAGGTCCTGAAAAGGAGAGAGATAGAGACTTCAAATCCTCTAGAAATAAGTATGCAGGTAATAATTTTATATATTTTTTTTATTTTAACATATGTACACATTTTTTTTTTTAATGTTGTCTAGCTTTTTATATGTAGCGAATTCTTTTCTAATATTATACTATATTGACCTATTTCGAAGAAGTGAATTAATGTTTTTTTTTTTTCATCTAGGAGCTTGTATACTTTCATTGGTTGATGTCAGTATATGATGATTTCAGTATGATGATATATATTTAATTCTGTATATTTTATAAGATTATAAGCTCCCATATACTTTAAGTATTCCAATTTCAGCACAGCACCAAGCATTCATATTTCCAGCATATTTCACTTATATTTTTCTAAAGTATGAGTATTATTTGAATTACCAAAATTAAAATAACATACAAGACAATTTTATTTGTTTATATTAAAAATACTTTCAGACAGTGTCAAATCACCAAAGGACCGTAGTAAAAACAGTGAACGAGAAAGGAGTAATCATGAAAGGAGTGAGACGGAGAAAAAGAGTAGGACTAGTGGCATGAACATTAGTGTTAGAAGTAATAAATATGATAAAAGATGTGCACCATCAACAAGTGTTTCTTCTGGAAGTGAATGGTCAGAACATATTAGTTCATCAGGAAAGAGGTACTATTTTAACTGTGTCAGTGAAGTGTCACAGTGGGAGAAGCCTAGGGAATGGGACTCACGAAGAATTTTATCCAAAGATTCATCATATTCCTCCAGAAGTAGTAAGTTTTTAATTCTTTATAATTTGTATTATTTATATTTTTTGGATAAAACTGAGGCAGGCAGATTATTATCATTTAGGTTTATAATACAACTAGCTGGGCCCGTGGCTTCGCTCACATGGTCAACTAAAATGGATTATTTTCTTAATCTTTCTAAAAATAATTCTTATAATACATTCAAGAATGTGTACAAAGTTTCATGATGATCGGTTAAGTAGTTTCCACGTGAAAGCGTAACAAACAAACTTATATTCACATTTATAAAATATTATTTACTATACTAATAAGTATAATATAGAATTAAATAAGGATTAAAAAAATTACTTTACTTAAATAATTTTGCATTGTTGGTGCATAAAATAATTATCATTCATATGGTTATAATTATACTTCATTCATTTACTGATAATAATTATAGAATAGCCTTGGCATGTCATTCTGGTATTACTTAGCAGATGATACTATTTATACTATCAAGTTAGGTAGATTCAATTTTGAGCTATGTAACATCTTTTTGTCCATTTTTTGAAGCAATGATGGCTCAATGGTAGTGTGTACGATTTCGCGTCAATTGACGTGAGTTCGAATCCCTGCAATGAGCCTGAGCTTTCGGTGAAGGAAAACATCGTGAGGAAACCATAGCATCGTTGTAGGGCTTTTTCTAATGCACATCTGGCTTGCTACCACCCTCAAGCTAAAAATCTGTCGCCAAGCACCAATAGGTTTGTTCTGACAGCTGTACTTAAGAGCCAGTCTTCCACTAGGTTTAGCGTGTTATCTTGGGCCAAATCGTTACTTAACATCAGGTGAGACTGTGGCCAATATGCAAACCTATAACGATAAAAAAAAGCTACCGCAGTGTCTCAAGTTGACCAGAGTGTGTTGTCAGTGGTTATATATGGTACTATGATGTGGTCGCTAACTACAGGCCTCATAGAAAGTTCAAGGTCCCTAAACAATGGCTATGCTCGAGTTTCTCTGTGTGATTGAATCAGAAATGAAGAGATCCGCAGGAGAACTAAAGTCACTGACAAAACCCTAAGAATAGCTAAACTTAAGTAGCAGTGGGCGATCCATGTAGCTCGTATAACTGACGGCTCATGGCGCCAAAGAGTTCTCGGGTGGCGGCCACGTACCGGTAGACGCAGCGTCGTAATCTTTGGAGGAGGCCTATGTGCCCGCAGTGGACGTCTTTCGGCTGAAATTATGAATGATAACAACTTATACAAGCAAATTATAAATCAATGTAGGCTCGAGATATTTTCTTTATAAAAAGACAATCTGCATTTGAAAATGATCCATAACCTAATTATTATGTTCTCTACATTCTTGAATGTCAATTGTATATTCTTATGGCCAAACTTAAGCTACAGATGTTTACATAAATTTTATACACCAGTAATATCTCAACCAGTAAGTTCATTGTTACATATTGAACCAAACTTTAATATTTCACTAATAGAATTCAATATGCTTACTTAAACAAGAGCATAATCTTAGTTCAATACTTTAAGTTTCTCAGAGTGCAAAAAAAAAAAATGAACTCAGTAAGTTTTTGATATTTCAAACATTTTAAATCTACAGTTCACTATTCATTTGTCAATCTATGAATAACTATTCTACTATCACTGACTCTACATAAGTATTTCTTTATCCATGCATGGTACATAGTGATGATACATCTTTTAAAGCCCACATGGCAGGATAAAAGTTGGCATGGCAAGTTAAAAATTGTTCATAAGCTTCTATTGATGTATTTCAGCAACAGTACTTTAGCTTCATTGTCACACCCTTCTGATTTTGGTGTACCCTGGATAATAATTTTCTTTGTTTTCGTTCATTTTTATCATTTGATTAAAATTAAGAAAGGTAGGACAAAGAGTAAATTCTTTGGAGATTTGTTTTTGTAACTGTCTGACTGGTTGAATACCTCTATCCTACAGCATATCAAAGTCAAATAACCTTGTGTTGTGTTCTTGCAGTTAGTAGGGTATTCAGAAGTCCTTGGGATAGAGGGATTCAAGGCTGCCAACATGCTAGTGATGCAAATGATTTTGCAAGCTTCCATAGGCTTATCAGCAGGTGGGCTGTATGCTTGTTTGTTATCTTAGTGGTATAAAAAATACAAAGGAAAATATACAGGTCTTAATGTACAGTTGCCAAAACACTCCAATACATTCTTGGCTACAGATATTGATTATACAAATATGGTTAGCTAAGTGAGTATTAGAAGTCTTATGACTATGCTGTGGTCTCACCATCATAAAATTTTTCTTGACACAGCCTCAAAAGTCATGCAGAGAGACTTATGCCTAGCTATAGACTAAGGCTGGAACTCACTGATTCATTGTAGCATCTGAGAGCACTACCGCTGATGCATCATTACTATATACCATTCCCTTGAACATCACTTGTGCACTTATCACTGGGTATATAGGAATCACTTTCACGTTCTGCTGAAACCCTGGCAAGCACATCCCCTCAAAAAGGAGGCTCCCCAACTGAGGTACCCTCAAACTGCACTTTTAGTCTTTGTAATATTTTTTTTTTTTTTTAATGAGGGATTCCCTCTAGGAAATATTTCAAGGTTAGAATTAATTATCTCTTGGTTTCATTTCCACCTAAAACCCTTTCTGGTTATTTTTGAAGTAGGTTATCTTCCTGTTTTTTTTTATGAGGTTTTCTTCCTCCTAATTCCAGGGTTGCATAATTACTTCATACCTTTCTTGAATTATAACTTAATATTTGTGTCTAAATTCAACTATTTACAATCTATTTCTGAAATCATCTTGAATGTTGGGAACAATATTTTTTTACTATGATGACTTTGATGACAAAGAGGTATTTTGATCAAGTACATAGGTATTATTAAATATAATTTTACTGTTAATAAGATCAATAGTAAAAATCAAAACATACTCATTCATTTATTCTAAATATTAAAAAAGCAAGGAAAGTACTAAAATTTTGTGACTGTGTATTTTGAGAAATTTATAAAAATACTACATAGGTGAACTAAAAATTTCCTGAACTGGCCACTTACATTAAGTATATTTAAAAACTAATTACGATATTTGAAAATGGAACTCTTTGACTTTAAAATGCAGTTTGTTTCATCTATTTGTCACTTGTTTTTACAATTTGATTACATTTTTAAGTGTAATTTGATGTCTCAGCAGAGGCTTGCTCGCCTGTCGTCGACTGTTTATAGCTGGTTTGCAGAATTTCAACACGGTGGTGGTAATCTTAGTGACGATTTTTGTGATGGTCATCCATCTACAGCTGTTAACAATTAAAACATCGATGTTTTATGCCGTAACCCATATTAATTAATACTCATACTAAAACACGTAAGGATTATAATTTCTATTAAAACAAATTAATGGGGAAGGTAAATGAGCAATATCATTTTAATTGTTATTATAAAATGTTTCACTTTAATCATTATATAATAAATATAATTTATTTAGTATCCTTTTGGTTACATAAATAATAAATTTTATTTAATAGAAAACATTATTAAATTATATTTTCTATATTATAGAATGTATGATTATTATTATTATATCATATATTCATTATATTATTATTGTTATTATAATTAATATTCTTGATTATGTTCGATAACTTAATAATTTTAAGTTTTTAACAAGATGTTTCAAATTTCCATACAATCTTATCTCATCTATTTTCACTTGCGTATTGTTGTTAAAAATATCTATGTAAATTATGTTTTTCTGTATTTTTAACCAGGAGCCGGGTTTATACTACTTTAAAATTACTCTATTTTTAACCCTAGGTGTTGGTTTTCACATTTTATTATTTGTAACTAAGTCCCCTAATAAACTTTTCCACATAACTAATATTAATAAGAGAGCAAGTCTACTGGAAACTGTTTTAATGATTTAGATGAATGTGTTTAGAATAATGTTTTACTTTCCAAGTTTACCTAGATTGGTGTTTTTTTTTGCACACAAATATTATAATATTAGCGTTCTATTTGTAAGATATGATATTTACCAGTAAGGTATGCAAAGTTTTTGCGAACAAGTCAGCCATGTCTTTACCATCTTCAACAACAAGTGAATTATATAAAAAAAAATTCGGTAAGTCATTTCAAGTACTTTGAAAACGCGTTAACATATGTATTTAAAATTACTTCGACTCTATCAATGTATGATCTAAAACATAATATATCAAATAAACTTTAAACTCTACACCGAAGCATTGAAAATGTATCGAAGTCTCAGGAAATACTGAATCGCTTATATGGGTTATGAGGAATAAGATTTAAAGTTCTTCCAAGGGCATTATGTACAGTGTTTGGCTGAATTAGATCACATCTAGCCATGAATTCGAATAAGGATTTGGCCTTTATAGTGAATGTAAATAATATATATAGAAGAAAATATTACATATATTGTTATATGTAAAAAGTAAAGTAAAATTATATGAATCAACTGTCCAATATGTTTTCTTGAATGAAGATTAAGTTATTGTACACTTTACAAGTTTTGTCATGATAGATGATTTACTTTGTACTGGAGTGGATCTAAAATTGCAATGGGTATTGGCACATATTGGTTTATAGGGTAACGAAAAGGCAGATAAACTTGCTAAATTAGATATTGTAAATGGCAAAATTATTAATGTATTACCAGATTATTCTGAATTATTACCAAAATTTAAAGAAATTTGTTTTAGTCATTGGAAAACATATTTTGACGAAAGATCATGTGGGAAAGGAATCTGGTATGACTTTACAGTGTGAGCCTCCTCGTATACCCTGGTGTGCTACGACAAAGTTAGTAAGAATTTATTATCTGTTGCACATTGGTTGAGATCCGGACATATTCCATCAAACAAATATAAATATATGATAAAATTAAGACAATCACCACTTTGTGACATATGTCAAAAACATATTGTACATTTATTTGACCGATATCCTTTACTTTTTCATAAAACTCATAAAAAAATTATAATACGTAGTCAACTCAATGTTTAATTATAAAGAACTATGTACATGATTTTATATAATATTAATAAACAATTTGTGCTGGGTGCGTTCCTTTGTCAGATAAGTATATATTTATTATGTATAGTTATTTTACGATACTCCATAGAGAGCACAGCTTCGCAGTAGTAATAGGGGTGCAAAAAGCGTAAAGATATCGATATTTAAGTTCATTGATTTTTCATTTATATCTGAAAAAGGACCAAAGGAATATCGGATTGTTATAAAATAAATGTATGATAGAATTTAATGGTAAGAATTATTGAAAGAGATAACGAAATTGACCTCAATAATTTGTGTAAGTGAGAAATTCGATATATTTTGGTTATTTTTTCAGTAAAAGTCATGTGTTCTTCAGTCGCCAATAAAAAATGACACGTGACGTAGAGGCTAATAGCATAGTTTCTATATATATATATATATATATATATATATATATATATATATATATATATATATATATACATATATATATAATAGATTTTTGTATTCATTTGAAGTAGTGCTACTTATGTCAAATAGGAGTACTAGGATTTAATTTTTGTTCCTATGTTTCTGCTAATTATTGATCCATTAATTATAAGTCTAAACAATGACAAAAAAGTTGTAGCCTGACATTGCACATAAATACGGGTCGAGGTGGTTAAAACTGAAAACTTTGATGAATTGATGTTTTTTTGTATAATAGCTCGGCAAATTGACTGTACTATCCCTGACGGTAAGCACAATACAATTCAAATACAACGGCGACCACCGAGAGATCGAAATCCATCAGCGCGGCGGCGGTCGCCCATGTCATGCCGTCCTGCATAAATATCTCTTCAGGTTACGCTTGAAGGACCCGATATCATAAAAAGAATCTTAACATCGATAACAGATAGCAGATTTAAGATAACGGCAACATTGTATTGCAAATTCAATTTAAACTGAACATGTTCGATGTTTTTCTTCATAACATCTTATGAATAATAGATGTTTTAGGGGATCTAATATCGATGTCAAAACGGTAACGGTAATGTACTGACCTACTTAACTTTGTTGTTTTATTCGATGTGACACTTCGATTATTCAGTTAACTTTATTTTGTAACTTCTAGGCTCTATAATAATGTTTTGTATCGTATTTGTGTGTATATTCATGTAAAATGTGCACTAAATTAATAAATAAATATGTTAATTAAACTCCTTCGAACTAGGTAATCACATTTCCACATACAAGCATCATTTCGAATTAATTATTAAACCTACACAATCAAACTTATTATTAATTTTCTTTTTATCTCTTTTAACACTGTGAAGACCGGCATTTGCTTGTACCTAAAAAGGCCAACGTCGTCATCTTGATGCTCGGATGTCCGATAACATATTAATATTAAAATTGTTAGGATTAATACAGTAAAATATGACTTTTATTTACTATTTCTTGTTTATTTTAATCAGAGATACATTTAGTGCAAATTGTGTTTTTTTTTTGTATGTTTAATACATTTCACACAAACTGGTTTCTTACAACTATCACAAAAGCAATTTCTTTTGCATTTTGTATTTATCTGACAAGTTCGTCTTTTGTTTGATCTTCCACAATTTGATTTATATTTTCGGGATTGCAATGTGGATGAGCTGGGCCTGGACGATTTTTTCGATGTTCTGCTCGTAGCTCATAAACAAGTTGGAATATGAAATTAAGCCCAGAAATATTACTATGAGTAATTTTTCTGTAAGTGATCCATGAATTTATGATAACTTTTTTCTAAAACATTATAAAATATATGCATAGGCCATCTACGAGTACCAGCTCTCACGGAGTATTTCCGTGCCATTTGGTCTAAAATACACCAAATGGCACGGAAATGGCACTACACCAAATTTTGTAAAACTATAAAATTTGATAGTGTCAGGAAGTTTCTTCTCGCCTGTGCCAATTTCAACACTCGGGTGTAGAGTACTGAGAATTTAGTTTAGTTTCCGTTGATAGATTATCAGGGAAGTATTGGTATCTGTCTTCAAAATTAAGCAATCATAAACGTGGGATACGAATCGTTTTATAAACCGAAGGTATTTTTCTTCTTGCACGTCTCATTGTACCCACAGTGCTCGTCTGCTCGGCTCTCAGTTTCTTTCCGACTCTGAATCGACTTCCGACCCGATACAGACTTTGAGTAAGGTAGATCTCGAAGATTTTACAATTGTTTCTCAATTTCAAAGTCAGACAAGTATTTACGTGAACTCCTATTGATTTTCTTCAAAATAAACACAATATTTATAACGAATACACATTTATCCAGCTTACACACCACTGAGAGTTTCAAAACTGCAATTTACATAGAATTACATACATAAATTACATAGCATAGCCTTCGATCAATAATACACTAGATACACAATTCCATACAAAAGTTCTCTTAAAACTGTCGCCAATTGTGTTTATGTAATTTTAGTTGAGAAAAATATACTATACATTAATGTAAATTCAAACTTACACGTATGTTTTAAAGTCTAAATTACAAAGTGTCAAAACAAAGCCATAAAAATTTACGTCTGAGGCTCGCCGCTTGGACAAGGAATGAGTGGAGTCGAACTGTCCAAGATGTTGTTTATGCCTTCGACCAATAAAAGTACTAAATTAAGGATTACGAACAAAAATAAGTCGCTCAAGTGGTCATATTTTCACACACTTATCTTTGAATATAATAAAAATCAATTGTGGTTCGTTGGTCTCTCTAAAACTAAAAAAACGGCTTGACAGATTTGAATAATTCTTACTTTATTTTGTTCGCTTGAATACAAACAGTTTTAAAAAAAATTGTTTACGTGGGAGGGTAGGTAGGGTAAGCAGATAGGGTAGGATAGGGTAGGGTAGGATAGGGTAGGGTATGTAGAAAAAATAATAATCATTAAAATATCAATACTACTCCATACATTCCCTGTTCCAGGAACACTCGATGTTTATTACAATAGTTGGCAAACGTTGGTAAAACACTCATTATATTTCGTAATTAATTCATATTTAGTATTTAATTCTGGTTTTACTTTAATAAAAACACTTAATCATATAAACTTACTGAAAAAAAGATATTCCTTTGAAAATCTTGGTGTTACGGTGGTTATTTGCACAATTTTTAAACGCAAACTGGGTCATTTTGACGTCTTAATGTTGGCTATGATTGGACCATACTAATTTGAAATAAGGCCACAACCGTAATTGTGCTCTTAATTTTTGGCCCGTTTTTGAAGCGCTTACCGAGAATCTAGTGTATTATTGATCATGCTCTTCGATCAGAGCAGAACAGAATAAATAATGTAAACAAATATTTTCTAAGTATCCATAAGTACACGATAACTGAGTACTTAGTATTGAGTCAACTTGACGACTGTGATTTTTGTTGATATGACTCATTGTATTTCGAATGCTTATTAAGATATGAACTTTATATTTAAACGGGGATTATAAAACTACAAAACATTAAAAGTCAAGGAGTGTCATGTCTAAACAAAGCGTAACTTTAAAAATATGCCTATTTTACTTCACGGAATCGTCTATTTGATGACTGCGCTTTTTCTAGTGTTAAATCGATGACCGTATTGGTAGAACTGCGTATCGACATATTCCTAGTTTTTAGGTTATGTTAGATTTTATAAAATATCTTCATGCAACATGAGCCTTCTTCTTTATATATTTAATTACATGTATTTGTTAAAATTTAATATCAATAATCAATTGCCATGCAACTGCAGTGACTACGCTTCAAACGCTTGGTATTATCTGTATGTTCGGATATGATACTATGGACAGACATACCAACACTCCCTCTGTCGAATTGACGCAGTTCAGAAACGTTTCTTACGCCATTTAGCTTCCAAATTTGGTATGAGATTCAAGTTACCTTCATATGAGGACAGATTAAAACATTTCAATATGAACTCTCTATTATCCACACGTAAGATCAATAGTTACTCTTTCCTTCATAAGATAGTGAATGCTAAATGGGTGACTAGCGAATTGTTGAGCCAATTCTAACTATAAACAGCATATGAACACAAACCCTTTTTTATATAAAATGTTGTTCCAATAATTTGGTTTATAATAATCCAATTCTGCGAATGTGTAGAGCACACAATCAACACAATAAAGAACTCGATATATTTAACCGTAATATATAAGTAGTTACCTCAAGATATGTTTATGTAAACTAAATTATTATTGTGTTACTGATTGATAGTAATTTATTAATAAAATGTTGTGCATTTCTTTATCGGAGTGCAAATTTTATTATGTTACATTTATATTTACATTTTATTAGTACATGTCCAGTTTGTTCTCTGTAGCAGTACCTTTTTTATAAATAAATAAATGTACATAATAGTTCGGCACGCGGACATTGTTCTGCTCTATCCGGTATTTAATGGCTTGACCACAGCGCGAACCTATGGGGTTTCAGATTTTATGATTTTGTTTTATTGCACTAAGCCAATTAGACCAGTGCCGAAGCCTTTTAAAATGGTAAAAAGTAAAAAAAAAGAATATAGTATGATGAAACCCATTGGAAAAGGAAGAAAATATAAGAAAAATAAAAGGAAAAACAAATTATGGGCGATCTGAAGTCGGGAAGTGGGGGGGGCGAGGGGTGAGTTTTAAGGGTAAAAAGCGGTTTATCTCGATTTTCGGCAAAACTGCAAGTCCTATGGAAAAAAGTTAAATGGCAAAGTTGTAGGTAATAAAAAGGTCTACAACTTTTGTATTTACCCTTTTTTCACATAACCTCAAAATTTATGTGAAAAATTCAAATAACCACTTTTTGGTTCCGTATTTTTCTTTTACAAATAAAATTTTTTTTCATGAAATTTGGTGAAATCTTGCCTTATTATGTCTAACTTATTGTCACACTATATTTTTTTTTATTTAAAATATTTATTTTTTCACTTTATTTTGATTTATTATCGAAAAAGCACCCTAATTTCCTATCGAAAATTCTCGCGTCAAAATATCAGCTTTTTTTAAAAATCCGGTGGGCTTTTTGTTGGTTAAAATTCCTACTTTCTGATAGTAGAAAAATACATTACTATGGTAATGTTCTCAGAAAATGCAAAGATAGTAAAAAAATCGAATCCGATTTTTTTTCCATCATTGTGTAAGCTACTGCTAAGTATTTCGTAGGATTTTTAATAGTTAAATAATTATGTACAACATTAATATATCTTTTGTGGTTTACTCAGTGTAAGCCATTTAATCGCCTCAAAAGCATCTTTTATCTGAATTGGTTCATCATTATCGTCACTGCTTATTTTGTATGTTACTTTATGTACCAAAATATATCCTATAACCAGGCCACATAGCATATTTCGCTAACATTTCGCGTGAAAAGAACATAAACGGACAGAGATAGAGACGTTAAGTTTTATAATATGTATAGATATAATATACCCACAATTCTGAATCAATTGAGTGAATCGAAGTTATTTTCAAAATTATTATAATTAGAGATAGGCCGAATGTAGTTTATACCGAAACCGAAGATCGTTTTAATTTTGGCGCTAAGAACGTGTCAAAAAATAATTACGCTGCGCTTGCAATTTCTCTTACGCGCTACTAGCTCACTTCTCTCTCCTGCCTGTTACTTCCTCAGAGCCCAACACATTCGAGTTAATGATTTATCGACGTGGGAATGGTCGCACTTTATCTATTTCTGCATTATCGAACCATCACAGAAGTAAACATAAAAAATATGTAGTTCAAAAAACTCGCTTTTATCACACACAAAAATTATAAAATAATTAATATGACTTGTATCAGTTACAATATACAGTTGTGGTCATATAATTAAGAACGATTTGAAGTTTCAGATTCGCTTTATCTAAATCATGATAGGAAACGTACCCATACTACGTGACCCGTTCTGAGGGGCGAGGGGGTCTTCAAAATACCTCGCTTGGTCACAGGGAAGGGGGGAGGGCTTAGGTTTTCGTCACGTAGTCAATATCCTCTAGGGAAATCTCGTGCTTTTTTGAGCTATATTCAAATAAGGCGCGCAGCGTTTAGCGCTTTTTAAACTCACAGATGGCAACACTGACGTACAAATGTCGAGACGTCAGCTGATTAAAAACTAGCAGTTTGTAGTGCAGTGCAGTTGTCAAGCAAGTCGCCAAGACTTCGTGCCGATACTATAATGTCGTTTACGATCGGCTGTACAATGCGTTTATTTAATGTCACAAGGATTCCATGTCAATGCAAGTGATATAAAAAAAGAAAAAATGAGTTTTCGGTGCCTTTAAGGGATTAGTACGAAAAGAATTGAAAGGAGCTCGATCGACTCACACTGTTAAATATGAGGCAAATTATTATTTTTTAACTTTCTGTTGCAAAAAATGAATTAAACCTATATCTATTAATTAGAAGGGCATTAGAGTGTTGGCATATACTACGATATTGACGCGGTTATGGCTGCCGTAGAGGAGTTTTTCGAGACTCGAGACAAACATTTTTTTTTAGTAAGGAATAAGGAAGTTAGTAACGCTTTATTCTAAATGCATTACATTGGAGGGAGGTTATGTAGAAAAATAAAATATGTTTGTTTAAATTTTTGCATTTTTAAATATTAATTCCAAGAACTTTATGATTCACCCTCGTAATGGACATATATTTACACATGACATGAGTAGGTATGTGTTCCTTCTTAAAAGTAACTATCATTCGTTCATCGTAAACTATAATAATTATTGAGATCGCAATCTGGTACACTTGAATCATTGGATGGCTGACTGAATAAATTCTTCCAGTCAATATTCTTCGTTGCTTGTTGCTGCAGTAAAAATGTAGGAATTACGTAAATATAATTTGTTTATTCGAATTTAAACAAGAAACTAGTAAATTAAATGTACAACGGCGTTCGATCAATTCGATTAATTTAGGATTCATACGATTGATATTCGATTCCTTGGTTTTATTATTTTGTCTGCTATAGTTTTAAGTTATATAGAAAATAACAATGCATGTAGTAACAAAAAATACGAAAATTAACAAAAATCATTATATAGACGAAGTTATTTAGTATTTTAACGTACAAAATGCTTTTATAACGTTTATCAGTATCAATTTTTTTTTCATGATAGTCGAAATGCATGTTTTTTGGTTATGTCATAGTTTGATCACGACGTAACAATTTACGTTCTGTGGATGTGTCATGCGAGACTTCTTACGATGAATAAAATATAGTTATTTTATGAAATAGCCACATGACTAGAGCAAAGGAATATAGAATAAAATCGCTAATTTTTTTTTACTAATTTTATTTGTTCTCTATAGTAAAAAATTCAAATTGAAATGAAGCTGGATAAATAATTAAGAACTATTTATTAAACTGCTCGTGAGTTGTTTTATATGAAACTTAGATTAAATAAATCGCATAAATGTGAAGTGCGTAAAGAAAAAAAGGAATTTAATACTTTTAAAACAAAAATTAATAGTTAGTAACATGTCCACGGCTTTTAATTCGCTTTACACCGGCGAGGCATTTAATCTATCAATTTTTGACATTTCGCAATAGAGTTCAATTCTTCTAAGAAAACGTCGTACAGCTCTCTTAAATTGGCACACTGTCGATTTGAAACTTTTTTCTTGACTTGGCACCAAAGATGCTCTATTGGGTTTAGATCTGGGCTGTTTACTGGCCAATCTAAGACGGAAACTGATTGCGATGTGAGAAATTGCTTATCGGTGCGTGCACTATGCTTTGCATCATTGTCGCGATGGAATGTCCAAATAACCGCAAGCTCGTCTTCAAAATAAGGTAACATTGTTTCTTCCAGTACATTTTTGTATTGGAATTGATCCATACTCCCTTCTATCAACTTAACAGGTCCAATACCATGTCCAGAAAAGTACCCCCAAATTATCACATTTCTCCCACCATGCTTTAATGTCACTTTTGTGTACCTAGGGTCGAATGCTTTATTCGGTGGGCGTCACAGATATCGTTTTCCATCAAAATATACCCTGTTTATTTTTGTCTCATCCGAAAAAAGAAAATTTTTGCACTGTGTATTTGTCCAGTTTTCATACTTTCTTGAAAATGCAATCTGGGCTTGCCAATGGAACCCTTTCAACATGGGCACCTTCCTTATTTTTTTGCCAATCATGTCATCAACAAATGTACCGCTAGTATGGAAAAGTTTTGCGATACCAAGAGAAATACAAAAAATCATGTAATTAGTTATACTTGTTAGTTTGAAAAAATCTTCCCTTTAAATAAGCGTTCTTAATTATGTAGGTACCTATATATTTTACCCTTGCCAATATATGAACTTCATTGTAGAGCAAACGCAAACATTTTTTTTTTAATAATATATTGTGGGTGATATACATCTTCGGTAGTTATTAGTAAGCTTGTCACTTCTTTTATATCCAATGGTTAAAGTGCCTGTTACCCACCATGTATTAAAAATATTATGTTTTATTTTTTTATACAATGAAGTTAAAATATTGGCAAGTGTAAAATGCATAGTTACTTATATAGTAAACTAATAAATGTCAATTTAATTATTTTATAGTGTTTAGTGCGCGATAAAAGCGTGTTTTTAGTTTTTAAACTACATTTTTTTACTTTTTAGTTTTATAATAGCATATCGTTACCTTACCCAATTTATTGCATTCGTCAAATTAAATCATATGAGTCAGAACTCGCGGGGTTTGCTAGTAGCCACTAAAGAGTTCCACTATCCACGTCCTGGTTCCATCACCACATCGTTGTTATCAAGCCCTATCTGTTGAACTCGTCAAAACAAATCATATAAGCCAAAATTCGAGTTCTACTATCCACCTCCTTGCCAAGGTACCAAATTATAGTGTTGTCATCCGAACTACGCTTAGTGTAGCTTAGTGTAGGGTTTTATTTATATCATTGTCATTTGATTGGGCATTGGAGTAAATATTGTATTATTTAATCCCGATAGTTAAGCAAAACTAGTTCATCATTATATTTCTTCTACATTACAAACTATTGTACCATTTTAATATAGACGTCAGCACTAAGTAGATACCGATGTTCGGTAGAACTTCAGTTCAAATGGAACGAAAATAAACCTAACTTCGGCTTCGGCCAAATTTCGGTAGAACTTTTGTTCAACAGAATGTTTACCGAACTTCGGCCCAGAACAGAACAGAATTATAATATATGGGTATTTAACTTTTAGATCGTGAGAAGAGATCAAGTTCGAGATCGGGACGGAGAGAATCTGAGAAGCCTAGTAAAAGAACCAATAGCACCTCAGATAGGTACTGGAATAGCAGTAACCGGGAAGATGAAACCCACGAAAGAACGAGACCAAAACATTCAGGACCTACACAAGACGGCAAAGGTATGTTTTAAAGAATTAACTTTCTTGCTACATGTGCTGGATGGAGGCGCAGTATTACGAGTATATATACGGTGGATTTTGAGATGGGGCAGTAAGGGTAGGTACCTTAACCGTTGTAGGTACAAGAAAACTTTCTGAAGAGACTGTCCTTAACTTTTTGATATTTTTTGACCTGCATTTACTTTTTTTGTCTAAGCAAGAAAATTGGCAATATTGAAATAAAAAACTTGATGCCAATCGATTCTGTTTCTTGTAAGCATCAATAAACTCTATAGGTTCAACTGAGATTAGACCACTAAAAATGTTAGAAATCGATATAAACATAACCCATACATTTAATAGGAAGATTATAAGATATGGTAATAATTGATACAAATCGGAAAAAATATATTAAAGAAAAAACAATTCGCAACTGATTTTATTGGAATTTTGTACTTGGGAAGTATGTTATTCGAAAGTTGATAGGCTACAAGAATCGTCAATAATACTTTTTGAAATCGTAAAAAAATATAACATATTTATAATTTCTCAAACGATTTTGATTACATTTTGTACACGGAAAGTTCGTAATATAAGTAAAAATAAAACGAGATGAAAATCATCACTACTTAAAAAACGCGTGTGGATCCGCGGGGCACAGTTAGTATTAAATAAAATTATCAGCAGTCTCCAGGTATTCGTTCGCTACATTAGTGCGACGAATTCAATGTTGTAGATACCGCAAACATTCCTTCCTTTCTCTTTACAGAAGTTATTTGCATTAGGGTATCTCTATTTTTGTCACATTATTTACCATCTGAATAACCATTTATCAATGCTGCTCGGTTAATGTCATAATGAATTTAATGCAAAAATTCGTCGGTCAATGATATAAGCAGAATTCCATTCGGAACACGGGGCAAAGAAATACAATGTTTTATTATACGATCTTAATAATAAGTGTTTGTTTGTCGACAGATGGACAAACGCAAGATATGGATATATCCCCGGACAGAAGTACGCCACTTTCTGAAAACTCCTACGGAGCCCGAGATACTAACTCTAAAGTCCGAAATAATTCTGAGAGTAATACAGTCCCTCCCGTTATCGTACTTGATAATTCAAATCAACAGGTAAGCCAAGCCCATAACAATTATCTACTCGGTATTAAATTATATAGATAGTGGCCATGCCATTGGTGGTTACTCCTGCTTTACCAGTGTAAAGTTTAGTTATAAAGAATTATAAACGATAAAATACTAGTCATACTACATTAAAAGAAAAAAAAGTATTAATTAAATCTGAGAGGTATATTCAAAACTTTGTAATATTTCATAATCGATTTACATATGTACCAGCTTCCGTAACTCGAAAAGTAGTCGATGGATAGATTTGAAATTTTTCTGCATAGTTGCATTTCTATAAAAGAGTGTTTTTTATATACTTCTTATTCTTGAAGTTCCTATGGGAACGCAAAAATCAAAGCAATACGGGAGGTTTAAATAAAAAGAAAATCTGACGAATGCCTGTGTATATAGGCTAAATATATCGTATTTTTTAATAACTTGACTGTCATGAATGGCATTAATGCTAATTTTACGTGCATTTTGTGTGACATTGAGAGACAGGGTTTAAATGACAGACATTAGTAACATTTAATGATTTGTTTTAAAACGTGTGGTTTCACTAGAATACTATTATTGACTTCCCTAATAATAAATAATATCAGACTGAGCCACAATGAGTGATCAGCTTTAGCTATTTGCTAATTATATAATTAATATATTAAGCTATTTGCTGACTTCGCGTCGAATGACGTGAGTTCGAATCCCTACAATGAGCCTGAGCTTTCGGTGAAGGAAAACATCGCGAGGAAACCATAGCATGGTGGTAGGGCTTATTCTAATGCCCGCCTGCCTAGCTACCACCCTCAAGTTAAAAATCTGGCGCCTAGCATCAATAGGTGTGTTCCGGCAGCTGCACTTGAGAGCCAGTCTTCCACTAGGTTTAGCGTTTACCATCCTGGGCCATATCGTCACTTATCATCAGGTGAGATTGTGGCCACTAAGCCAAACCTATAACGATAAAACAAAAAAAAAAAATAGTAGTTAATATAAAAGTTACAAACTTTATAAAATGTTTCGATCCTCTAATATGTTTGAATTTAAATTGCCAATTATCATTACATAATAATGTATATTTGGATGATAGACTGGGTCTTTGTTGGCCGCGGCTTTGCCACGTATCGTCGGCGGTCCGCCATCGGTGACGGTAGCACCGGCTAACAATGGCGGTGCTACCGGCAGCCCGCCGGCCGGCGACCCGTGCTGCTTGCCGACCGACGCACTACATCGAGACCAAGGACCGCCTACTCCGACTCATTCTGAGAACACGGACCCACACGCACCTCCGTTACATCTCGACCAAGCGCTACCCAGAAAAAGTTAGTACAATTTTAAATACTCTTTCTTTTTGTATTAGGCTATATTGAAAAACAAAAATACAGTGCAAGTAATGTCTCGAGACACGTAAACGAACACACTGCTGGTCGTGCATAATGTTAATTATCAAAGACGATATGGGCCAGACTGAAAACCAGCGCGGGAATACCACGCTATACAGCAAGGCTGAAGAATTTATTTTAGAGATAGGCCACCACCTTGTGGATAATACTTGTTTGCAGCCATGATGGATGCACATATTAATAGATAGACATTTAAAATTAATAAAGTTTTCTGTTGTAGGTACATATTTTAATAATAACTAGCGGGCAAATTTAAATGCTTTGAAAGGTCACTTTATATCTATCTCCCAGGCCTGGGTTTGGGCAACTTTGCTACATAACATCCGCTGAGTCTGTCCCATTGACAAAATGTGCATGTAGGCTTATAAAATGCTTAAAATGTATTTTGAATGACTTTTTTGGCAATAAATCATTTAATGTTAAATATATGATATCTGTTGGTAGACCCTCGGCGATCATTGCTTTTCTCCAACTGTACTTGCTATTACTTGGTTGTCAATGTTAAAGTAAATATAAAGAATTGTTCTGATCGTCTTGAAGGTAAACGATTCGTTTCCTCTATTGTCAGTACCACTTCTTCATTAGTATCAAAGCTCATTTCACACCACAATAGTTGTAGTTGGACAATTTGATAGGTCATATTAAATTTAATATCTTTCAAAATACTCTACGTCAACAGCGACCTATTAAATTGTCTCGATTATAGTAGATTCGTGGAATAGCGCGTACATTGAGACGGATCAAGAAACAGTTTTATAGTGTTACTAAAGGGGAATACAATAACATTAATAAAGCAATACTAGATCGGTGTGGTACAGATTGTATTTTTATTACAGTGGAATGCCTGGGCAGTTACTCGTCGGTAGTAGGCGGCAGTCTTCAGCACGCGCCGCCGATGATGACGCCATCTCTAGTAAATTATGTACGACCAGACCTGACATCGCATGTCAACGGTTGGCCGGCTGACATACTTGAGAAACAGGTGAGACGTTATAAAGCATAATTATATACTTTTTTTCTGCTTTCCCCGGTATTTAATCATTATACCATGGCCAATTATTCTGTGATATGACGTATTATATGACTTCAATTGTTCAATTCGTTCAGAAGTTACACGATCACGAACAGACACACTACCCAGTACTCTTGACCTGACCTTTCTTCAAAACGTCCCCGATTTGATCGTGGAACGTTCGTCTAGGCCTTCCTCTTCCAACGTTCCCAGTTACACTCATCTTATGAATCTGTCTAGTCAATCTTCTTTCATTCATCCTCTCTACATGCCCAAACCATCTAAGCATCCCTTTCTCAATCCGTGTCACTATATATTCATTCACACCACAACGTTCTCTTACTACACTATTTCTTATCCTGTCACTCAATTTCACTCCTATCATACTTCTTAGCGCTCTCATTTCCACTGCATTTATTCTACTTTCATGTTTTTTCTGCCACACCCAGCTTTCACTTCCGTATATGAGTGTTGGAACTAACACTGCTCCATGTACATTTTCTAGAGATTTTCTGGAACGTAATTTCGTTTATAATATATTAGTTGTTAACCGTTGTTAACCGCTTCGCTGACCGACAACAAAGTATCTATTCTATCCTATTCCTCGTCATTATCGACTTTCATACCAAATTTCAATAAAATGCGCCTAGTTCTGTAAGATTTATGAAGATCAAACATTAAAAAAAAATTAGTGTCTCATTTATCATATACTAGTTGATATTCACCTGCTTCGCTGAGCGATTAAAAAGAGTATCTTATGTAGTATTTTTCCACATATGAATTTGTATGCCAATTTTCGGCCGCGGCATTCGTTTCCTTTAATTATCTATGTCTTGTAATGTTATTCTTACTCATATAATTTTATAGTTTAATAGCTGGTCCAGTAGGCGTTATTCTTCCTTTTTAGATAGTTGGTTTCGTGTAATTACTAAAGAACAAGTTTTGCGGACATTTAGTATCTTAACCTTGCCCTTTCAATATACTTTATTGATAATTTAATGTATATTCATTCAAAACTTTTACAGAATGAAGTTTGTCAAAGAACAGCACAGTTTTATTACTAGAAATAGATATCATACCGTGTTTTAGACTTAGTAAGACTAATAAATGTTTAATAGTCTTAAGTTATATTATAAAATTCCGAATTCCTTTCTATCTTAATACTACTATCAACACGCTGAACATTGGGCAACGCAAATCTCATACATTTGGTTTTGTTTGCATATAGCAGTAAATTATTTAGGGTTCCATTCAGATATTTTGACTAAAGGTTTATTTAATTGCCTAACCTAACCCTAATACTCTTACCTATTTTGTCACTAAAAACTAGAGTTTTGATTTGCACCCCATGGCTTAGTCTCCAAGCGTTAAAGTATTCTTACTAGTATTAATTTTAATTAGCTAAATGTTAAAGATTAAAATTGTAAATACTGTTTAAGTCGAAGTTTTGGTGTAGCGGGTTCAGGAAATATATGAACAACTTTAGAGGACAGAGTATGCATAGAAACTGATTCCCGAGTCAAATTTATAATATTTAAATTTATAAATTAACTAGCAACTGGCCCCGGCTTCGCACGGGTAGCTAAACAATATGCATAAAGTCCATTTCAGCGGAGCTTACAAAACGTGTAAACAATCCCACAACAGTAATTTCTCTTCTACCGCTCACTTATTGAAAACAATATCATGCTTATTATTTTCCCTAAAAAATCTTCAAATGTTAGGTTAGTCTCCTGTACTTATTGTCTATGGAGAAAATAGTGTTGTTCATATTATACAACAAATTAAATCAATATAACCCGTTGTAAAACGTCGATTTATAATGAATTGGGGAAAAAATAATTTCAAATTAACATGATGATAAATAACATGATAAGTAACAGTATATAAAGTCCGATTTTAGGTCTGTTTTTTCCTTGTTTTATAGGGTACGTAATAATTTTTCTAACAACTTTTAATCGTTGACAAATTTGGATAAATAGTAAACAATTTGAGAGAAAAAAAATATTTAATGGTATTATTTAATGTATGTATTTAACATGACGTAATGTATAGGATGCAGATTGTGGAGTTTTATTTAATTTTCTGAATGTTTTAAATTCAGCTTTATTTTATTTGTGATGTAATATAAATCGATGTTTTGTTAATATAATAGATTAATTCGGCGTCTTTCATTGATGGTGCGATGTGTTGCAATAAAATAAGTTATTTTAAAATTTTCTAATCCTGAATTAGTGTAGACGATTATAATTCTATTTTGCAACCCAAAATATTACGTACTCCTTTGTTTGTGACGAACAAGATAATTGAAATATAAAATAACGTTTCAAATTTAGTTGTCTATATTACTTTGTGTCGCGCTGTAGAATTCATAACTTAAAATGGTTTTATTGCTTTGGTAGTGTGAGATAATAAGAAAAATTGTTCTTCATATAATACTCAACATTAGTGTAATCATTTCTGAAATATAATTATCGACCCCTCGAGAAATAAAATCACTTACTGTTATATAACGGATATATCAATATCATAGAAAAATACCACGCTCTTTCAAGGTTACTTCTCTTTATCAACTCACAACGTAGTGAAGAGTAGTTCTAAGAGATCGTCCTAGTTTTTTATACTGTAAACGCGTTAGGCGAAAGCTAACCTTCGAACGACCGTATCTTCTCTTTTTAAATCAATAGTGGGTGGGTAGCAAATTTTCCAAGGCCCTTAAATTGTCAGTTCGAGCTCACCAAAGGCCCGAGACGAGTCTGCAAGCGACAAACAGCGAACATTTAGAATGTTAGTTACGATCACAAGTACTACAAGAATAAGAAAATATAATATTGGAATATAATAATCGATTTACAACTCTCTCTGATATATTTATTCAGAATATTTAATATATGCGTTATCTAAAATAATATGCAATTTTATTTAAATCTTCCAACAGCTTCCGCGTAATTCAGGTAAGATGAAAAAATAATTGTGACGTATTTAAATGTTATTAGTACATTAAAAGTAGTTATTAAGAAGTCTTTGGGCCCAATATTACAATGTTAGTAGTTTTAGAGGTAACAGAGACATATTGTTCATAAGAGTTGGCAACCCTGAACTGTAGACCCCTCACTATTATGTTTACGGAGTTGGTCACGTGACTTGTTTGTTTACAATTAAACTAAGCCCCGCTGAAATAGACTATAACTGTACTGGTTCACGCGGTGCACGCCGCACGCCAGTAAAGCCCCCAGTCGACATTATCCTTGCTGGCATCTTCCACAATTATCGTCATATTTCAGACAATTTACACAAAACCTTGATCAATTATACACCTAAACCACCCTCATGAATCATCCATGAAGATCTTATCGGGATGTTTAACCTGCGTAGAGCTGGAGATGCTCTGATGCTTAGCAGGAATCGACTAAGAATTTTAGTGAGTGCACTCACTGGACACTGCTGTTTAAATAAACATATGCCCAACATTGGTGTGTCCAGAGGACAGGAGATTGCAGATTTTGCGAAAGTGCGGACGAAACCCCAAAGCACATTCTTGTGTGAGTGTGTCCCACTAAAATCTAAACACGACTGGATTCTGGGCAAGCACGTGCTGCTTCCGGAAGAGGTTCAGTTGCTCTCTGCCAAAAAAAGTCCTGCAGTACATCAAGGCTATAGGATTAGATGGGGAGCTTTAGTAAAGTAAGGCGATCACAATAGATCGCAGTGATACAGGACTACATAAGCCTGCTTAGCCCCCATTTAGAATAATCATAATAATCACTCATTCAATTCAATCAATCATTTATTGGTGAAAACCGTATGGAAATCCGTTCGGTATTTTTTGAGTTTATCGCGTTCAGACAGACAGAAGCGGCGGGGGGACTTTGTTTTATAATTTAGTAAGATATAAACGCACACAAAAACAAATTCTTGAGTTTTACAATATTAGTATAATAGTAGTTTAAAGTACCTTAACCGACACCACTGACGCAAATCAGGGTCATTTTGTGCTAAAATAATATGGTGCTACCCATTCCTGCCGTGAGGAATTTACCTCAATAACCCCAGGCTATAATATTTACAATACTTAATATCTACTGAAGCTTCCCTTCTCTTTTGTTTTATTACACTATTCCCCTAAGTCTAAGGAAAAGCTTTACTATTATTTTTGGTCTTTCTGTTCTTAATCCACAAAAACTTCTCTTCCCTTTTATTTTAAATTTCTTACACTATAACACAACTATTACTAAAAAAAAACAATTGAGCATTTATACAGGTATAACAATCATTAGTATTTTGTTAGTAAGCTATAGTAGCTAATGGGTCAATACGTATACCCTGAGGAGTGTTATTCTAATGCGAATTATAATAATGCGCAGGCGAACAAATTCACGGAGGACGCATATCAGTTGGGTTGCTTGCAGTGCACTCGGGTGTCTGCTGAATTGAAATGTTCCCGTTCTCTAGTGCGTCATACAGAGATACAAGCTACCTTACAAGAACAGAAGTCAGTATTATTTACATTGTATTTTTTTAAATTATACCAAGTTTCATGTGTTTCATGAATATTTAAGTTCAAATATATAAGTACAGTAATTTTAGTTTTGTTTCATTATCCGAACACAACGTAAATTATTTTAATAATTATTAATCAACTAACGAATCTTTATAGAACGATGTGTGTTCGAATCCTTGTTTCAAGGAACCTGAGCTTTCAGTGAAGGAAAACATAGTCCTGAAACCATAGCATGGTGGTAGGTTATTTTCTAGTGCTCACCTGGTTTGCTTACCACCCTCAAGTGGAAAATTTTCGCCAAGCACTATAGGTGTGTTCCGGCAGCTGCACTTGAGATCCAGTCTTCCACTAGGTTTATCGTGTTACCATCTTGGGTCTCATCGTCACTTGACAGCAGTTGAGATTGGGGCCGTAATGCTAAACTTATAAAGTATAATGATTTATTTGAACAATGTGTACAGGATAATGTACCTGCGGCAGCAGATCTCAAGGCTGGAGGAGCTCAAGTCGCAGAACTCTTTCATGTCAGAGGACTAGGGGCCGCGGTGGGGGTCGGTCGCCCCCAATAACCACTGATCCCGCACCGGTCCTGCCGCGAGAGAATCTTCACACGTTGCGCGATATAACTCACGTCATGACTCGTGAGCAGAGAACCTGGAGCGACACGCATGCGTGCGTGCGTGCGTGCGTGCGTGCGTGCGTACGAGTACCAACGTCACATTGTGCTCACGACTTGTGGCGGGAACTTATAATAAACATTGTTCATTCCGTACTATTTTCTATGTAATTTAGATGAGATGGCTACTGTTGTGTTGTGTGATTTGATGTTAATTAAGCAATATTGAGATTTCGCCAGTGTCTGTCAGTTTTAATTTCGTTTTTATCGTTTTATTATAATATAGATTCAATGATTGTTTGTGGTAAGTGAGTTTTATGAATACGAGAAAAATAAAATAAAATGACGACCTAAACTGGAGAATAATTGATGGGAATTATCGTGTTTTAAATAGTTTATAAGTAGACGTATACAAGTGGGAGAGGGACGCGACGCTGCAGCAAAGCCGCTCCCCGTCGGCCGTCAATCATTACGTTTTCATCTCGTTTATTATATATATATATAGTATGAGAGTATATTAAATAGTCAAATTAGCGATCAGAATTCCTGTTTGTTGCAACACCGGCTCTGTCTACGGTCCACCAGTATTTTATTTTATTATATACAAATCTTTTAACCACTCTGTTGAGCTTTTAACCATAATTATTCTCTGTTCAGTCACTGTAATGTTATTATGTTAGTCATTTTAAGGGTATAGTGATTTTTTAATGTGTTTATTTGTAAAGTTTTAAATTATTTAAATGTCAATTGTCAATATATTTTTTATCTCCGTACTGATTGATCATTAGGAAGTTTTAAATATTTTCAATAAACAGACGAACTTTGTCTCGATATATTGATCAATTACATAATAATTTAAACGAGGCAAGCGGTCCTATTTCACAAACTACAGATTCTCTTATTATTCATGCGTATACCGCATTTTCAATGGTTTAATTTTAAATATTATAAATTTGTGTACATTTTTCGTCATGTAATTATCCATTAATTGTATTATGGTGTAATAGTTATAAGAAAATGAGTAATAAGTAAAGTTTGGGTCAAATTTATGATGACTTAAATTATTATAAACGGTCAAGAAACCATTGGATAAGTGATAAGTCGGTAGTTTTACTGGGTTTGTTTTGAAAACGGTACGTTGCGATTCGGTTAAAATCGTTTTCGATCAATGTAACGGTAGAAGTTCGAAAGTTTGTAATTTTATCTAAAAAATAATAATAATAAGGGCCCATTTGTCCCTTGAAAATAATGTAATGTTATTTAAAAAAAAATGATAAGGGCCCACTTGTCCCTTGAAAATGTTGTGAGAAAAAGTCTAGAATCAAATAAATAATATTTGTACATATATTTTTTATCTTTTACCTAGCAATAACGATGTCCTGCTTACAAATGTGGGAAGCCCAGGTGTTAATTTTAACAAGATTCATTAAACCGCTTACAGTTTAAACTTTACAGGATATATATATAGCTTTTAATTACAAAAACGATGTATCTAAAGATAATTCATAACTATTACCAACTATCAAACTACCAAAAATAAATTAGATTTTAAATAATAAAGAATTTTAATTAAATAAAAAAGTAAACAAAATTCTGTCCTTATTATATTATTTTATCCTTTTTTATTTCTTTTGAAATCTTGTGATTGCAAAAACAACTGCTTACTTATTTGTATTATTATAGATACAATTAAAGCAACTGGTGATTATATTTGTTGCTTGTATTCTTTAGTTTTATTTAGGGGGTGTTCTTACATTACGTGTTATATGATTTATTCAATAAACTTTATAAATTATTGAATTCATTGATTCGTGATAAATACGGTAATGAACTGAAGAGAGCGTATTTGTACATTTACAACTTGAAATGTTGCTTAGGGCGAGAATTTTTAGTGGAAAAAAAAGTTATATATTAATTCATTGAGGCGTAAACATATTATCAGATCGGAATCTAGAAAATGCAGTTGTGGTAACAAACTCAATAATTGGGAAATTGTATAAGGGAGCGTTCAAGTATTACGTAACGCAGTTATTTCCCCTCCCCCCATATAACGCGCCGTAACGTTTTTCTTTACCCCCCCTCCCCCCTAGTAAAACGTTACGTAACCACAACCAAGATACCATTTTTACCTGAAAGTCACAATTATGTCACAAAAAGTCACAAAAAACTACGAGACCGTTCTGAAGGGTTAAAGCAATGTTACGTAATAAGTAGTTCCCCTCCCGCCACTGTAACGCATCGTAATGTTTCAGAAGACCCCCCTCCCCCAAATTCGTTACGTAATACTTGAACGCTCCCTGATTCAAGTTTGTTGCTATTATAACTTAAATGACGTTTTCTGGACGTAATTATTGAAGTCCCCTATTCTTGTTTAATGTAATATATATTGAATACTTTCTAACCAGTGAAATGGACTTTTGACGAGATTATCTAATTTCTTCGAATTACATTTTTATTAGAATAACGGTGTGCAGGTGATGAATTCACGTAATTAACGTCTGTTTTTATGACTCACACTATAGGTATTGAAGGATAGGATAAGACAAGATGCACCAATTTACTACAAGTAATATACACGCTTATTTTTCATCTGGTTGATAGTATAGGATAGTGTATCTGAATAGAACCTATGCGCCATAGGCAATGTTGAGCGTATACGCGGAAGAGATATGCATGAGGAAACGCGATATAACAGATACACAACTACAATATACAACTCTTCATTGCTCATATTAGACTGTCCCGAAATTAAAATGGTTCTTAATAAATGAATAGAAAACCTTGTAATCTGTTCAAACTGTTTTTACGCGTGTTTCAAAAGTGTGTTTGTGCCTTAACGTTTGTTACGTTCACGTTCTGTTGTATCAAATTTACGGGTTAAGATGTGCCGTAGACGGATTGAAAATACGTTTGGTAATCGCATGATAATTGACTGCTACACCATGCAGATGGACCGACCGTACTATATTGTTGTTTAATAATACTACTCGACACATAGAGCTATATCTATATGCTGGTTACTTCGGAGTTGTTAAGGTTGTTAGGTTAGCACTGTTCAAGATTAAAAAAATGCTTTCTATAGAGAATATTACAGTCATAAGTAGCATTTAATAAGTATAGGTTTTGAGTATAGAAATAATACCTATAATAGTATCTCACAATGTTATAGAAAATATTCGATATCAAACGTTTATTGCTATTAAAAATAAACACGTTGGGGCGTGATAACTAACATGTATGAGTTTTAAAAGTAATTAACAAGTACAAGGCAAATCATACATTTCACAGTACGAACACTACGGTATAATTTGATATATATATAAACATTTTCCATTCGTGTTATCTTTCTTTCATTATGTGAAAACGATTGCGAACAGTATCTTTATATGTGTATTCCAGGTTGTAAAAACGGCTGGGCTGTTCCAGACGGAGAGGTTCGATCAGTATTGTTGTTCGGAAACGTGCTAGATCAAGTGCTAGATCCTCATTCAGATTTACCTATCTATAAGTTTCGAATAAGAGCCTTAGACCTGTCTGCGACAACGGTTGGACAGCATTCTCGTTACCTATTTCCAAGACTTAAAAATGTAATCCAGTTATACAAAAAAGTCGAAATAATATTTATCTTTTTTCTTCGTTTGCATTAATTATAAGAAATAAAATTAAATAATAGTAAGCGATAGCCTATATCACTTGGAGATAATGCATCTTCCTATATGTGAAATATTTTTTAGAATAGTATCAGTAGTTCTAGTGATTACTTCGTGCCTCGTACAAACATGAAATGGCTTTACGGGTATATTACAATAGCTGTGATATTTTTTTTTTTTTTTTTTTTTCGAACTGACTATACTGTTAGCCTTGGGGGCCCTGGAGCCTTTACGGCTTTTACAGCTTTACCGGGCTTGATATATGTGCTGCTGTGATATAGTTCGATTGATGAATACCTCTCACGGTTGTTTCACGGTGCACAGTTAATCTTGTTTGTAAGGAACAAAATGTAAACAGGTTGTATTTTTTGTTTTGTAAATAATGTAGTTTTGTGAATTAGAGACCGTTACTTCTAATGCACATCGCATTCATTTTTTAACAAAACAACGTCCATTTTGTTCTCTATAATAGATACTTTAGGTTCTCTCTCTGTACATGTCGTCATAATATCAGAAATTTAACAAAACTTTGTCTGGTATACATATATTTATGAATTTTATTATTCGGAGATATATTAATGACGTAAATGATTTAATTTTTATTTCTTGACGTACAATGGACTTTTATGTACATACAGCCTTAATTAACATGGCAGGTTACACAGAGTCTCGTCCAAATACGAGATATTATATTAAAGTATAAATGGGTAATTGATTTTCGTTTAATAGTTGTCTGGCGTCAGTGTATATATCACTTTTAGTAATAATTTACCTATATTCATATATATTTTACACGCTATATATATCTATATGTATGTGTAGAGCCATACACGTTATTAGGTACTACGTAGCATGATTTTATAAGTTATTAATATATATCAGTTCGGAGTTCTGTAACAAGTCGCTGGACCTTAATTTTTTTTTATCTGTTGCTTTATGTATCTTAATCAGCGAGCAATTCTTTGGCTCCAGCTTAGATCACGTACGTTACGTACAAATGAGATGATTATTTTAGCTATAACGAACCCGGTATAGAATGTTTATGCAATTATTTAATAATTACAAAAATAAACATTATGCCATATTCAATTAATTCTAAATATTGAACAATTAAAACATATAATATTCGATTTTTTAATAATTTGATTTACATAACCTATTTTATTTATTTTATTATTTAGCTCTAAGTTGTGTTTAATGTGTTCGATATTATTGAAGATTGTTTCTCCACTCTTGACATCGCCTAGCATCATACTGTATATCACAATTTTGCCAAGTCTCCGATATTTAAAAAATATTCTAACGGGGCGGCGCGACGCGTCATCGTGGACTCATCGTAAGATTGTAATCTCGTGTGCATAAACCAAAAATCGATATGGCTTAGTAGAACATGCAGTCACACTAACTATTGCTTGGACAATGGCTTGCGCACGGACTATCACTTATTGTTTCGTATATAGACAGACTTGTGAGAATACCCGCCGTTAAACTACATAATTATGATTTGGCATTCAAATGTTTCACAGTGAAAATCGACTCCTTACTTGTTTTAATATATCTTTTTGAAATAGCGCATATTTAATAAGTTGAAATAAATGAATATAAAATCAAATGATTAGTATTAATTGGTGATATATAATCACCACAAATACAAAAATAATGGAAGAAGTTGAAATAAAAAAACCGTCTTAAAGAATATGCTGTATAACCTATAATAACCTTTGATTATATACAAGTCTAGATCAATATAGTTTGTACTAGTTAGGTTCGTCTCGATGAGTAAGTTGGTTAACAGTATCTAAGCAGGGTCTCATGATGGAGCCAGGACATGTTCTGAGGAACCCCTCAACCATTTACGTTTTAATTTTAAATAGCGGTCTTTAAGCACGATGTTATTGCCGCTGTCGTGTTTTCATTGAATTTTATAGGTTAATAAACTATCCTTGATTACTATATTGTTATTTTTAATGTTCAAATGTTCATTCATCATCATCATTTCAACCGAAATACGTCCACTGCTGGACATACACCTCCTCCAAAGATTGCCACAACGACAGGCCCAGTGTTGCCCGCATCTAGCGGCTTCCCGCAACTTTTACGAGGTAGTCTGTCCACCTTTTAGGTTAGCAAGTTTTAATCTGGATATATACTGGCCTATCCCAAAATGCGATAAACCAAAAGAAAATTACTGTGACATGCCTATTACTATGCATGGTAGTCCGGATCCCTAACACCCCACTTGATTACTGGATATACATAGACTGATCCCGGAACATGATCGTGTTTGAATAACGACAAAAAACAGTACGAAGAATTACAGTTTCGTGTCAGCTACAATATTCCGCTAATCACTAATGCACTAACAAATAGTTTCAATAACTGTCCTCGTATAGTCTTACTATTGCCAGTAAGTTCCGTGCTGCGGCTAGGGAGTCTGAGACGATCACAGACTATGAGGGATGGCCAAATGCTAACCGTTAACACCACCAAAATCATTCACAAAGCAAGAGGCACGATTAATACACCGATATTGAATTTCAATACACGAATTGCCATGTCATACTCTGTGATATTAATATGACATCATACTGATGCAACACAAGATTATAATGTAATTATTTTTATGTTACGGTAATCTGATGTAGCAATAAGATCATACTGTTACGTAAAATCAGAGTCATTTTTATATCGTGCAACTGAAATGACTAACTGATAAGTCACATTTGAACGTACCGTTGACATAGTAATAAAAACAGAATTTACATTAAATAAATTTTCAATAAAACTTTGCCACAAAATATCTTATGTATAAGAGATAGGCACATGGTATCCGGGACTTTTTTAGATGTATTAAGGAGCAATATTTTCGTAGAACATTTTATTTACGTATCACTAACCCTTACGCCAGCGCACGCCGCTAAAGCAATTAGGGTGTGCGTACTTAACAAAAATCAATATTTAAGGCTAACAGAAGTGTAGCCTATTACTAGATAGCCTATATTATCCTTCGTGAATCTGGCTATGATATACAAAAAGAATTTTTCGAATCCGAGTGGTAGTTCAGATATTAGCGTGTTTAAACAAACAAACAAAAAACTCTTCCGCTTTATTAAAAACTGGGAAGTCAGTTTTTTACGTACGGTTGATATATCAATAAAGTCATATATTTTCATGAATTCCTTTTTTGTACACAATATGAGCCTATTTTCGTATCATCGTATGCGCTATCGGCCTTACGTAAAACTTGTGGCCGGTCTGAAAACAGCGACGAGTCCGAACTTAATAAAACAATATAAATAAATATATAGATAACAATTCCAAACTGTTACTTGTAAATACCTGTTCCGATGTCTCACTCCTAGTGTGAAATGTGAATTTTGTTCATAATTACTTCAGCAGTAACTTGAAGAAAAAATCAATTTATATAAATATATAATATTGACGACATCGACCCTTTACCAACAAAAAGAAAGATTGCTAACTATGAAGGTGGACGGATATAATAGTAAGAGAAGACAGAACAAGGAATGGATTTATTGTGGCAGGAATTATATATGTGTATAAAAAGTATAAGTGAATACATCTTGTACCTTTATCCCGCCTAAATAAAATTACTTAAGTAGGATAAGGGCAAGACGACGAATAGCACTTTCTAGGATTTCAATTAGAATTGGTTTGCAATGACTATTAACCATTGCCTACGTAATCCTATTGATTCGTCTGGTTTTTTTGTTAGCCGTCATCATCATCATCATCATTTCAGCCGAAAGATGTCCACTGCTGGATATAGGCCTCCCCAAAGATCACCACAACGACCGATCCTGTGTTACCCGCCCGCATCCAGCGGCTTCCCGCAACTTTTACCAGGTCGGACCACCTTATGGCGGGTCTGCCCACGCTGCATCTTCCGGTACCTGGCCGCCACTCGACAACTCTTTAGCCATCACGCTATCAGTTAAATCTGACCGAATCTAGACGTTTTAGAAATTTAACAAATTAATTTATATAAATAATATGTTACAAGTGCATAACAGATATATAAACAATTTTTAATATGTAGACAGATTACTTAACAAAGAAACTCAGATGTAAATCCTAAAAGAAATAATCGTATAAACTGAAAACAGTCTATATTCATTCGTGATTTAGTTTGCAGTGTTTCCCATCAAGTGATTTGAAATGTACAAAGGTAAATTAAAAATATCTAAATAAAAATCATGCTATAAATATTGTTATTAAAATAGTATAATATCTTAGCATATCAAATCAAGACAAAGAGATTAAAAAGCAAATCGCATTCGGTATTTGTGTTTGCAATATATACGAGACATTATGGCGTTTACTAACCAGTTTTTTTCCGTACAAATAGTACAATATCCGATATCAATTCCGTACAATATCTTTGGTAATATTTATGAATACCAATATAGTATTGCTAGATAGAAATCACAATTAAACATTAGTGTAACATATTTTTAACCAGAATTTACAAATGCATTCCACAATTTTCTTCTAAAAGTATAAAAACTAATATAAACTCGTATATTCTATAAATATATATGAATATAAAGCTCTAATATATAATCTATAATATTGAGCTCTGTCCCTAACCAAAATAGTTCTTTTTTGATACAATGTACTATATACATAATACCAAGGTTACATAACATATGAATGTTTTCAACTGACTATGATAATAAAGAAAAGTAGAATTCTATTTTCTCTTTGTTTACCCCAGATCACCATCATGGCGTGATGAAGATGTTATAGCTTGTGACAGGATATAACACAATTTTTCCGTGTAGACGTACCATAATAGAAGTGCCCTGTTAATATACTACATAAATATGAATACATTATAGAAAGCTTAATCGGTTATCTGTGTGAGGAGCGCTGTGCCGCGTATTATCCAGAAATCTGAGGGCATGTCGCTCGGTAATAATACCGGCAACACGAAGTTGGTGCTGTGACCCGTTGTCGAGAGAGTTCCCGCTCTCTCCGAAGTCTTGTACAAAGGAGCTTGGTACCGGGGATCCGGTTTCGGCAACGACAGAACCGGATAAAACCATATGACAGGCAGCGGCGGGTTCATTTGACCTTAAATGTTCGTATTAGATATTTAAAAGAGTAAGCATTTACCAAAACCAGCATATAAATGTTTATATTTATAGGTAAAGAAGCATCCAACAAAAACAAATGTAAAAAGGGGCAAAGTTCGGTAGAAACGAAGTTTGAGGTAGTCGTTGTCAGCGTTAAAATGGTTGAGACCTAACGGGTGCCAAGTTCCATACAGTTCCTTTAATTATAGCTGTAGGAATATACGTTCTTCAATTCATTTACAAAACAATTTGTTACATTCTTTGATATAGGATTTCTAACTTGGCAAGTCTTAATTATTGTGAATAAATATTTACGTTAATTTATTATTTATTATACCTTGTTTATCATACGAAGGCTTGCATGACATATCCACAGAACGTAAATTGTTACGTAGTGAAAATTATAACATAACATAAAAACATGCATTTCGACTATAAATTATCATAAAAAATATTTTAGACACTGAAAAACGTTATAAAATCAAAATCTTAAATGACTTCCTCTATACAATTTTGTAAAAGCGATTTTTCGTATTTTCTTGTTACTACGCGCAGCGTTACTTTCTATGTTACTTAAAACTAGAGTAGGACTAAATAATAAGACCAAGGAATCAAAAATAATCGTACGAATTGAATATTAATATAATTGGTTCAACGCCGTTGTACATTTAATTTACCTATTGTTTTTTTTTTTAATTTCGATTAAATTATATTAAAATTAAAATTATATTTACGTGATTCATACATTTTTACTGCAGCAACACGCAACGAAGAATATTGACTGGTAGAATTAATATTGTTTTTTGGAGTCGGGCATTGTTATAGTTTATTTTTGTTATTTAATTTATACAGCTTACACATCCCTTGAATTGATGTAAAGCATAATCGTCTTATCGATTATATTTTGGTTTAAACATACCGATGACCGTAAACTTAACTTTCAATTTAAATTATGCTTTATCTCTAAAAGCAGCTGTGAGCTGTGGTTTCACCCGCGTATAATTTAAAAGATATTATGATTTATCATACTTCAATTATAGACAATATTTTTATCGGGCAGCCAGAGTTATGCGTCACAAATCACACGGCTGGTTCGCACCACTACACCTATAGACCCGAGCCGAGTGTTGAATTATTTTAATTTTACATTATCTCCCAAACTATTCGTCCAAAAAGCATGCTATAAAGGGCAAAAATTATTTATTTGATAACTTGATGATGAAGTAACTTTCGTTCGTAAGGATTAATATTTCATGCCTAATAATAATGCTCATAAATCACTTTACAATTTTCAATAAAACTCTGACACAAAATACCTTACAATAACAGATAGGCATATGGTATCGCGGACTTTTTTTAGAGCAATATTTTTGTAGAACATTGCATTATGTATCACTGACCATTACGTGAGCACAGGCGGATAAAGCTGTTCGGTTGTGATGTTACTTCCGACTTATTTAACAAAAACCAATATTTAAGGTTATCTGAGATGTGTAGCCTAATGCTAGATAGCTTATACTATTCCACGTAAAACTGGCTATCACATACAAAAATAATTTTTCGAATCAGACAGGTAGTTCCATAGATTAGCGTGTTTAATGAAACAAACAAACAAAAAACTCTTCCGCTTTAACGTATTAGTATAGATAGTATAGATCATAGAATAAAAACACCTTGGATAAAAATATGACATGTATTGTGTCATGCAAGCTTTCTTACGATGAATCAAGAATAAGTTATTATATTTGAGCGGACGGGATCGGCGTTAAAATTAATTGTGATTATTTCGTTTAAAATTATAACCTTTAGAAATTTTTCCTTTGTATAATTCTATATTTCTAATGTCTACTAACTTGATGCCAAATTTTAAGTTTCTGAGTCACCTGGAAGTGGTTCCAGACTGTAATAATTCAAAAAGGTTTGTTCGCTAAATTTGAGATTCTAGGTGTTCAAGAGAGGTTTGTTAAACACAATATTTTAAGTGTGTTGTGTACCGATATAACGTTTTTTCGATTAAAGGCTCGAAAAAGTCAGATCAAGTTCTCACGTGATATTAATTGTTAAAATGATAACAGGTTAAGCTTCAAAAAGGAGCTGGTGTCAAGTACGGCTGCTGGAATACAACGACGAGTTTTTGGCGATGAATATTTGTCGAATATCAAAATATAAAAAGAGGCTAAAAGTATTTAAAGTTGGCAATAGGTGTTACAAACCCGGCAAAGCGTCCACAAGACGATTTCGTTCTATGTCCCATCGACCAGCGTCAATGAACAAACCGTGAATATTGACGCCGTCTTCTGGTACCTCCAAAACTCCAAAAACGTTATGGTCATCGTCCTTTAAAAATATGTAAAAGATTTTGAGGGATGTCAATACTAAAAATATCAAATCAAATCTTAGCGTACAAAGAGAAAGAACTAGACAGCGGCAGTTTCAGAAGGCGTCAAAATCGGTCATCATAATATGGCTAAGGATTCATTCCAAAATGCGCTGCAGCTGATTGTTGGCACCATTTAATGGAGGGAATTTTAATTTATTAATTTTATAAAGAATTATTTTTAAGGGTTTAATATTTAAATATGACTTTTGACCGCTCAAAATATAGTGACTACTTTTTTCGGTATTGTATTTTTTCATGTAGTGCATAAGAAATAGAATTATTTGAAAAAAAAAATAATTGACAAATCTATTTTACTACGTGAAATACGTAATTAGAATATTTATCAAGATGTCTTCTTCTAGAAATGTGTTTGAATAAACTATTGTTCCTTCTTTTTATTTGTGTTTTTTTTTAACAGTTCATGTCAAATGCTGGAGAGATGAGGCGCCACTATAATGTGTGAGCCCCGATTCGAAAAAATCATAGATCCGGTGCTGCTAGACAGACAGATCGTGTAATCGGATGTGAAATAGCGGTATTTTAGATGTGTTATCATTTTATCCAGTTTCCTTAAAATATCCTACCATTGTATGCAAGCACTAAACAGTGTTTAGTGTCAGATGTACCTACAATAAAATGTAAATTTACTTCATTATCGTTTAAAAAACACGGCAAACCATTATTTTTTTTCGAGTTGCCTATATTGTTAGTCGTAAGGTTCCTGGAGCCTCAGACGGTTTTTGCAGCTTCACCCGGGTTTAGGGGCGAGCGCTTAAGTCATTCGGCCGCGATAAAACGTTCTTAATCTAGACTATTTTAACCTCAGACGCATACAGGAGGGTGTTATGTGTGTATCTCTGTGTCTGTCTGTGGCACCGTAGCTCTCAAACGGCTGAACCGATATTACTCTAGTTTCTTTTTGTTTGAAATGTGACTTGTTCGAGAGTTTTTCTTAGCTATGATTCAAAAAGATCTGTTCAGCTGTTTGACGATTATCAGCTCTCTTCTAGTTGATCAATGGATGATTGAAGTCTGATCGATTTGAAATTTGGTGTTCCGGTATTTCAATTATATTAGAAGAACATGGCAACCTTTACTTGCAGGTATAGCATCATCTCGAATGTACAGGATACCTAAATCCTCTCCATCTTACATCAGAGATATCGTGTTTGGGCTCAATGAATAGGTTACTTGCGTTAAATTCACCTTTGACAACTGTGGCGCTTCTAGCACCAAAAAGCGTTTACAGCAATAGAGACACACAAAATCTATAGCCCTTTCTCTTTTGCTCTTCATATTTTTTGTATGCGAACTAGACTGTTCGTAGTGAAACAGTAAGAAATATCCCTAACACTTTTACTTCGTAGAACAACAAGAAATGAAGAGATGATGTTAGTTTGGAATCGGGGCACAGGTTTTGACTGCATCGCAAAAAGTTGTGTCACTCGGCAATCGCCTTTATCAATTCATTAAAATTCAGGAATAAGTTAGTATAAATTACGTCAAATTATTTTCTTCACCTGTGTTTTTTTCTTATTCTGCTTGTATACGTCATCTTGAGAAAGAAAATATGGTATCGGTTTAAAATCGAAGAGGAGAGCGTCAATCGGCACTCGGTATCGTCTCGCGTAAGATTGCAAAGATCCTGTTAGAAGACCTTGTGGGAAAAATAGTCCCGATACCCAGCTACTGGGTTGTTTGCCATCAACTAACCATTTCTGAAAAAATATACTGATTTTACTAGTGTTAGCAATTACATACCTATTCATTACAAATGTAGGTATCTACATTACACTCAAAATAATTTTGTTATTAAATTACGTCATGTAGGAAACCATTACAGTATTAAATCTTTTTTTATAAAGTTGTTATATCCGATAATCCGATAATGTGAATTATATACCACTAATTCATGATGAATGAATGTATTTTTACTATAGGTAGGTAGTTTACACCTTGTTATTTGTTATTTTACGTTTTTATGTGTGTCACAAGCACACACAAATCAATAAGACTTCGAAACGGTTTGAATTTAGGTACCCGGATTGGAGAATATTATGGAGAATAAGTAATTAATATCTGATACCTGCATGAAATCGATCCTAAGTATAAGATCATGAATCCAGCTGCCAAGCGATTTCAGAGAATTGTATCCTTTTTTATGCCACATCGCTGGTACTTTATTGTTTAAAAATGCATTGAAAACTTCTTCAAATGCTTCGGACATGACTACTACACCCTGCAATTCATAAAGTTACAAGATAATTATAATGACTCGTTGCTTGGTTGAGCTTCTACCTTAGACTACCCTTCAACCCTGGGCATGATAACGGCGCGACGTGGTCCTCCAAGGCGGCCGATGGATCCTGAGCAAGACAACGAGCCACGTGGTCCACCAGGGCAGCCGATGGACCCTGGGCAAGACAAAGGCGCCACATGGTCCACCAGGAGGGTCGATGGACTCTGGGCACGACAACGGTGTGACGTAGTCTACCAGGGCGGCCAACGATGGACCTTGGGCAAGACAACGGTGCCACGTGGTCCACCAGGGCGGCCGATGGATCCTGGGCAAGACAACGGCGCCACGTGGTCCACCAAGGCAGCCGATGGATCCTAGGCAAGACATCGAGCCGTGTGGTCTTCCAGTGCGGTCTATGGACTCTGGGCAAGACAACGGAGCTACGTGGTCTACCAGGGCGGCCGATAGATCTTGGGCGAGACAACGGCGCCAAGTGGTCTACCAGGGCGGCCGATGGACTCTGGGCAAGACAACGGTGCCAATTGATCCACCAGGGTGGTTAACAAACCTGGGCAAGACAATGGCACCACGTGGTCTACCAGGGCGGTCTATGGACTCTGGGCAAGACAACGGCGCCACGTGGTCCACCAATGTGTTCGATGGACCCTGGGCAAGACAACGGTGCCACGTGGTCCACCAGGGTGGCCGAAGGACCCTGGGTAAGACAACGGTGCGACATGGTCCGCCACGGAGGCCGATGGACCCTGGGCAAGACAACGGCGCCACGTGGTCCGATGGACCGACTAGCTAATATACTACTAGAATCTTAATTATATTACATAATTCTTGTTAAAATCTAATTAGAATGATAAAGACTTATCTTCACACATATAAATTACGCTAGAAGAACTATAAATAACATAAATATAGGACATTAAGGTTCTCAACACTAAGAATCGTGTAAACACCTTTATCCTCTGATATATTATTTGGTCCGGTAACTTGCCAAAAATAAATGGCTAGTTATAACTGGCATCCCATGACAGCGACCATTCACAAAGTTCTAGTGCACGGAGTTCTAATTATTGAGAAATCACCACTAAATATCGTAACCAAACGTAGTATACCGTATAACTACCAAATACAGTAAGTATTATTATTGCCAAATATATTATTATTGTTTGTTATAACTTAGTGATTGCATGCAATAAAATACGAGAAAACAATTCATTCCCACTTTACGTGTACCCTAAAAAATTTGTATACTATGTAGGCGTGATTAACCAATACCAAATTACAGCTTTCTAGTACTAAGAATCTCTGAGATCGCTAGGGTCGCTAGTATAATAACGGTTATACCATTGGGCAGTAAAATGCCGTTTCACGTAAACAATTTAAACGAACTAAAAAAAATACATTAAAAAAAACTAATTCACAAAATGCTCCTGTATGCACATGCAGAATCAACCTGTATGTTCCTCTTGTAGTTTTTATTTCGCTTGTTTCCACTTCGCTTTTGATATTAAAACTGTTGTGGCTCGCGATACGTCTCACTTATATACCCAAATGAAACGAATCACGAAATCTCTAAAAGGCGCTTGAACCCTCAATATGTTGTAAACAACTTACGTCATCGTTTTTTAAAAGAGGGGAACTTTGATTTATACCTAATTGTTTGTTAAATACAAAATATTTCGAGCACATTCCAGACGATTCTTGAGATCAAGAATGGTGTTTTTTTTTTAATATAATTCTTACTCAGAGTGTAGATAACAATAAAATACAAAATCTTATCTGTTTACTTAATAATGTAGGTGCATTCTCAAAATAGAAAAGTTTATGTAAAATATTTATTGGCCCTCTTTCCTATAAATGATTTCGGACGAGATTTTGCCGGGCCCCTCCTCTATTTTGAACTCATGTAATTAGCGGATGCCCCCAAAATTTTGTTGAGTTTAGAAAACAATAAACAATTATACCTTGATAGCTTTTTGCAGCTCGTTCAATGAGGAATGAATAAGCTTGAGGAGCATGTTGAATCGTTCGGTTTCATGTAACAATACCGTGGTTAACGAATTCAATTGACCCATATCGTCGAGAACCAACAGATGTTCGTTGATAAGGGTTCTATCTATTTTAGTGATGATAGATGCGCGTGTTTGGTCGCAAATACGCCAGACTATTTGATCAGGCGTGTCCCCACCAGCTCCACCGCCTGCACGAGGCTGTACATCTACTATAGTCTGTATTAAAGTATTGGTTTCTTTATTCTGGAAGAGATAATAAAAATAACAAAACCTTATTATATTTAGGCTCTTAGTATATCATGTTTATCCTATTTCCCGTCTCTTAATAAAAGCTGAAGAGCGCTTATTATTAAATAATAAAAATGCGCTCTTCAGCCATTATTAAGAGATGGGAAAACACCGCAAATACCTTGAATTATGTTACTATCGATGAGCATTGAATAAACCTCGAATCAGAGTTAAAAGATCGACATAGATTTTTAGAAGGGTCCAATGCTTAATCACCTTTTATATTTTTCTCGGATATGTGCGGGAATATATTTGCTCAATATGTGTTTTGCTTTAATGGTTCCACCCATTTTAGGCATTTATTTAACGGAGTTGGAAATTGTTCGTTCTGACTCTTAGGCCTTAATGGTCCTAAATTGAAGATTTAAGTGGTCGATGTACGCTTATGCCGTAACGTGTGCCCTCCATAGGTGCTTCGTGGCTCATAATAACATCAGGTGAACCGTAAGTTTGCTTGCTACATTAGTGGTAAAACATGTAATATATACCTCGAAAGCAATGTTTGCGTTCTCGTGCATTCCGAACACTTCGGGACTCTCGATCACAGGTAACGTTTCAATGTATTCACGGAATACTTCCAGCTTTTCAGCCGTGGGACAGTAATATTTCCCAGATCTGGAGTAAGCGTACCCCTCCTCCAGTATGGGCGGGGAAAAGAATATCTTCAAGATTGTAGTCAAACATCTCTGATCCCACATATCGGTGACACGGCCTCCGTATGTTATTTGACCTGTGTACTATTAAAATTGTAGTCTGACCTTGCTTTGAATTTATAGTTCTAATGGTTCTAATTACTACGTCTAGTTAAATAGCGCCAGGAACATATGTTAAATAATAATAATTATTTATTTTTAATACCACTCAATAATAATTCAGAAATAAATCCATTTTTACGCAGCTTAAAGATTTGTCTTTGAAAAACCATCAAACTGGAATAGTACTCCAGTATGTTGACAGACACACACCATACAGACGCTAGGGACTAGGGACGCGTGGACTACAGAATTACTATTTATGAAGATATCGTGTTGTTTTTTGATAAGGACCATATAACTAAGGACTGCAACAAAAAAAACGGTCGAGTAGTTTTAGTACTGTGATGCATGCACAAATGTAAACTTCAGTAATTTTATTTATATAGATAACGCCTGTAAAGTAAGAAACATCAATCTGAATAAAATATTCTGGGGGGTTACTCTTGAAACTGATTCGAATTGAATTTTGATTCTGATTCGATTTCCCTTTTGATTCGAACTCGATCTTACAAGCGTACTCTTGAACCCAACCGAATCGAAAATCAAGATAGAGTTTTGTTATCATTGTTGTTTTATTATCGAATGTTTTGTTTTCGATTTAGTAAATCAATTCATAGTTGTCAAATTGCGTCAAAAGTACGCATTTTTCGATCCCAACGAAAAAAATCGATCGAAGTTAGTTCCGAATCGAGCTACAGCACAATCGTGCGCTAGGTTTGATTTCAAGAGTGCCAAATTGCACCGAATCGAATTTTATTCAGAACACGAACGCGTCAAGAGTAAGGCGGCTGGTTGTCGGTTGAATAGCATCGTTTAAAATTTTATACTTTAAGAAAAGTTAGAATATTATATATGCATCTATTCCATTATTAATCGTGCAACTCTATGCTATGTGAACCATCTCAACCGTGGACTGTTTCCTCTCTGTTTAATATATATTATGACTAAATCTGTAGTCTGTCTGTATATGTATTTTTTTCCAAATTTCATGGTCGATGTCAATATAAAGGATACTAATCAAGAATAGGATATTTTATTTAAAAAAAATGTTGTATGACAGACGTCTGTTTATATTTACAGATGTATTCATGAAGTTTTGTACACGGTAAGGTTATATCGATTGTCAGGCTAAAAGAATTTTCAATAATACTTTTAGAAATTGTAAAAAAAAAAAAAAAAAATATTAATTCTCCAGCGATTTAGATGAAATTTTGTAGACAGAAAGCATAGGTGACTCCATAAATGATGATAGGCTTTAAAAATTGAAGATAATACCTAACTTTAGAAATAAAATAAAAAATTCAAAATATTAATTATATATAGGTATTATTTCTCAAAGTTTTTTTTCTGGAAACGTAATATCTCCATTTAATTCTTCAAAAAATTAATTATTCAAAAAATTTCAAGCTTATGTTGCCCCCGTTACTGACGCAACATATACAAATAGTTTAAAATTAATGTTTACGTTAAATAAATTGATTTAAAAATTCTATTTAATTGCCTTCCTATCATTATATTATTACACCAGTAGTTTTAAAATAATATTGAGAGATGGAATTCCTAATGAATATATATTCAACTGAGATGTACGAGGCGCCATCTGTTAACAATCTGTTTAAATCATATGACAGCTGCAGTTAGATTATTTACATTATATAATGTGTTAAACATTCTGATTATGATTCTGATTATGATTATGATTAAATTTTGTAGGTACGCGAGAAGTTTATGTCATTCCTCAATTGTTAGGCTATATGAATAGTCAATATATAAGTAAAATTAAAACGCATCCGGAGCCGCGGGGCACCAGTAGTATAATATATGAATACTATACCTTATTCATCATACGAAGACTTGCATGACACATACAGAGAACGCAAATTGTTACGTTGTGCAAATTATGACATAACCTAAAAACGTGCATATCGACTATCCGCCGAGATCCGCCTCACTTATCAATAACGATATTTAGTTTAAACTTAAATTTTGGTAAGAACAGGAATTTAATTTAGCTGTTTCATAGTGTTAAGCCGGTGTAACATGAATTACTTCATACAAAAGTATACTATAAATGTTTGACTGTGTCCCGGCCGACGCGTAATATGAATCATGCTTTATCCGAAATCAGAACCAGCTTACTTGTGATGTACTCCAAAGCGTCCCAGGGTATGTGGCCGCTCTCACAGAACATCTGTAGATTGAGCAAAGCACATTCTCGATCACTATTGTTGAATTCGTACGTTATATTCCATCCTAAGGGGCCGAACTTTTTACGTTCTTGTATAATCGCATGGAACATACATACACCGAATAGCATACATCGCCAGTCTTGCCCTAGAACTGGAATTTAAAAAAAGGTTTTTTAATTATCCAAACCGACTCCGTCAACATCATTATTATATTATGATGAGAGGATTACTGTCCTGGCTACAAATCACAGACTGCGGATCAACAAATAGCTCGTGTGAGAATGTCCTCCATGCGTGCTTATATAAATTGTGCCGCCTTAGACCTCACCTGTTGCTAACACCAGTCAATAATGCAGTTCAATTGTAAAGTCAATAGTAGCTGTCGCTAGTAAATAGTAACAACAGTAGGTCATCAGTACAGATTCAATAATCACATCGACAAATATACAGTTTAATTTTCTACTTAAAAATTGTATAATTTTTACAAATCAATCTATACCAGGATGCTCAAACTTATACTATAGGCGATCTACCAGAAAATTTAGCTAACAAGTGATCGACTGTCAAACTATGTGCTACTACTTTATTTGTATAATGCTAATATATCATAATTCCACCAATATTGCCCTTACGAAAGAAAAACATATTACGTTTATGAATTTTGGGATTACTGCCATTGGTTTTCAAATGTGTATCGTAAATTATCTGCAGTACGTCATATTGGATATGTGGCTTAGACATAGTAAGCGGTCGCAAAACTGTTAAGGTTAACTTATTTTTCGGGTATTCCAGCGATCGACTCGGGAAGCTCTCTCGATCGACTGTTTGAGCACCCCTGATCTATACTATGTTATTATTCTATAGCTTAAGATTGCTTGTACGTTTGAACGCGCTAAACTATAGAATTACCATTCAGACTTGAAAAGTTATTTTAGCGTTTAATAGTATATTTATTGAGAAAGGTTATAATAGGTTATAGACCTTCACGTTACGACTCTAAGGAGCTTAGTAACTATGAAAGACAAGCAGCAATCTGACGGAATAAGTCCAGGAAGTGAGAACAGCGATAGAGTACACGGGTGCGTTAACGTTAACGGACGCGGACGCGGTGGGGAACTGCCCGAATAAATTTAACACGAATGAAACTGTAGAGCACAGCTAGTATTTTATATAGTAAAAAAATCCTATAAGTAATATAGTTTACCCCAGTGAAAAAAATCATGAAAATCAGTCATATAGTTTCTAATAAAATCGCGCACATACTATGGTAAGATAGACTCTTCTTTTATTTGGAGGCTTGAAAAAAAAACATCCATTTTATTTTCGTACTACTGGCTATGAACGGCACATGAATTAAAATTTTAAACGTGCTACTCAGGTACGTATAATTTGATTTGAAGAAGTACGCAACATGGAGAATATAAGTAGATACCGTGATTTTCAAAAAAGTCCTCTTCCATTTCTATTAGAGCTCTTTTTATATTGGCTTTAAGACCTTTTGGCGGTTCGTTGGTGACTTTGACAGAGTTTTGCAGGACGGACACGGGGAATTTTGGCGTGGGCATCGAACTCAAGTAAAGCCGAAATTCTGGATGAGGTGCACCCTGCTCACTACCCAAATTAGCCACGATCAGCTCGAGACTCAACATCCAAGATGCAGCTAAGTGACAATTCTGTAAATAGATTATTTACTCATAAGGCCGACCAGTGATGGCAATATAAATACTCGTATATTGTCAAAATTCTTTTAATTTTATTAATTTAGTATACTCTAGCTTTAAGTAACATAGAAAGTAATGAAGCACGTAGTAAAGAAAATACGAAAATTCACTCTTCCCGAGGCCATCAGATTTAGTCACATCGAAAAAAAAAATGGACGGAATATTCATACCGAACTGAATTGAGGGTGGACGCTATCACCGACATCTTATAATTTTGTGAAGGCTTTTTATTTATCATCAATAGATTTTAATAGTACAGTGAAATTTAGTAAAAGTATTTTAACCTTCTTTTACAAACAAACATATTATTTAATCACAAAATTATTTGTAATGTGATAACGTACCTGTAGGAAGATCCAATCTCCTTTAGGTTTAGCAATGTTGATCATTTTCTCAGCGACAGGACCTTGTCCTTGACCCAAAGATATAGAACGCACGCGATCTCTCATACCCATCTCAGTGGCGAACTTTTGAAAGGCTCCGAACGGATCGGAACCCGTACTCAAGACGAAAACAAGCGGAATTATGTTTGTCGTGTCAGCATATCTAAACGATACCGCTAAGATTATTATTCGTTCTTAATCAATACACAAGAACACGGAAATGCGTATCGAACAGAATTGACATATTGAAATTTATACATTTTAAATGTACCAACATGTATTTCACAATCTGAATTAGTTTAATAAAGCGCTAACTTTTGACCGCAACATAGTTGCCGTTGTACAATTGTCATCGAAATGAAACGGCTCGTGTGCCACCTATCGTAAGTTGGTTGTACTAATACAGGACCTTCGCGGATAAATGTTTTAGGAACATAAGTAAGTGATGTGTAAATTTTATTTATGGTTACTATTAGTAGCAATGACAGTTGTGTAAGTATAGTTGTTCACATTTTTTATAACTTGTATGTAAATATATGTGATTACTTGTTTTGGCTAACAGGCTCCTTTGCTGTTTTTATTTTGTTATTAAGCTGTTAGTCATCCATATTAATAAATAAATAAATGAAAATAAATAAATTAACATACAAACTAAACACAACATTCATTTTTATTAATATAGATGGAAGATGATCTCTAGTGTGTGACATTGAGGGTAAAACAAGAACAATGAAATTTATCAGTCATTTATAATTTACAATTTGAGGGAGAATCGTAACTCATTTTGTGGTTTGTGGATTTAGGACTCTAATCAGAGACTAGTAAAACAAGAAGACTGCCAATAGCCATACAAAAAACTATAACCACCAAAAAGTTCAAAATTTCTGGAAATATTCAGATAGCGCTGACTCTCTTCTTGCTAACTTAATACAAGCTATTGGAAATAACAAATATAAATTACCGTTTAGCTAAAACGAATAAAAAAATTCCTTTTTTGTTTTAATGTGTTGAAATGTATAAAAACTTTTCCTCCGCGATGAATTATACTCAAATATATCGACTATTTACTAAAATTTATGTGGCTCATGACAGATGGCGTGATGGTAGTGTATAAAGCAGTGACATATATAGTATAAAGTATAGCATCGTTGCCTTACGAGATAGCGCTTGAAACAAAAGTGAATTGTAATTTAATTTTTAGTGGTATTTGAGGAAACATCAATCCATACTAATATCAGCAGATACTAGGATATCGCAGAACAGTGAATATAAAAAATATCTTCACTCGCCTCAGAAGTAAGCTTCGTTTATACGCAAGCTTCAATCAAGCGTACAACAAGTGGCAGATGACCAAATCATACGTATGAAGCGACGCTACGAAGACAGTAAGCCTACTAAATTCCCTTGATACTATTATCATCATGTTATATATTGGTGTCCCCCCGCCCCGACGGTATCAAGAATGAAGTACTTAAACTTCTTCCCGATCACCTCATAACTCTTTTGGTCTGCATCTTCAATGTAGCCATAGCCCACTGCAATTTTCCAGCCGTCTGGTAAAAAGCTATAGTTGTAGGTATTCACAAGCCCGGCAAAAAAGCTTCGCTTCTCGATAGCTATCGCCCGATCAGCCTTTTAAACACGCTAGGGAAACTTTACGAGCGGCTCCTTCTGAACCGTCTCAAAACCGTTATAGATGTTAAAAATCTATACCCTCCCGAACAGTTCGGTTTTCGCACCCGACACTCGTGTACACATCAAGTGCACCGCCTCACGGAGCACATCACGAGCAACTTTGCCAAAAGTAGTATCGCTTCCGCCCGTACGCTTGCGGTCTTTTTCGACGTAGCTAAGGCCTTCGATAAGGTCTGGCATGCCGGACTAGTCCACAAGCTACATCAATTAGAAGTCCCGGATAGGTTAGTTCACCTAGTTCACGATTTTCTACGCGACCGCACCTTCCACTACCGAGTGGAAGGAGTACTATCTACCGCCCACCCTATACGCTCAGGCGTCCCGCAAGGTTCCATTCTGGCACCTTGCCTTTTCAATCCGTACGTCAGCGACCTCCCGAAGCCCCCCGGGGTCGAGGTAGGGCTCTACGCTGACGACACAGTTATATACGCGTCAAACAGACACAGAAAAAATCTCGCCTATGCAGTACTACATGCCGTAACCACTCTCGGGGAGTGGTTTCGAACGTGGCGAATAGCTATTGATCCGGTAAAGAGCGCCGCGATTATGTTCGAACCGCATACATGCAAACTACCACGCACGGTAGGACCCCTCTCATTATTCGGTAGGAATATCCCTTGGGCCACCAAGACTAAATATCTGGGTGTCTCCCTCGACTCGAAGCTTAACTTCAACGCACACGTTACTATAGTCAGGAATAGGGCCGTCTGGATCCTTTCCCGCTTGCGACCCTTGATCAGTTCGGTAAGCAAAATGTCCTTAAGACATAAGCTTACACTGTACAAGAAGTGCGTCCGTCCGATCTTGACATATAGCTGCGCCGCGTTCGCACATATGTCCAAACATAACTTTGCCCGCATGCAAAGAGTCCAAAATCGGTTTCTCCGTCGCCTGCTCGACCCTCCAGCCTTCGTTAGGAACATGGACCTCCACAGGGACATGAGGCTCGATAGAAGCCTATGTGAAATATCTCACCAGGAGATACTTCGATAGCGCTTCGAATCATCCCAACCCGCTCATAAAATCCACCGTGAACTATGTCCCAGACAACTCGATCGCCGTTGCCAAACGTTATAAACGCCGTCCGCGAAACCACCGTTATCTCCGCAGCTGACGTACGGTAACTTCGCTCCCGCACACCCGCCACGACCGCCCCTCCTCTGCGGCGACTCGAGCCTAGGTGCGATCCATCGGTAAGCCCGGTAAAGCTGTAAAAGCCGTAAAGGCTCCAGGGCCCCTAAGGCTAACAGTAAAGTCAGATAAAAAGAAAAATATATTGGGCAAAGGCAAATCTCACACATTTTGTTTTGTTTGCATTTAGCAATAAAATATTTAAAGCAAATCATTGAGAAATTTTAACTAAAGTATTATTTAACTGGTTAATCTTTGAATCTATTTTTCTATACATATTGTAAAATTCAACGTCTCTCTGTCTGTTCGTCCGTTTATGTTATTTTCACACGAGAACCACATGATTTTTCCTTTAATTCATAGATACGTGATAATAATGATAGATAATGGTGAATCAATTCGAAAAAAAAGACTCTTTGCGCGATTGAATGGTTTACGCTGAGTAAATCATAAGGAATATATCAAATTAATGATTCACATAATTGTGGAACTTTAAAAGAACTATAAAAAAGTCATCAATAGCATATTACGTCTATCTTCCAAGGATCACCCACAATAAGCATTTGTGTACAAAAAGACGAAGACGAAGAGCGGCAACGTTGCTTCGCGTAAAACGAAGCACGGACTGACAGCACCACAATATTTTAGCACAATTAGAAATAGCGCCATCTAAATATTTTATAGTACCGTAAAAATATTATAGACCAATTTATAATCGATTTGAGACACTTAGCGACATCTCTCATGCTAGAAGGTAATGAATTTTCTTGTTACATTTTTTGTATAGCTATTGGCAGTCTTCTTGTTTTACTAGTCCTTGCTCTAATTAAAAAAAATACAAGAAATTAGAAGTAGGTAACTAAGAAAATTCAATTCTTTGAATTGATGTTTACTTATAATAATTTTATTTAACACTACAAAACGGGGCCACAGCGGTTACAGATTAGGGATAAGATATCGATTTCAGTTATGTTAATAATCTTAGGTTTTATAATATGTTTCCATGAGATTATTGAACAATTCAAGAGTTTTGTTCCTCTGACCAATTTAAAACTGCCAGTTCTCATAATATGTGACGTTGATACAGCATCAAGGCAGTCAAGGCATCAAGGCAGCAGACGCCAGTTATCACCGTCAAGTAGAAAATCTATCTATCGATTATTAAATTTTATTTTATACTATCACAGGGAAAGTGACGTCACTTTGTGTCGCCGCTATCAGGCCGACCTGCAAGAAACCGCTTGTAGGATTAGCTCGGTGCCGTAATCTGACATATTGTCATTTAATATCTGCAGAAATTTTAGACAAACGCTCACCTAAAAGAGACAATTAATCATATTTATGTATTTTAGCCGATTCGAGCGAATAAAAATAAACCGCGAATGCCTATTTTTGTTGTAGCCGTATTTGAATAAAACATAATATATTTAGTCTTCAGTGTCCAATAAATAAATTAGCATTGAAATAGCACTAAAGCAATTAGATAAAATAATTAAATTTATTTAAATATATTAAAATATTAAAAGTATAAATACTATACGTACAACGTATTCAACTGCACCGTGGGACTCTCTATGAATACGGATCCAAGGCTAATGCTGACGTACTGAGCGATGGCGAAGACGAGCTTCTCTTCTTTCAAACATTTTATTATCATTAATTTCTCGAAGGGAGTCAATATCTCGTTCCATATTACCTTTGCGGGTGTTTTATTTTTTAAGTTAACATGAATATCCTGTGAAATATATCATACAGTTCATTATTTTTAAAATAACTTCCCGATAGGACTTGTAAACAATACTACCATTTTAAGGAGAGATAGGTACAGTATTTGATATTATCTCATAAATAATTTATTAGCATTTGTTCATTTCATTCATCCATAATCTATACTAATATAATATATAATGAATTTAAAACGAAAACTATTAGGTAAGTAGGTTTTACAAGTTAATGCACTACAATACAATACAAGTTGATACTTAAAAAGCGGAAGAATTTTTTGTTTCATTGTTGGTTATTTAAACACGCTAATGTATGGACCTACCAGTTGGATTTTTATAGCTTGTTATTTGGCCGCATAGTTTGGGAGATAATGGACAATTAAAATGACTTAACACTCGGCTTGGGTCTATGACTACAGGTGTAGTGGCGCGAACGAGCCGTGTGAGTTGTGATGCATAACCGTGACCACCCGATAATATTGGTAAATTCTAGTTTTAAGTAACATAGAAAGGAACGCTGCACGTAGTAAGAAAAACAATCGAAAATTAAAAAGAAAACATTGTATAGAGGAAGCTATTCAGGATTTTGTCGTATAAAATGTTTTTATAACGTGTATCAGTATTTTATAATGATATTTGATAGTAACAATGCATGTTTTTAGGTTATGTCGTCATTTGCACGACTTAACAATTTACGTTCTAAGAACTCTTCCTGCAGGGCTTCTTATGCTGAACAACGTATACTACGAGTATATTTCGTTTACAAAAAAGTTTCAAGTGTCGATCAATGTGAGGTCGAATCCTATAATAAGCTCGAGCTATCGCTCGTTGAAGGAAAACATCGTGATACAACCATAGCTTGTTGGTTGGGTATTTTTAATACATGCGTGGTTTGCTACCTACCATCCTCAAATTGAAAATATATTTCCTTTACTTTTCTATACTCAGTGTGTTGTCTTCGGGCAGGTGAGCTCGAGTTTATAACGTAATAATAATAAAAATATATTCAGACACGCACCACATTGAAAGAGCCGATGGTAATGGATATCTTACAGAGGCAGTCGTTCACGAGACCAGCGAACTTCGGGTCCGTCTCTTGTAGATGATTAGCAGATAACCACATTTGATCTGTAAGTGTTTCGACTAATGGTTTTTTAGGTGGTACCTGTAAATATGTAATTATTACAAATTAAATCCTAAATAGTGTATTCGAACCTTAAGAATATTTTGTCCATTATGGTTCACAATTATATCCAAATATATATAGACACGGACATACACAACTATATAACTATACCTTAATCAGTGATTGGCGTTTTTCAATTTGTTCAGATTAACTCTCCTAGTGCTTAATAAGCCCGTTAATTCCAATCTGATTCAAAATAAAACTCTGTCTTTAGTACAGAGTGTAGCTTTTGTCGAATTGACTCTACTGTTGGCCAGGAGGTCAACAACAGGTCAGGTATTAGTAGTTAATTTCATCTATAAACGAAAAACGGAATATCCTTTTTTCCTCTTATTTTGTTTACTTATAGCAATTGCTCATTACGAATCGAATAAGCTATCACACATATTTTTAATACCGGGAACAAGAATTAACCCGTTTTTAACTCGTTGACTGGACTCTTGATATCTTCAACTGAACAGAGGGTAGCTGAAGGCGAGGCAATCTCTTCAGGCGTTGGTGCTTACTAGTGGTCAAGATCCGAAATGGAATGACGACCACCGGTTTTTTTTTTGAATTGACTATTCTGTTAACCTTAGGGTCCCTGGAGCCGTACCGGGCTTGGACGACGAGCCGCCAATCGGCTCGCCTTTTATGCAAATTTCTGCATGGGAGTTTTCACCTCGGCCCGCTTTGCTCATTTTTATTTTTACCGTCTTATTTATACATACAAGTTCTTTCAAGCACAACTTGTTTAAAAGTTATTTCTTTTACTTATTATTAAATTCCTACAGCCATTTACTTTAAACATATTGAAACACCTTACATTTGTAACTAATATCCGAATTAACCAGTCACGCCCCAGGAACTACTTGTGAGGACAACTTCGCAGGGGTCGTGTTTCTTTGGTTCTGCTCAGTTACAATTATAGTAACTAATCAGAAGGACATTCAAATAAAGAGCCTCGAATAAAAATGAACACGCCTTTATTCTGATTCCTAATATCGTTATTTTGATACAATTTATATTAACGCTCAGCCAAGGTCTACGGACTTGTTCTGTAAGATCCAAGCAATCCAAATAACATCATATACGATGCTCTGCCCAGGCCACAGTTTAGCCGCTAAATGAATGTACTTACTACTTTAGTACCGGATGCTCCTCGTAAAATAAAATTCCACTGATCCGCGGTCACCAGTCCGGCGTTCAGATATATAGTCATATTTAGTAAGAAACTAAATACCAACTTATGCCTCTCGAAAAGACCCCGAGATATATTCCGGTAGACGTTCAAGGTGATCTCGCGATGCAGTATATTTAATCTTGTCTCTAAAACGTCACATTTTTCACTTTTCTCTATAACTATATTGAAGATCTGTAAAAAGAATATAATATTTAGTACCAACTATTTGGAAATTGGTACACATTAATTATATTTACCTATAGTTTAATTTTGTGCGGATCTTAACAGAGCTAACAGTAATCATAATTATTTTTTTATTTACGTCTTAAAACCGTAGAAAATATAAGAATAAAACGTGAACGTGGTGGTGATTGCTTTATTTAGTCCGTGCTTTGTATCTGCATCTGCTAGTAACTACAATAATGCTATATACGAAGTGATCAAATAAATACTTATTCTATAATGTGTAAAATTAACACTGAAAAATCGTTCATTGTAAATTGTTTCTTGGCGAAATGCATGCGTAAATTAACATTTTTACTGTAAGGTGGTTAAGCAAAGGTTGTGTTTTACAAAGATTTTTGTATTTGGTATACTTATAACCGAAAAACATGTTAAATGGTCTACGAGACAAAATAGTTTGGGGCTTGCGTTAAAGGGTTACTTTGAGAAGGTACAAATCTGAAATCGTTTTTTTTTTCTATTGTATTTTTTATGAACTCAAGACCATAACTCATGTTCAGTATACTTAATTCTTTCTGAAAAAAAAAACGCGATACGTGGCGTTGTGGTGTTGAGTGCTGGAAAGGGCACCGGCATAAGTTTGCATAACAGTCGAGTAAGAATAGTTTCTGAAGCTCTTACTTCTAGTAGTCCCTAAAATTTTGGTAACCCTTAAGATTTTAGGTGTCCCTTACACATTGGTGAAAACGATATTTTCCTAAGTGCTGCCTTAAATGTATTTCAAGTGTCACTTAAAATTAGGGGACGTTGGTGAAAACGGGTATTATTAGCCTATTAGTTAAAAATGTCATATGGTTCCAGTGTACAATATTTCATCAAAATCGGCATGTTGAGAATTGACATAAACTGATAAAATCACCTGGTTAAAATATTTCAAGGAAAACTGGTACATAGGATCGATATCCGCTAGCTGAGCGACAGCGAAATACAGGACCGCACCACGTGTAGCAACGCTACGGTATTTCTCCCGAGCGGCTGATATGTTGATCTCTGTCGCCTCTGTCTCTTCCAATCTCGCATTAATAATTTCTGACGTTTCCTACAATTAAACCCCTTCATACGTCACATCGACCAGTTATATATCGGTCACTCAATAATATACCCACACATAGGAGAGATAAGTAATTTTTTCTTTCGAAAAAAAAAAAAAAAATACTTTTTGTTTATTCTGATTAAAGCCCTTATAAAAGGGCACCGTCGCGCCCTTACGAATGAAGGCAAACAGAATGGAACTTACACTTACAGCAAAAAACCCATCTATATATTATCTAAAAAAGATTAAAGTAATTCAGTATACGCATTTTTGACGCAAGGGACACAAATAAGAAAATTTTTTGTATAGTGTTTTGCCTTATTGTTATTTTGTAACACACATGGTAAACAATAAAAATGCCGACTTGTTCTATAATAAAAACTGACCGTAAGTAACAAGTAATTGAAGCGCTGATAGCTCAGTGGTAGCGTGTACGACTTCGCGTCGAGTGACGTGAGTTCGAATCCCTGCAATGAGCCTGAGCTTTCGGTGAAGGAATTTTCATCCTGAGGAAACCATAGCATGGTGGTAGGGCTTTTTCTAATGCCCGCCTGGCTAGCTACCACCCTCAAGTTGAAAATCTGTTGCCAAGCACCAGTAGGTTTGTTTCGGCAGCTGCACTTGAGAGCCAGTCTTTCACTAGGTTTAGCGTGTTACCATCTTGGGCCACATCGTCACTTAACATCAGGTGAGATAGTGGCCACTACGCCAAACCTATTACAATAAAAAAAAAGTAAAAGTTAATTTATACTACGAGTAAATATATTTTTAGATGAATAGTAAACTTCACAAGTCAATATGGTTTTCGGACAGGAATATTTTGTATGGAACGGATATTTCGTATCTTGAGTTACCAAGAAATTTTATAGAAACGTGAGAACATAATCAAGTTTCCCGTTTTGCCTAGATATCAGATATAATTAATTAATTAGTACATATTTATATAAAACGCCAGGGTCAGCAAAATGTGGATAAAACAGTCGATTGACTCATTTACATAGTCATCTAATAACAGGCGGGAGGTTTTTTATAACGAATCAGATGTAAGTCGCCGCCTGAAAGTGACAGCCTATGGCTTGTAATAGAAGTAGGCATTAACTATACATAAACTAAATATACTGTACCGTTTCTTCTGATAGCCACCTATTCAAGCTTCACCTTACTGCCAGATATCTCGGTTAATAAGCATGTTTGCTTTAGCACAATTTGTGTACTTTTATACGTTTAGAAAGATCGACCTCCTAATTACGAATTTCGCAAGAGCAAAGTGATAGCAGAAATAATTAAATATCGGCTGCAATATTGCAAATTTATATTTTGTATCAGGTATAACGTAGAAACCATATTCTGAATTTGCAATATTGACACAGAAGTAGATATTAATTAGAGGGTGGGCAATTCAGACAGGCGAAGGCCGACATCGATGCGCGACGTCAACATACAAGTCACTATGGCAGGTTTGATTACAAACATCCGTGTTTGTAAGTCGTGCGTCCGAATATCGTGTCGATGAACCAAACAACCAAGGAACTTGTAGCTCGAATCTGTTGCTGCTGTTGTTCTTTTAGCTGCTTAGGCTTAGCGTGTCACCATCAGCCTATCTAATATGATTGCGAACAAACAAATACGCGTCTATTGTCATAATCTAAAATGATTTCATTTGAACCATTGAAAGTTTTTATCAGTATATCTACCTTACTCTCGTTTAGCGTCTCGATAAGCTCCTCATCATCTAGAATATTGCCGGAAGATGCGTACAACAGACGTAATATTTTGTCTTCGATTTCGAGCAAGGTAGCTTTATCCGTATTAATACGAACTATCAGTTCTGTACGTAAAATCTCTAGATCTGGCCGTTCTAACCTCACAACGTCACTGTAAAATAATATTATTATTTGAATGATATATATAAAAAAATACAATGATACAGGATAAAAGGGTACAGAGATACAGAGTAAAACATTTATCATAAGAAAATAAATTAGGCACTTTTAACCATTGCGACTATTTTTATTTATTGAGTTATACATATTCTATTTTCTATTCAGATAAAATGATCAAGTACAATATACAACACCAATGTTTTTTTTTATTTTGTAACATGATATGTTATCGGTCGTGGGCCATTACAGAAAAGCAGAAATATACTCGTATACCGAAAGTCGTTTTCATTTCCTTATCGATGTTACCAAAGCTTTCGTATTTGCTCTGAATTAGACTTTTTAGGGTTTTTAAATTCCTTTTCTATAATTCTGCGCAAATTTACGACTCATATAAGACGACATTTTTATTTTGCAATTTTTGATTTATTATTGATTTTTACATATATTTTGGCGAATATTTTTACTGTTTCACTTTGAGTCCTAGTAGTACTTCTCAAGGTCTTTACAATGACACAATCCTAGCTAAACATGTTCACACGTAACACTAATTTATAATTTTACACAACGCTAATTCACAAAAATCACGCTCAGACGCTTACATTACCCCGATGACGTCACGAGCAAAACAAACGCTGCACGACAAACACGTACACACATGCTGTGTCCATTGCGACCTCAACCGTTGTTGTTGGATTATTAGTCTTGTATTAATTAGCGATTGAATTCTGACGGTATTTTGTAACAAAAGAAAGTTTGACTGGATATCACTGTACTTAATGAGCGAATAGGCCATTTCATCAACTTCAGCTGAACCGCATTGTTCACCTCTTGTGCACCACCTGCTTTTCGATTTATTTTAAATTGCTCTTACTCCAACGAGTATAATTATTATTAATAGAAATTTATCATTGTAATAATTGTAAGTCCATGAAAACGAAAAAGCGATAGTATTGTAATATACCTATGAGAATATATTTACTTATAAAAATAAGGTCCATTCGTGAAGGAGTGAAAAAGATTACAAAACTCACGCAAGCAGTTGATCTTCCAGCCCCGAAAGCGTCACAGTGAAATTGACCAACGTAACTTGAATACAAATCTCTGGTAGGTAGTGAGGGTTCGCCAATTTAGTCGTCAAGTAGAGGCGAAAGTTTGTGTCATATTCGATATCACTGTCGCCTAAATGTATAAGCAGTCTACCAGCCTGTTGATGTTATAAATATTATTTATAACCTATAACCTAACCATCAGGACGATATCGTAGTGGCGAGGATACATTATTGCGTATTTTATTAATTAATGCGCATAACATTCCAGCACATATTTCGATAAAGTTTTTATTAAATAGTGTCCTGGCTTATACTAATTTTAACATATACATTATTACACTATTTAAAACGTGAAATATAACCAAAAATTTAAAGCTTCAATGTCTCTTATCTTCATTCGTAGTCATTTGCAGTTGATAGATATATGATAACTAATTCAGCTGGCAGAAGTTACTTCAACGTAAAATTATAATTTATGGCTTAGTGAGTTATAAATACTAAATATAAATCAACAATTTACATTTATATAAACGTAACTCAAAACGTGAGAGTGTACTATTTATTATACTTTTCTGTCAAAAAAGTACCGGTAAAAGATCAATAATACACAAAATACATCAACATTTATTTTATCGCCTTCAAAGTATGCTCCTTCAGAAACGATACACTTACGCTAACGAATAATCCAATCATGAAAACAACTTTGAAACGCTTTTTCCGGAATTGAGTTTAGTTCTCGTCGCGAATTCTCTTTTATGTCTTCTACCGAATGAAAACGGGTGCCACAAAGTGGTAATTTGAGTTTAGGAAAAGGAAAGAAGTCGGCTGGAGCCATATCTGATGAATAAGGTGGTTGCTTGATGGTACTTGTTGTGTTTTTGGGCTTGTGCGTAGGCGCATAATCGTGGTGCAAAATCATTTTATTTCCAAAAATCTGGCCTTTTTCGTCGAATTTTCTATCTTAAACGCCGCCGGTTTAGGTACAGTTGGAAGGCGCCACTCCGAAGCTTGTTGACTAGTTTGCATGTCAAACTCGTAAACCCACATCTCGTCACCAGTAACAATGAATTTCATGAACGTTAGGTTGGAATTGACTCGTTTTAGCATTTACTCAGCGACTCTTATGCGATTGAGTTTTTAGAGAAAATTCTGGTCTTTTGGGACTAGCCGAGCAGCAAAATGTTTCATACACAAGTAATTATTTAAAATGATACGGATCGACTCGTGAGATACAGAAAGTTCAGGAGCTATCTCTCTCAAATTTGAATGAGGATTATAAGTCACTATTTCCTTCATTTCACAAATGGATCCTTGAATCGAAAAATGGGTTTAAAGACCCACAATATTTTTGGATGACCTATCCAACGACATCCCACACGATCTGATAGACGAGAAAAAAACTATTCCCATTTTATGTGTTAGGAATGTGGGTACCTTTTATTAAACAATTTTATTTTTCAAGATTTTATTTTACCTTTCCAAGGTTCCTTTTGATTTCGGAATGACGTTGACTATTTCAAAGATAGCTTACCTGAAGAAATGTCTGTTTTAGCAGGACTGGTGAGAGCGTCGCCTCAAGAGTTTCCCCCAGATCTTCGATAAGCATCGGCCAACCGAGTCGTATACAGTTCTCAAGGATGCGTATATAAGAAGTGTCATTTAACTTCGTTATTTGTAGACCATTCTCGCGCTCCATATTTTTGATCCATCTGTTAGCCTGGTGACAAATGATGTATTATATTGTTTTGGCATTCAAAATATATTTAACGATAACCTTTTCTTCTTAATGAAATACACATCATTCCTGTTTATGACTTTTTTGGAATTGAATAGTTTTTTAAGAATTTTTTATTGTTTTATAAACTAATCTTTGATCATAATCTCGCCTGAAGTCAAGTGCCGGTGTAACTCGAAAAGGGGCTAGATTTGACGACACATTTTCAAATTCAATACAAAAATCCTTCCCACAATACTATAAACTTATTACGTTGTTTTCCTACCAAGTCCGTTGAAACTTCCAAAACATGTAATGGCTCCAGAGCCCTTAAAGCTAACAGTATAGTCCGTTAAAAAAAAAGACGTTTTACTTCACCAAAAGCTTGGGATTATTGTAGGGTTTCAATCCATGTCGAACTATTGAACAATCATCGCTTCAAATCAGCAATGAAACCTCCCAATATTAAGTGGTTACTAGATTAAATGTTTACGTAAAGGTATAATCAACTATGATTAAAACTGCAGTGTTTATTATAGGACATAAGTTACAGCCATAACTTGTTCATCTTACGAAGGCTTGACAGGCATAACATACCACAGAACGTATTATGATATACAAATTATGACATGCAATTTCGACTAATAATTATCATAAAAAAAAATTAAAACTATTACTGCACTAACCCGCACGAAAGAATTGACTGGAAGAATAAATCTTGTTGTTAGGAGTCAAGTATTTCAGATTGAAATTTCTATTGTTGTTAAAGTTTATTTTTCTTATTTAATTTACAAAGCTTATGTATCCCTTAATTGGTTTAATACATAATCGTATTTTCGATTATATTTAGCTCTAAAAAGAAAAGATCATCGTAAAATTAATTTCCAAATTAAATTATACTAAATCTTTAAAATAAACATTTGACATGTGTCATGCAAGCCTTTATACGATGAAACAAGTGTAGTGTGCCTTTGAGACCGGAATGCCAAGACTAGTGATTTACGTGAGCCATCGTGGTTCCGCGATCGACCCCTTTACGATTTTCGCATTCCTCAATTTGTTTTACCTCGGTGTTCAGATATATCTTAGTCAAATTTACACAAGTAATTTTACCTGTTCCTGCGGATCAATGGTCAGCGGCCACCTTCCGGCCCTGGTTACTAGGATACCATTCTCGGTTGAGATCGCATCTCGAGGCAGCCCTTGGGAGTTCCAAGTACGGACTGTGTACGAGTCGGCCATTATTGTTATTAAACTACACAAGATAAACATTGAATTAGGCTAGATAATTTATTTAATGTTTTTTTTAATAGTTTTTGGTATGAAGTATCAAACAGGCGTATAAGTCATTTGAATTTAAGCGATTACTGCAGGCTGCAGCCTGTTACTATTTACGACCAACTTTGACCAGGATCGCAATTTTAACTGAAGTTTGTCACAACACTAGCTTGCTACTCCCGAAGACTGTGTTGGAAGTGTTGGAATGCCACGTGCGCCGAGGCCGGGGCCGGGGTCGGGGCCAGGGCCAGGGCCGAGGCCGGGGACGGAGTGTTCCCAACTAAACAGAAGTAGGTGTGGCGGCGCGGCGCTGCTGCAGCCTAACATTGCACAGATTTTACTACTCTTATAATTATATTTTTTCTTTGAGTTTTAACGTAAATAATGAAATGTTGTTTTTCTATATGCATATGGTTTCGGGATGATTAATCGGGAAGACATTATTATAGTGACTCGCTTCGGGAGCAACGGGTGTTTATCAAGCTCATGCGGCTGTTTAGTGGCATGACAGTACGACATGATGTAGGTGACCAATCTCGGATTGTACTCTGATTACCAATAGGTAGAGCGCAGGTGTTATGCAGAGTTTTAGTAAAAAAAAAAATACACCGCCCATAGATTTTTTTTGCGTTAACAAAATGTTATTCCAAAAGCCTTAACAACGTTTATGTCATAATTGTCGCTTGGAAGACGTTTTAGAGGTTATCGAATTTAACCAAAATCGAGGTAATCGAAATTACCTGTAAAAAAATTTACAACGGAACCGCAACTCCTTCTCTATTTAGCTTCAATTTAATCACACAGCACTCATAACAAGATGCGAATCGTCGGGCAACCGCTTGATTTGAAGCATATGCGCATATTACGTGGTAGCTGTGTTTATTTTGCTTTTGATATTTTACGATACAAGAGTCCTAAGCCCGGTGAAGCTGTCAAAGTTTCTAATAGCTCTTGGGACCTTAAGGCTTACCTACAGTATAGTCAGTTCGAAAAAATATATATACGAGATTCTTATAATCATCATCATACACTAGAGATGCACTATGAGAAATCTATATAAATGAAATGATTGAGGTTTGTCGTTGTGCTGTGCCTCACACAAAAACTACTGGATACAGTTTTTTTTAGTTTACTGTTTTAGTTTTAGTTTAGTGGTTTAGTTTACATAAATATATGTACCTCTTTAAAAAAACACTCACAATATCTTCATAAATAATAATTCTTTAGTCCACGCGAGCAGAGCCGCGGGCACAGCTAGTTGTAAATATGAAAGATGGCTCACTCAAAAGTATTTGATGAGGGTATTTCCAATAATGAACACTTCTCAATCCATCTGATTTCTAGTTCTCTTCTGTAGTGCGAAGGAAACGCCCCAAAGTAAGCGATACATCCGGACGCGACAACAATATCGCCGATCGTGCAGCGTAGTTTCTCAGTTGCCGACTATATTAATGGAAAATTAAATTATATATATATATATATATATGTAGGATTGAAAGTGAAATCGAACGTAAGAGGTGTGTGAAAGGGATTGATGTATGACGTTGGAGAGGGAGAACCATTAAGACGAAAGTAAGACGTGTAGCACCTAAAATGGATTGTATTAAAGTAAATAAAGTTTTTCAAAGAAACAAAAGGGAGAATCATTATCCTACATATATATGTAATGTCTGTACAGGAAAACATAATGGTTAACAAATATAGTGGAAGAATTTATATGGATCACTTGAAATAATTAGCGTAACAAGGTAGATTAAACATGTAAGAAAACCCCCACACAAGTAATCTATTCATTGAGACCGTTCCAATGAACCCAAACACGATATCTCTGCTGTAACTTGGTGAGGAGTTAGGTATCCTGCAGATTCCAGATGATGCTGCAGCATCAGTTAAATTTTGCCATGTTCTTCTAATATCATTGAAATAACAGAATATCAAATTTGGATTTGATCGGACTTGTGAAAGATGCTCACGTCCATTTATCAACTAGAAAAGAGCTGATAATCTTCTGATAGCTGAACAGATTTTCTTAAATCTTAGCTATGAAAACTCTAGACTAAATGAGCTAAAAAACAAAAAAATAAAAATAAAACTAGATCAAGATTGGTTCAGCCGTTTGGGAGGAGCCGATGCCACAGACCGATAGGACGTTAAACTTACTCTTTTTGGCGTCGGGGGTTGTTAAATTTGTAGTCGAGTTCAGCGGTGAAATGATACAAATTCTAACGCGAGCAAGTTGTGATATAACCTATTACAGTTGTTGTTTTAAAGTGTTTTTATATAAAATATATATATAAAGGGACGATTCCACATGGCTATTTGACTGCAAACTGATAATCATGCTATGTCACAAAAGTTCGCAATGTATAATAGGGTTCGAACGTGCGACCTCTTAGCTCGATACTCAAGGTTGTTGAATTTAGTTTTCACTATTTACTGGTCCCCGTGTAAATGAGAACAGAAACCAATGCCTTTTAGCAATCATCTTCATTAACAGTTAACAAAACTAGGATGAGACAATGTAGACTTTAGTATAATACCTAGTATAACAAAAGGGTTTCATATTTCGCTAGAGGGCTAAATAGGCATAAATGAGCATTTCCCAAAAAATGTACTATTGACTCAAGTATAGGTCGATGGTTTGGCCGAGGTATTAGAATTGGGACACCACTTTTCATACAACTAGATGAAATCAATTAAAAAACCTTATTAAATATTATGTACATATTTTTCTTTCTTTTCTGTTTAGTAGGTGTAATCTATCTAATATAATAAAGCTAAAGTTCTTTTTTGTTTGATTATTTGTTTGTTTAAACGCTCTAATCTCTGGAACTACCAGTTGGATTTGAAAAAATATTTTTGTATATGAAAGCCAGATTCATGAGGAATAGTGTAGGCTGTGTAACTTTACGCTACGAGCTAAGAAGCAGAGACGTATCTATGAAAGTCAATGAATAACAATAGGGTTCAACACGGACGCGCTGGCGGCGGCCGTACCGTGGACACTTTGTCGAATAATTTTAACATGGGTGAAACTGTGGGGCACAGCTAGTGCTCGGTATACAATTTAATAAAAAGCATTAATGCACTATTCTCTATGCATAAAAATGCATTAAAGATTTTTATGAAATACATATATATATATATATATATATATATATATATATATATATATATATATATATTAAGATTATTTTGAGAAACGCTCAAATAAACACAAACAAATGTTATTTAAAACCAAACATAAAATTCTCACACCTATTGCTAAAATTGTATTTTTTTTGTTAATCTTTAACTTTTGAACGTTACCTTGACGCTCTCCTCCCATCGTGTCTTTTCATCAGCTAAAGCTTGTGTCAGTTTACCAGCTCGAGACAACCGGGCAGCAGCTAAATCAACATCTGCTTGGAGCTTTTCACGCTCCTCTTCAACTGTCTAAACAAGATTCTCAAATATTTTTCGAGTCTATGAGGATAGTTGTATAATTATTCTTAAAGACAATCTATCACAGTAAATATTATTGTGTACAATGTAAATAGTGTGATGTATAGGTACTATTACATTATCATTTTTGAATACATATTATTTAACATATTATACTAAACAATTGTCAATATGTCAGCTGAAATGTAGTACTCATATATTAAACAATCATTGGATTTGAGGTTTTGCTATTAACGTAATATTACTTACAGTTCTCTCAAAACGTGTACAATACTAGTAATAGAAAGATAATCATAATCAAAAAATACTTTATTCAATTTATGGCCCAAGAAGGTAGATACTTATGAACGTCAAATACTACTACCGATTCGAAAATATCCCAATCACCAAGAAGAACCGACAAGAAATTCGATCGGGCTTATCTGTTTTATTTTTTTTAAAACTAACTGTACAAAAAATGTTTACAGAAAATATGTAATCATATTAATAATTTCTTGGATGCACAGAGGTAGAGTCACTTCTAGACATGAATATCATTCACATAATGATCCACCCTATAATAAACTTTTGACAGTAAAACCTTGACATGGTCCTTGAACTGATTGTCTGGCAAATCAGTAATGTGCTTTGGGTTCTTATTATAGAACTTAACATTATTACCCAGAAAACTTTTATTAGTCATACTAAGTCTAAAACACAAAGGAATAGTTAAGATATTAAATTTCTGGAACTTGTTCTTTAGTGTTTCGCGAGGTCTCATATTGTATATTGCTCGAATTGCCCGCTTTTGTAATATTAATATAGTGTCCATCTCAGCTACTGAAACGCACATCAAATACCGTACAACATTATGCTATGGAAGTAAGCGAAGTAGACTAACCGAGAAGTGGCAATATCTATTAACTGGCGCATCTTACGCACTGCGAATGCAGTAGAACTTAATATTGCCGTCAAAGTTTTAATGTGCGAACCTCACTGTAACTTTAAATCAAGTGTAATACCCAAGAAGATAGTATTATCAACTAAGCGTACTAAATTTCCTTCTATCTTGATACTACTATCAACACGCCTAACATTTAGAAAGGCAAATCTTATACATTTGCTTTTGTTTGCATTATTTAGACTTTTAGAGCAAACCATTCAGAAATTTTAAGTATAGTATTATTTAGTTGCCTAACCTCTGAATCTATTCTTTTCACTTTAAATTTAAGTGCCATCTGCAAAAATAACCATGTCAGCTCTGTTCTTTTATGAAAACTACCAAACGGAATGTTGGGCGGGAACTATAGGCTTATATGTAAATGTATGTAAAAAAACTATGTAAATTATAGGGATACCCTTCCATTTATACCTTCAGTTCGCCAAGCATTTTAGCTAGTTGTGCTTCAATGGCTTCAACTTCTTTCTGTTTAGCTCTTAGTACTGCCATAACATTCTTTAATATACCGGCCGCTTCTTTATGCCTGAAATTATCATTTTTGTAGAACTATTCGACCATATTCTGATTTTATGATGAGACAAAAAGAGACTCACTTGAGTATCTTCGGTTCAACAACTCTAAAAACTTTCGCATACATGTCGATTGCCTGAACCCATAAAACCATTGAACGGCATACCTAAATGGAATGGAACTTTATTGAAATTAGTTTAAATAGGTAAAGGATTTTAAACATTGATAATTTGAAAGCTTTTAACAAAAACACCTGACCTTTGATACTTTGACGACTGTATCGGGATTAAAATCTTTATGCGTGAGGTAAACTTTAATCTTCTTAAGCGTTGCATCTGGTATGTGGTCTTTATCATAGTCTTCTAATTTTCCAATGAAGTTTACATCAGCAAGTAATTTCTTTGTCGAGTCCCAATCTGGCCTGGAAAAGCAATCAGAGTGTCAGATTTAAACTTGATATTCCAGAAGTACCTTTTTGTAATTTATTATCATAGTTGTTATGTCTTTGTTGCTATATTTCCAGGTGTCTCTATTACGATATGATAATGATAAACCTAATCGTCTAAGTCAGATATGTTATTTAACTCCTGATTCATAAATTATTTAGAGTATTGATCGGATTGCTGAATATAGGTTAAGGTTTACTACACGGGGTAAGTTTCCGCGGCTCAATGTCTATATATGTGCCTATTTAGCGTGATGACTAATAATAGTTGCAAATATAGATATTGATGAACCATCTTCAATGATAATAGAAATAGAATTATTTGTTAAAATGACACATAAGGCGTTTCCAGTATTTATTCAGGTAGATAAATCAATGAAACACACGATAACTAACTTGGATCCAAACAAAATGCAGACAGGTTCCATGACAAAACGCACTAGGGCTGGAGGTTTCTGGAATGCTTTCAGTTCATTAATGTCTGCTTTGTTTAAAGCTTTCAGAGCATTCTGCGCCGCTTCCATCGCAGGCATTGCCAGTGCTAGATCTGCTTTAGCTTCATCAGCTATTTCTTTTACTTCTTCGGCTTTGATCTTCACAATAAATAAAACAAAACAGAGTACAATGTCATTGGACTGATTTGTATGATGTTTCCTTTAAAATCACTTACGATATATATGAAAATATTACTCCTAGAGCACACGAATATTGCAATTTATTGAAAACTTAAACATTTTATTGCAGTATTTATTACCTTTGCTTCGGTTTCGTCTTTCATCACGGCTTGTTTGACTTCATCCGCTGCTTTCTGTTCCACTTTGAGCCTATTTACTAAAGCTATACCCTCGTCTGCCTTTCGAGCCAGAATGGGTTCCATTTCTCGTACTTGTTGTTCCATTACTCCTACTACATCATATGTTTCGTATAGTTTCTGTACACAAGTATAAATAAAAGTATTATATTATTCACAAATACAATTTCAAATTTATCAATAATTGAGTTATTGGATTGATTTAAAACGCTTCCAATAGAGGTATTCATACATAAATATGCATAATAAATTTTTATTTAGTGAAAGAGACTTTGGTCTTGCCAAATATGGAGACCCTGTTGAGTTTTGTCGGAGGTCCGCTCGGCCACATATATCACATCAAATTATATTTCGGATATTGTTAAAAATATGAGCAGAGGTAGATCACCGGGTCATGACAGTCTAAGTGTAGAACACCTGTAGTATGCTGATTATCATTTGTTACTATCATAGCAAAGGTCCTGGTCGCTTTTTATACTACGAAGGTGGCAAACAAGTATACGGTCCGCCTGATTGTAAGCGGCCCGTAGCCTATGGACGCTTGTAATACCATAAATATCACCAGCGCGTTGCCGACCTTGAACCCACCCTTCCCCAAGGAGCTCTAGAAACGCTACTTACCGAACACAACACAAGATTATTTGGCTGCGATCTTCTGTAGGGTGGAGGGGTTCCACCAGTCGAGCTGCCACAAACAGAGAGAAATCTCCAAGCAAATTTCTCTATGCCCTACCTCTCTTACCGTTACCCTGGACGAGCACATATGATTTCATGACGCGCAGTCTGGCTTTAGGGCTGGCTTCTCTTAAGAGCATTGTCAGATACTATACTGACAGAAAGAAACCTGTATATACGTGCTTCCTTGATCTTTCTAAGGCTTTCGATACGGTGTCTTATGAATGCTATGGCACAAACTAGTGGAGCACACGGACTTACCTATAGAAGTAATTAATATTATGCGGTTTTGGTACGAAGGACAAAATAAATACGTTACATGGGCCGGCGAGCTATCTGATATGTACAAATTGAAATGTGGGGGACAGGGTGGATGGTCTTCGCCTAAACTTTTTAATTTTTATATTAATGGTCTGATCGAGAAGCTCAGGAGCGCCATAGTTGGTTGTTAGTTACGACGGTATAACAGTCAATAATATTAGTTATGCGGATAACATGGTGCTTATGTGTCCATCAATCAGTGCGCTCCGAAAGTTGTAATTTGTGAAGAGTATGCGGCGGATCACGGCCCTAAGTACAATGCAAGTAAGAGCGAACTATTAATATTTAGTGCGCGTCGTAAGCATATTGGCGAGATACCAGCAATAACTCTCAACGGGTGCTTCCTCAAACGTGTATTTTACCTATCTGACAATATGGATATCGAACAAGAGCGTAGAGCGATAGCTGCCCGAAGCAATATGTTGGCTCGCAGATTTGCACACTGTTCTCGGCTAGTGAAAAATTGTCTTTTTAAAGCTTACTACCAGACGCTGTGTACATATAGCCTGTGGGTCATCCATTCGCGGAAAGCTATAAATGCTTTAGTTTTAGTTCAAGGTACTGTATCGCCACGTTATAACGTCACGGATGTCTTTCACGCAACTGTTTGTAAACGAATTGCATCTGTGATGACCCGTGTGAGGGTTAGCTCGAACAGCATCCTGCAGGTGATTGCAAATAGTGTTAACTGCCCGCTATTGCAGCAATGGGTTCAAGTGTATGTTGTAGGAAGTATGCCATTTATATTTTTAAGGCTTACTAACATTAGTGTATAATTAGTAATACTAATAAAATGGCTTTATCTGAATAACGAAACTTATTATAATTATTAAACGTTATTTAGTTTGCTATAATTTAAAGACATTATAAAAAAAAAGTTTTGGTAAAAAAAATATATTCCTATATTATAAGACGATGTGTGCTCACCTGGAGACCACAAGATATTCTGTCCCTCCCGCGTATAATTTGCTGTTGTTTTTTGTCTAGTAAATCGAGGTACAGCTTTAATAAATCCAAATAGCTACTCGGAGTCGTATAAAAGTACCTCCTCATTTCTTGAAACAATCGGTCAGTCATGCCGTCGACATCCTACATCAAGAAAAATGATTCAACAATAATTATTAACTTTTTATTTACCTTTAAATGAACTGCAACCAATCAATAAGATTTAAATATAAATACAAAACAGTACAAATCTTTTTTATTCTTTACTAGCGTGGAATACTAAAAAAGGTTTTTTATTTTTTGTGCGGAACCCTAATTATTTTTCCAAAATCAAAGTAGCCTAAGTTATGCCTTATAATATCAGCTATCTGCCAGTGAAAATCCCGTCAATCCGGTCAATCGGTCCAACCGTTTCGGAGATGACCCGGAACAAACATACAGACAGACACTCAGACAAAAAAATTAAAAATGGATTTTTGTTATAGGAGTCGTGTATACTGTCATATGCATTTACTCGTAGTAAAACCCGTTATTTTGACATTACAAACATACACTTCAATTTTATCATATGTATATAGATATAGATACGTTTAGCGTTTGGCCACAATCTCACCTGATATTAACTGACGATGTGGCCCAACATGGTAACACGATAAGCTTAATGGGAGGATTCGCTCTCAAATGCAGTAGCCGGAGCATACCTATAGGTGCTTGGCGACAGATTTTCAAATTTTCGATAGTAGCTAGCCAACAGAGTATTAAAAAATAACCTACCACCGTACTATGATTTTATCACGAAGTTTTCCTTCACTGAAATCTTACGCTCATTGTAGGGATTGGAACTCACGTCGATCAAAGTTGTGTCTGTACACGCTACCACTGAGCCATCGTTGCTTCAAATCTTTTCGCGGGCAACCCATTCTTTCCCGTTATAAGTACCTATCTTAATTTTTTTTTATAACTAAGTACTTGTATATTTAAATTAATTTTATATAACTTCACGTGCAATATATTCTCGAATTTTATGCTTATAGGGCCCAGCAAATGTTTAGTATTAGAGAGCGCTAGTACAAGGAAATGCAAAGAAAGTCATTATTAGTTTTATTTCTTTATAAATTTTGTGAAAAAACCATATCTTGGGTTATTTTCCCTAGTTTAAAAATATGATTGTATAGGATTTTTGAAAGATGACCAAGCACATTGAAACAGAAAATATAAAGGATAAGACACCATATGATGCTTGACGTTAAGGTAGAAGAAAATCTTACTCTGATATTCATAATAAACGCGAGATGTTGTCATACCTCGTGCATCGTGACGCACAACGTGGAAACTTTTTCAATAATTTCTTGGTTACCCATTGGCTGGAGACACTGCTGCGCAACCGACAATAACGCCTCGGGTGGCCACTTCGTGAACCAATCTATTGTGCAGCAATTCACAAGCGATGGGAACATACGACACCGCCGCCTACAGACAATGTATCACTTCCTATATAACTTTCTATATACAAATAATAACATTGAAGTGTCTGTTTGTAATGGCAAAATAATAGCTTTTTACTAAACGCATGTGAAAGTATATATGGTACTTAAACCAAAAAATCAAATTAAAAAAACGTCTGTCTGTCTGTTTGTTACTGCTAATCATCGAAACGATTGGAACGATTAGGATAGGTAGGATAAAATAAAAGTGGCCTAAGTTACTCCTAATAATATCAGCTATCTGCCAGTGAAAGTCCAGTCAAAATAGAACCTTTTCGGAGATTAGCTGGAACTAACAAACACAAAATAGACAGACAAAAATAAACATTTTTTTTTTACTGGTACCGTGTATAATTCATTTGCATTTAGTAAAAATGTGTTATTTTGACATTACAAGCAGACACTTCAGTTTTATTTTATGTCTATTTTACACATATTTAAAATAAAATCATGGTAAATTAACATGTCAAAATCGACAATTATTGCAAATGGTAATAGTATTTGTACTGCCTCTTTAGGGTTCCGTAGTCAAAAGGAACACTTAAAAGCGGTAAAATAAAATCTTCAAAAAAAATGTTTAAGGTACCTCCCCTACACGTTAAGTGGGAATTTTTTCGTCTATCCCATTGTATGGTGTGTCGATGGATAGGTCGTTCCAATATATTGTGGGTCAAATATATGGTGGAAAACCATTCTTCGATTCAGGAATCCGTTTGCCAAATAATAGGTCTTTACCTATGAAATTGCCGTTCTGCAGTACTGGCCATGTCAAATCAAAATAATTTTTGTTTGGCTAAGAATTCTAATTTCAAATTAATTTTATGTTCAATTTGCGTCAAATTGGCAAGGTAAAAAAGCTTGTCAAATGGGTGCCCCACGAACTCAATGATCGCCAGCGCGAAGTACGCGTCAAGACGTGCCTTGCACTGCTCAACAGACACACAAATGAAGGAATATTGAACCGCATTGTTACCTGCGATGAAAAATGGATTCTGTTTGATAACCGCAAGCGCTCAGCAAGTTAGTTGGATCCTGGTTCAGCACCTAAATAATGCCCTAAACGAAAACTTACTCCTAGAAAAGTGATGGTCACTGTTTGGTGGTCTAGCGCCGGTGTGATTCATCACAGCTTCTTAACAAACGGGGTGAGCATTACTGCAGATGTGTACTATGAAGAACTGAACACAATGATGGAGAAGCTGGCACATCTCCAACCAGCATTGGTCAATCGCTCGTCTCCGCTGCTCCTGCACGACAACGCGCGACCTCATACTGCACAACAGACGGTCTCCAAGTTGCAAGAACTGGGGTTGGAAGTTCTCCGTCATCCGCCCTACTCACCAGACCTTGCGCCTACAGACTACTACTTTTTCCAGAATTTGGATAACTCCTTGGCGGGAAAAAAATTCAATACCCGAGAGGCAGTACAAAATTCCTTTGAAGAATTTGTTGCCTCCCGTCCAGTTGATTTCTTTAAGAAGGGCATCAATAAACTGCCACTGCGCTGGCAAAGATGCATTGATTGCATGGGTGATTACATCGATTAATACAAATAAAAAATACATGAAAAAACATCGTTTAAATTTTTTCATACAAAACGGCAATTTCATAGGTAAAGACCTAATATTAAGCTTTAAAATGCGATTTTTTGTTAGAGTCAAGTGTCCCCCACCCCGCCAGCTAAATGGTTGTTTTTGGATATGTGAACTATAAGAGGTAAGTAGGATTTACAAGTCAATCAACTTATAAAATGTATTTTGAGAAGTAATTTCATACAAATTCCATTGAAGATGACATAAAGACCCCTGTCTAAAGGATGCTGCATATTACACCGGGTCGGGCGCCAGCCGGGACACGCCCAAACATTTATAGTAAAATTCATCCTTTATTCATGCTATGCCGGGCAACGCATACGTAGCAAACGAACTGAGGCTTCTTTAAGTACCCAAAAAATCGACAACGCACTGCTCGGGCCGCGGCAGGCTCAGGAGACACAGCGCGCACGTTTGCTTCGGGCGAGGCACATACTGACTGACCGAGCTTTTGCCACACGAGGCTGCCTCACGAGACTTCTTGCTCTGTCAGTACCCGGCTATCAATTTAGATAATTACATTATAGATTCAATTAATTAAGTATTAAATTAAAATAAACAATAAGTAGCTAAAATACCTGAACGCTTCTCCGACGGGACTCATACAAATACACAAGTGTAGTTTCCCTCGCACGCGATTTATGAAGAAATAGTAGACAGCGTCACGATCAGCTGGATTGATACCGCATTTACCGGCTTCGGTACGGCAACCGGTTTGCACTTGCTCATACGTATCACCTTCGAAGAGATTCGGCACTTCACCTATATGAAAATTGCATAATATGGAACTTTTGTTAAAGGAGCCTTAAGTATTTGAACTATATGAAGGGGTTTTTTTCTCTCTGATTATAATGTTAGTCATAAGGGCTCTGAAGCCTCAGACGGCTTTTACAGCTTCACCGGGGTTTGGGCGAGTGCTTGAGGCACTCAGACACGAAAGCGTGCAACAAGTTCTCAAGGGTACCAAAGTAGCTTGGGCTGTTGTCGTAGTTGTGTAATTAAGTCGCAATCTGGCTAATTTTCGGTCCGTACTTCGATATAACTAATTATACCTATATACATGTTCTTTTACTCTGGGAGGAAGAAAGAAACATGCGTATATGTATTTAGTAATCTGTCAATTTTGGTCTAATCTAACTAGTCAAAAAAGAAAAAAAAAGGTCCTTTAATAAACCTATGTACTTAACTGGTGTGCATGTATGTAGGGATGCAGTGTAATGATTGTATGTTGGTAGCTAATGAATGCAGTATCACTGTATTGTGCGAGCAGCTGCTTGGTTCAAGGGTTCCATGCCGGAGAAATGCACCTAGACTTGAGTTGCCCCAAAGTCAACCGGCCGTCCCCTGCAGAGGAAACGATGGTCCGCGCACGTGGGCGCAAGCACTCTTTGTTGATAAAGAAAGTTGTGTAGTACGTGTTGGAAGCCTCGATACCGCCATTGAGAACGGTACAAATGTTTCACAGTCGTCGCTTTGCCTTCGGGGCGTCTGGGACTGGGGTGTAATTTGCGGCAGCTACCACTAATGGATTCGGATGTTTTGACGCTGTGTCGAAATAGATTCTCGCGAGCAATTTCTCATATGATTCGATCGAAGGAAGTTCCATATCTCTATGGAAGTCTACGGTCTGAACGGACCATGGAGCATCGACAGGCTTACGTAAAAATCTATTTAGGATTCTTTGGAGCTGACTAATGTTATACTTGTACATATTGTACATAATGCAGCGCAGCTATATGATTCACACACGTCACACATGTCTTGTATAGTGTAAGCTTATGCCTCTAGGACATTTTGCTTACCGAGAATAATAGAGGATGCAAGCGGCCCAGGACCATGGCGGCCCTGTTCTGGACTATATGGGCATGTGCATAGAGGTTAAGTCAACATGTAGTTAAAGCGCTACTTTAATCCCGCCCTACTATGTTGAAGCAATACTGTCATATGGAGGGCTGTTATTGTGTGGATATAGCTCAAGCATGTTAAGTGCCTGCCACCGTTACTCGCACCACAGAGGTTCCGTTGAAAAAAGTCGCCGTTAAAGGAATTCAGAACTCCTACGTACGAGTATTCTCTACAAGTTAGCGTATATTTATTTATTTATTATGGTTCACCAACATAATTTCACATTATACATGATTGATAAAAACTAAAATGCCGTTATATTTATAGGTGAACACGGCATGCATAGACAACATACTTAAGTATTAAATTTAAGTATATACATATAAAATAACAAAGATGAAACATAAATAAGAATAATAAGATAAGATAATTATGAAGACGATTATATACAGAATTAACTAGATTATCGTGACAAAGAAGCGAATGACTGTATTCCTTCTGAAGATAACTAAAGTAGAACTCGGCTTGGAGTTGGGAGACGTCAATCTACCATTGCCTCTTCGCACCAGTGTGGGGTGTGGGTTACGAAACCAAGCAGTTGTGGTGTTGGTGAAGGTCAGTATGTGCCAAAAGCAATGAGAATAGACTAGATATCTGAGAAGCTATGCGATATTTTCAGCCCTAATCTGAAAAAATAACTATAGAACTATAACATTTGGAATACAATTACCAATAAACTACAACAATACTATAATAGAATCAATTATATATTTAATAATCTGAATTAATAAGAGAAATGAAAAAAAAATACTCTCCAGTTGTGTGGACATGGAATAATAATTGACAATCATATCACATGAAAATCCACTCACCCGAATTTAACATGTTATTAATATCTTCCAAGAAACCTTCTTTAGTAATTTGTGTGTCAGTGAAGAGGAAAACAGTGTCCTCGTTGTTTACACCAGCCCGTATATACATCTTACGTAGGTCATCATGAAATTCGGGCGTATCATAGTTACGTTTCAGTTCCATCCCCATGCACCTAACATATTATCGAATTATAATCATGTACTACTCCAGAATACCTGAACGAAGTGGCAAACGAGCATATTAACATTTATTGTAACTCGTGCTTATCTGTAAAATGAACCTTTAAATTAAAACACATTGCTAGACTCCTGAGGAATAACAACCGCAACCTTCTGCAACTATTATAAGATCGGTAAGCTCTGTTATATTAACAAGCCATGCAGAATCAGTTATCATTATCTTAAAGAAAATATAATAAACATTGCGTTACTCACTTGCATTCATTGACATGTCCAGCGAGCGTAGCGACGCTCCTCCTACCAGACCCGCCCGGTCCGACCATGAGACAGTGGCCTCGTTCAGCGCGAAATACCCTTGCAGACCTCACCACGTGCTCCATCGCATCTTGGAATAACACCAGATGCATCTCCGCTCGCGCAGTCGAGTTGTACTCGTCTAAGTATTCCTTTAAAATATTGTTTTATTATATTATCCTATTCACTGTACTTCTTTATAATTCATTTAATAGCAACTGTGATCATATACAATTCTGCTAACATCATGTGAATATAATATTTTTTAAATTACTATTACATTCTTCAAATATAGCTCTAACAAGGTGGCGGCTCCCTCGTTAAGAGTATCAACGAAGTTTTTGTGGCAACCCAAAATGTATGTTCTTACTTATTATTTAATTCACTTGTGTACAATAACCAAACAACATCACTTAAAGTGCTACCAAAATTATATGATATAGGGACAAATAACATAATTCTATAAATTAAAATAAAACCCACCAAATGACAGACCAAGATGCCTCAAAAACTCCCTACTCATTGTTAAGGGTCCACTTAGGACTACCAGTTAAGGGTTAACTTTGACCATTATTGATAAATTTACATGCTGGAATTATTATTAAGACTTAAGTAGCATTGGGCGGGGCATATTGCTCGTAGGACTGATAGCCGATGGGGTCGAAGACTTCTCGAGTGGCGTCCACGTACCAGAAGACACAGCGTGAGCAGATCCTGCACAAGGTGAACCGACGACCTGGTAAAAGTTGCGGGAACCCGCTGGATGCAAACAGCGCAGGACCGCTCATTAAAGCGATTATTGGATGATATATGGCGGATATATGTCCAGCAGTGGACATATTACGGCTGAGATGACGATGATCATTATTAAGGATTATAAAGGCAATATGAAGATCATAGTAAAATCCTAAAGTCCCACATCCGTATCATGAGGCTCGCAGAAGAGATCTCCATTTAGCTCGATCGTGCGCAGTATCTTCCACCTCTATAAGCAATATCAATCTACAGAAACACTGTCTTCCGCGGCGACACTTAATCAGGTTTCTCTGAACTGACCTTAAGAACCACCATAAGTTTCTGCATGTCCGGTATCTCTTGATAATTTCTATTCTCTTTCGGAACAGCTGAGTTCAAAAAATCACCCCAAAGCAGCATCGGCGGCTGTTCAATGATAGGATCTTCGGGTATATCTAATATCGGCTGCTGGAAGTTCTTCTGACATACATTCGACATTAAGTGGTAGAAATAACTCTTGTCTTGAATGTTTATCAAACGGTCATGGAACACACGTAGGCATTCGTGATAGAATAATCTAGAACAAAAATGAGATATAATAGAATATATTCTCAGTGCATATATTTACACGTTGACCTTTTGCCGAACTTCCGACGAGCATCTGCCTTCTGACGAGCATCTGCCGGAACACACATTTCCAACTTGAGGGGAGTAGCTGACAAGGCACATACTAGAAAATTCCCTACTATGAGTCAACCTTAGGAAATAGACATCTCGGACTTTTCTCTAGGTTTTTTAAAGAACTGCAGTTCTTTAGTACATTATTTTGATGTAGCTTTTAAGGTTTAGCCAGCGTAAGCCATACAAGCGCCCGAAAATCGTTTTTTTAACGACTTCAATATAAAATATTGGATTTTATCTACTATACAAAAACTTTAATTGGAATGTATTGTATATAAAATTTTCCGTAAAAAATCTCTACATGACAATGAAAACAGTATAAAAATCCGTTACGTAGCTTAGCAGAAGTAATCGGACAAACAGACAGACGCGGATAGTGGCTTTCTTTTATACTATGTATATACATAAATAATTTATCGAATGCCTTGATATTCATCCGAAGATAATCACAAAAAATACACTCATCATTTCGTAGATCTTCATCGCGCTATGGAATTCACCATGTTGTTCTCTTTGCATCAAAATAGGATAAACCCATAAGCGTCTATTCGACTTCTTATTTTGATTTTGTCAATTTCTGTACCTATAGTAAACCTATACAAACACTAACATCTTTTTTAGTTAAGCTTAACATGTTTATTATGCCTACACGTGTGATATTCGTGGCTAGCATTGTATTTCTAAAAATCTACAGTGATATGGCAAATTAAGCGGCGGCGACGTGGTAGTGTCGCGGTTGCAGCACGGTGGCGGCGCGGCCGCGATGCTGTCTAGACAAGCGCTTAGGGAACACGCGAACACCGCTGCTACAGAGCAATTAATATTAATTTTTTTTTTGCTTTATGTTTTGGTATGTTGAATATTAACCTAAGCATTGCTTGTGGCGCTCGCATATATGCCGCATCTGCCTGTAAAACTCCTTGCATAGATTTGGACAAATCTCTCAGATTGAAAACGTAATGTGATTTGGCCGGAGTCGGTAATAACTCATTGCAAATCTTTATGTAAACTTCCACGGCGGCGTTCACTATTGGTTCACCAAGGCACGATACTTCTGGAACGAAGTCTTCCATGTGGCCTTTTAGAATTGCCTGAGGATCAAATCAGATTTTTCCAAAATATTACATTACTAAATATTAAATTTATCATAAAAAAATCTGTTATCTGTTTATACTAAATAATTTGATGATGTCATTGACTTGAAAAATCTAATGAATTTTACACAGACAAATCAAGACTAATATAGTTGTTTTTTTTTTTTGTGATATTATTCATCCATTACAATATGAAACCGTTACCCTTAAACTTCGCTCTTTGTTTCAAAAAGTGTAATTAAATAAATAATAATGAAGAGACAAGCCTCTTTTCACATAAGTCTTATAAGTAAAAAGATTAAATTACATCGAACTGCTATTAATAAGATTTCCACACACAAAGATACAGGTCGCTCGAAACTAGAAACTTCTATACAAATTTCAAATTTATTATAGCATTTGATTAGAAACAGAATACGAACAAAAAAATTAATTTGTTTTCAGTTGTTTTAATGGTTGAGATTTACAATATTTTTATATAAGCTACAAGCTGGCATGTTCTTCATGACTTCAAAATTTTAGAAAACAAATTATGAGAAGTCATATTAATATAATTGGTGCGTAAGTCATATTAATATAATTAGCATCTAGATGTAGGTCACGAGTTCTATTTCTCTTGTTTATAATTGCGGAAAGCAGCTTAATGTATTTGGTACCTATCGAGTAAAGGGATTTAAAAAAATGAAAGTAAATATATGATTGGTAATAAAATTGACCTTGAATATTGTGTTCATAGCTTGAGCGCTTGGAGCCGACATGTGAAACATAGCGAAATGTCTGACGAAGCGCGCGGTGAGAGGGTTCCTACCGCCTCCAGGCGGTGCGCATGCGCACGATAAAACCACATTCAATATATCTTTCCAGAACAATTTATCACGGTCGTAAACGCCGCCGAAATCTAAGAATTGTCTGTCATAATAAAAATAACATTAAAATACATTATACTATTCTTATTGATTCTTATTATTATTCAATAGTTCATAGTTAATTGATTATGCATTGATCAGTACTTAAGTTTTACTTAGACTTTTGTATGTGTATAATTTATAAAATACAATTTATTAAAAAAAATCTTAAATACTAAACAACAAAATAATTTCCATCATTTTCTAAGATTTTTGCAAGGGCAAAGACAGTTGTTCAATTCTCTTTTTTTTTTAAATCCTTCGAATTTCCATTGAATCACTTTCCCAAGTACGTTTTGATTATTCCGATATTGTTACAATTTTTTAACTCTTCATGTGTGCTCTAACGATCTGAAAAGTTTGTTGTAATGCGACGGCGCGAGATCTGGTAAATATGACGGATGGGATAAAAGTTTCAATCCAACCTACCTTATTTTTTCCTGTGTTATTTTTGAAGGATGGATGTTATTGACCAAAACAGATAATTTTAAGAGCTCTTGTTTCATTCGCTAGATTTCATAATACACCGTAACTGTAACGGTCTGACTAGGTTCAAGTAATTTATAGTGTATTATTCTAGAAATATACCATCACAGACAAACAAGGACCTCCTTTATTGTTAGTGACCGTCGAGGTGTCGGAACAGGAGCTTCTCCAGAGGAAACCCATTGTCTTTTTCGTACAGGATTATTGTAATCGTATTTCACCCACATCTTATCTCCAGATACAATTTGTCGCAAAAATATTAATTAATGAGGAACCCAAATTCCTTGCCTGTACAATTTTTCTATGTTACGAAGATGATCCTAAACTGTAGACCAAAGACAGCCAATCTTCAATAATAATTTCTGAATTATTTGACCGCGTATCGACACAAACTTGTGAATGAGCTCATTGAAGAAATTTTGATTAGGTATTTTTACCTAATATTATTTTATGTTGAATTTTTTAATGATAAAAGTTACATAAGATTATTGTTCCTTAAATAATCTGGTATTCATTTGTTTTCCTTTTGTTAGATGGCGTCCCAGAAGTTTTCTAACTCATAGTTCACTTCACTTACACACAATAACTGAACTATGTCACGTAAAATATAATTAAAATGAGAGAATATAGATATAGGTTACATTATCGGAAGTCTAGGAATCAAAATTAAAGCACAAACAAACTAATGAATTTCTCGGTAAAAACCCCAGTTGATTTCTTATAAATGGTCAGCGACTACATATCCATTTAGACAAATTTATCTATTGCATAAAAAAAAAATCATTCGACTAGTCTAAGTACGAAGAAGTTAGATCTAAAAAGATATATATAAAAATAGAGATGTAAATATAATTGACAGTTTCTTGTTTTCAAAGTTATGAGCCGTCAATTGATTCAATGTTCTCGTGAAGCGGCTTATACTTATTTAATCAGTTGCGTTGACAATATCCTCTGGCTTATTATTTTAACAGTCTGTGTGGATATTTTGCTGTTATATATGATTGATGCATATTATACCGAAATATATTGAACAATAATATGTATTTTATTAATTGTTTAAATGTTTTAGCGTTTTGGCTACAATTACACGCGATGTTAAGTGACGACGTGGCCTAGCATGACATTAGAAAATAGCCTATGTTATGTTTTTATTACGATGTTTTGCTTCACCAAATACTTCAATCTCACGTCGATCGAGGCCGTGTCCGTACACGCTACCACTGAGCAATGATTGCTTAATGCATACCTACTAATTTAAGTATTGTGATACAAAATTTATGTGATAAACATTTATATATTGTAAAATATTCACCTCAATAGTTCTATAGTGGGTTGGGCTCCGTACACATCCAGCCGAGGCATGTTCACGTCGTCTATAAATATTATCACTTTCTTACCGAAAGGTGCACCTATAGCTCGCTTAGGTCTCTTATCCAAACGTAACTCTATCACTTCCTAAAATATAACATTTAACGAATATTGTTTGATTACATTTTCGACCTCCAATAGCGATAATATAGGTACAATCGTAATAGTGTACTTTAAACACTTAAGACGGTTTCTTTAAGTAGGTAACCTAGTATCAGTATTAATTTGATTATAGTTATAGTTTATTATTTTCATATTAATTATTCAAAGGTATGCCTTGATTCATATTTAGCGCAGTCAAGTGAATAAAAAACGGTTAATTTATCTTACAAGCTAGTGCGCTCAGAACGCTATTAAGACTACATCTGAACCGCCTTAGTATCGAGGCCGATCGCTGACGCATCATGGCGTAAAAGTAATCAACTATAACTTCATCGAGCATGTCCGACTCGCTGCAGCATTGAGGCAATCCCAACATTCATTCTGAACGCACTATTATTGTTATTTGACTGATTCAAAACTTATGTCATCGACAGGATCAGGCTGATGGTTACAGGCTATGCTGTATCACTATTTTATTTTGTAATTAACGCTTGCGTCACTAAGTCGCTAAGTCACGGGCGGTTTCTAGGGCACTGTAATATAATAATATACTGATAAAGAAATACAGTGGACTTCGATTATAACGACGATGAATGGACCACTATATTGTCGTCGCTATATCCGGATGTCGCTATATACATAGGTAGAAAGAAAGACACAAAAGCAAGGACACAATATCTATTGCCAGACAATAAAGGCGCCCAATGTGCATATATCGCCTAAAGTCTTAGATTTAACTTTACCTATCGTACATTTATAAACAAAAGTATATTATTAAAACTGCTGACCATTTGTGAATGTAAACAAAAGATATGACAGCTTTATGATTGAAGTTTGTTATTTATTTGTTGATTCGGTCTTTGTCGGTCGCAATATCTGCAAGGGATTTCTAGAAAACATTTTACAAATCTGTACTAATATCATAAAGCGGAAAAGTTTTTTTGTTTGTTTGTTTAAACACGCTAATCTCTGGAACTACTAGTGAGATTCGAAAAATTATTTTTATATATGATAGAAAGATTCACGTGGAATAGTATAGGCTACACCTCTCGACTAGCCTTAAATAGTGATTTTTGTTAAGTAAGTGGGAAGAGAAATCGCACCCTAACTGCTTTACCCGCGTGCGCTTGCGTAATGGTTAGTGATACGTAAATACAATTTTGTTCAAAAATATTGCTCCTTAGTACATCTAAAAAAAGGCCGTAATATCATATGCCTATCTCTTATACATAAGCCAAAATAAGGTATTTTGTGACAAAGTTTCATTGAAAATTGAAAAGTGATTTATAAGCATTATTATTAGGCATGGCATATTAATCCCTAAAAACTAAAGTTCAATATAATATATATTATATATAATATAATATAATAAATCATCAAGATAATTTTATGAAGATAAACTTTGCCTTTGTAACATGTTATTTGGACATATAGTTTAGGAGATAATGCAAAATTAAAATAATTTAACACTCGGCTCGGGGCTAGACGATATGTGTAGTGGTGCAAACAAGCCGAGAGAGTTGTGATGCAAAACCCTGGCCGCCCGATAAAAATGTTATTTATACCTACAGAAGTATTATAAATCATCAATTAGCGACTTCTTTTAAATTATACGCGGATGAAACTGTGGGCCACAGCTAGTAGTTCATTAAAACTAGTCTCTATATCCGAAGTCGACGTTACATGTGAAGACGCTATAGTCAAATTATTTCCCTCTAAAAGGATACTTTAAATTTAAGGGATTTAATTGTTACGTCGCTATAGCCAAAGTCGTTACACCCGAGGTCGTTATAAATGACTGTTCTTAAAATAAAACGTTGATAAACCAAATCGAGCTTATCACCCGAACCAGTGATAGTTTTATGGACTTTTAAGAGTGTAATTTCAGGGCCAAACTGAAAGAGAATAAAGTACATTTGACTATGAACCAGTTAACAAGATGAGGTAAGTAAGGCGGTAAGCGACTAGCATTAATTACATCGTGGAAACTTATAGCGCTGTAGCTTCCAAAGATTTGTTCACGTATATTAGTTATCGATTTTTGTGGTATCTTCGTTAATTTTAATTGTAATATTTGGGTGCCTAGTATAATACCTGGGTGCGAGTACTGCTCGTTTGCGCGGAGAAATTAAGTATCACCGGTATATAGTAACCGGAAAGGGACATTCTGTTGAGGATTTCCACTGCTACACAAGTTTTACCGACACCTGAAACAAACATAGTAGGTATCTCAAGGGCGCAAGGGAAAAAATACACAATGAAAATAATTTGACAGGGGAACCGATGAGTTTCGCTCGCTGAGTTGTGCGGTATTATATTATGGAAAGTAAATCATATGAAAGGAAACAATTAAAGTATTATTTATGTTTATTTTAATAACAACATCGTGGAAATTACATATTGCATGCAGTGTTATATTCCTTAAATAATACTAGACAAAAATATAAAAGTTATATTAACAGTATTTAAAAAAAAAATAACAGTAGTTTTTAATCAATACAAATAAAAATAAAACGCTGTTCGTTGGTAAGCGCATCACTTGAGAACGGCTTGAGCGATTTTCCTATTTTTTATTTGTAATAGTCCAAATTAGTATTTAATGAAAAGAAAAGTTTTCCGGAAAATGTTTAATTTCAAGCATAATAGAACATTCTTTTTTATTGGACTTTTGTAATTTACGATTCAAAGAATGGACATGCGCAATTCTTTTTAAATTTGTTTTGTTTGCGCACGCGAAAAGTTTTCAGAAAAATATGTAATTGGTAGCACTGTGGTAACATTCTAGACTATTGGAAACAACGGGGAACAACGTCTGTCGGGCGCCGCGCCAGCTGGTTGAGAATTAAAAATGTAAGTTTTCGTAATTCGTAGGGTTTTCTGCAGCAGCACGGAATGAAGTACGAGTATATTAAGTATTAATGTAGGATGCATTAACATCGTCATCATATATTTTGGTGTTAGGCATTCGATACGTGTGTGAAAGTCAAGTTTTCCGGCTTGCATTCTCAATGATTGTTATAGTTTATTTTTGTTAGTTCAATTACACAGCTTACTTAAATACCACTCAATTGTTTTAATATATTCGTATATCATTTATTCATAATCATAATATCAATAACATTTAGGTTTAAAAAGAATTGATAATCGAAAACCAACTTTCGTTTTAAGGTATGATACATCTCTAAAATAGAAATTAGACATATCTCATGCAACATTTCTTATGATGTACATAGTTTAGTATCCTATATTACTAACCTGTGTTGCCGGTAAACATAACAGGTTTCCCGACTCCGAGGAGTTTCTCAAACAGGTAACCGTAACGCACAGTATCTATAGTTGGGACGAGAGTTTCAAAAAATGGCTTGTTACAATCGTAGATAAACTGTGGAATGATCTCAGCCCATACTTTAAGTTTTCGTTGAGTTGTGTCCATGTACATGTCAAAAAAGTTGAAGCCTTGTGGGAAACTGCAATGGAATCGTTTTAAGCTTGTAATCAGGGGTCGTACAAATATCTAGTAAGCAAACTTTCAATGAATTTAGAGCACCCTACCTCCTCTCAATATGTAAGCAAAAATAAAAAAATTTGGAACTCTTCCCACAAATTATAAGTTTTTTTTTCCAAACTTTTATAAAATAGATGGACTTATATTTATTTGTTTCAAACAATCCTAGTACGTCAACATTCGCCGAATTGAACATCGGTACGTTTAAGAAAACTATGTACTTGGTTGTGTAAAGTTAAATCGTTTTTTTAAACACCCATTTATCTCTAGTAAGTAATATGAACAGAAATTCGGTGTAACCTAATAACAATAATAAAAATAGTAGATATAATTGATTCATATTAACATATTATATTATATAAACATTGATTTGATAACTTATTTTTATATTCTATAGCCTATTTATTGAGGAAGGTTATAGCATCACGCAATGATCCTAACGAGCAAAGCAGTAACCATGAACGTAAATCAATCTGAGTTGCTCGAATAAATTGCACACCGGTAGAACCGCAGGGAACAGCTACAACTATAGTAAATGTATTACAAAGCTACTCACTATTCGGCTTCTTCATATTCCTCGAATTGTCGCTTAATAACTTCCTCGAAAGTTTTCCTGTTAATTTCTAGAATGTTCCCACCGATACACCATACGTAGCAGAATATAAAACAGTGGGCTATATACACTTTAATAGCGGATTTATCTTGGAAACGGTCTCCGGGCTCGGAGAGCAACGCGCCCAACAGAAAACATAAAGCTGATACTTTACTAATGTTCACCTAAATTAAATAAAACTTTAATTACATACACTTTTCATGTTTAACTCGTTCTGTTACAACGATAAATAATTTTACATTATATAATATTGTACCAGAAAGTAATAACATTACCTACAAAAGATTATAAAGAAGGTGAGTTGTATTCGGTTAGCATAAAGTTTTATTCTTGATTCCAACGTCCTTCTTTCGAATTAATTTACACTATTATATTAATGAGTAGCTGTACTCCGCGATTTCACCCGCGTATAATTTAAAAGAAATCGTTAATTGATTATATATAATACTTAAATTGACGATATTTTCATCGGGCGGCCAGGGTTAAGCGTGACACTCCCACGGCTCGTTAGCTTTTTTTTTTTGTACTTACTATACTGTTAGCCTTAGAGGCCCTGGAGCCTTTGCGGCTTTTACAGATTTACCGGGCTTGAAAGCTCGTTAGCGCCACTATATCTATAGTCATAGGACCCGAGCCGACTGTCGCATTATTTTAATCTCTTATTTTATATTTTATCTCATAATTATCTCCCAACTATAAGGCCAAATAACATTAAGTTTATCTTCGTAAAATTTCCTTGATAATGAAGTAACTTTCGTTCGTAAGGATTATGGAATATGCCATGCCTAATAATAATGCTCATAAAGCACTTTTCAATTTTCAATAAAAAAAATTTTCACAAAATACCTTATTTTGGCTTATATGGTATCGTGGTCTTTTTTTAGATGTACTAAGAAGCAATATTTTTGTACAGTATTGTATTTTCGTATTACTAACCATTACGCCAACTCACGCGGATAAAGCAGTTTAGGGTGCGCTATGTCTGCCGACTTACTTAATAAAAAACAATCTTTAAGGCTAGCTGAGTGCTGTAGCCTAATGCTACAGCCTATACTCGTAAATCTGGCTATCATATACAAAGACATTTTTTCGAATCCGACTGGTAGTTTCAGAGTGTGAGACCGTGTTTTGACTTATATGATTTAAATATCTTACATGAATACTTATATTAATTAAATAAGAGCTTTTTCCAACAACAATGTCCCTTTACCTGGTCGATACCGATGGCACACTTGGTAGTCACGTGCGTAATTCCGACGCTGAGCATCGAGAATAACTCATAAATGAATTCAGAATTCTCCTGGGTAAATAAATTCTTCTCCACACCTTCTTCGATCCACGAGCGCACATACGGCAAGTATCCCATTTCATTCGGATCTATGTAGACCATACCGCATCGTGATACAGTAGCGGGCGAGGCTTGGGCTAAATCCGCCACCTATTACAGTCAAATTAAATAATAATACATTGTTCCTAAAGGCAGGCTTTCAAATCAATATTTTATTTATTCTTTTTTAGACCACAATCTCACTTGATTATGCTTTTCAAAACGGTTACTGGATGAATCTAGTGAAGAGAGTGGTTCTCAAATGCGACTGTCAGAACATTTTAAACTTGAGGGTATCAATTAATAAGGTGAACACTATGAATTACAATTTATGCTCTAAAATGTATTTAATATTCACCTATATTTCTATGAATATAATTTATATTTCAATGTGATTTTTGTTGGTTTATAAAATATTAGAATTAATATGAATCTATCTTGTAAAATTTGGAATGTATAATTTTTTAAACTAAGGCTGTGATTACTGATTGCTCGGCGTCAGGCAACTCGGTCAAAGAAGCGCCGTCTGCTAATTCCAGGTGACTTTTTCTTTGGTGTTCCAGTGAAGAGTGCTCCGAACTCTCAAGTGAATGGTTTTTTTTACAATAAGGATTTTATGGAATACTTCACCCGGACCGCTCGGATAAATAAAGTTGGCGCTGTTTTTTAAGTGGCAGAAAGCTTGGCTCGTTGTGATGTTTAAAGTGCAGTATCTTATTATCATCTTATCTAAGTTGTCTTTAAAGAGTGGTGGCCCAGAATTCACTAACGTAGTGTTAGTCGTCCACAAACCAGATTGTTATTGAACGATTCATCTGGATTTACGGTATTAATCGAATCGCGTTTAGCACTTGGATGAATTACGTACCTCAAAAACCATATGCACATAGGGCGTTAATTTTATACGTTCAGAGTTAGAGAGACAAAGCATTTTGTTGTCGTCAAGGACTGTGTTCATATTTTCGATCCACACCGCGTCCACTGGCCCGTCGCATATCAGCCATTGATGATCCGGTTTCTCACACTATGCACGGTATCATAATAATATCATTCTACATGAGGGACTTATGAAAAACTAAAAACACTATTTTTAAATTAATACGTCCATTATTGTATCTCGTACTTAATACGAGCACCTACCTAGTGTCTTAGTGTCCAGACGGTATAAAGGTATAAAGTGAATTTTGGTTAAATTTATACAATAAATTTCTGTGGATTCGATTGTAATGATGAGCTAAAACACAAGGGTATCAGTAAAAAAAAATTGAATGAGAAATTTCACAAAGGTTAGCGAGATTTGTGGGGTGTAACGTAATATTATTGGGTACATTATCCACACATGATGGAAGATATACAAGCTATCTTTAAACAATGTCTACATTTTATTTCATTTTATTATTTTCCACCAGCAGCTTGAGCGATGTGAAGAAGAACATAATATCAGTAGTCAGTCGTTACCCTAAAATTCCTTTATTTATAATTTGTGATTCTTTCTTTTGTTTTTTAAATTGGATTATTAGTAAAGAATATAATATACCTACTTAATTTATAAGTCTTGTTATTAACACACCTGTACTGCTGTCCTTAGACTGAGAGGCAAAATGCCGTCATGCCACTCTAACGTCTGCAAATTGACTTCACCATAAAGTTCACCAATCGTAAGACTTTTCGGATTCATTATATACTTGTGTACAATTTGATTTTGGGTGCCCTCTACACCGTCCTCACATAGTCTTGTGTACGTGTCACCTAGAACCTATTGAAATATCGAATTACTAAAAAATTCACATATTGTTAACTTACCATTATTTCATATTAATCTTATATTTGGTATGATAAAAACAGATCCAATTGGTATCATTTATACTGCAATAGCCTGTATTAGCCTAATGCTGGACATAAGCCTGTCTCAAGTGACACAAACTTCGATCCTCGGGCTTTGCGTATCCAATCGCTCATTGATGTTGGAAAAATAATGAGTTCCGCAAAAAAAAAAAAAAAAACCTTTTTTAGTAGTCCACGCGAGTGGAGCCGCTGGCACAGGTAATTGGAAATGTAATGAACGTGCAATATTTTAAACGAGTATTCTCGTCTCGTTGTTATAGGTATCGATTCAATCGAAGTGTTTTGAACAGCTTAGGTTTAGTTAGGTACTCACGTGTAAAACAACAGTTTTACCCCCACCCGTAGGCCCGACCAACATTACACCCCAGCGCACAATCATCGTCTCGTGTAGCTGAATCACTTTGCGTATCTGACACTCTTCTATTTGTAATTTTTTCTCCAGAATAATAATTCCTAAAAGAAACGTAAACTTGTTTAGAGTAATAAAGTGCCGATAGAAATCCTGTAATTAGCTTGAGTTACCAGTGAAAGACAGCAATCATGTTCTAGAATTCACCGGGATAAACGTAACATCTGTCGAGTGTCGCCAAGTATCTATCAGTGTTTTCCAGCTGCACTTGCGACTGCAATTTCTAGGATTCGCGTGTTATTATTTAAAAAAGTAACGATAAAAATAAGATTAGCAGCTGAAGCAGTTCATAATTTTGAGAATAATAATATTAAACTTACTGATAACCTCCTCCATCAGTCCGTAATCCCTGACGGGCAAGCTTACACCGGGGAACAAATCTGACAATATACCGGCGAAGAGGAGAGCGTCCGCCGCCAAGAATTTTGGTAAATTACTATCGTTTAGTGCGCATAACAGTGTCATTTCTTCGTGCTGATCCGGACTGGCGCGTTTCAACGACCCGGCCATCACCTGCAATATGTATATCAATGTGAAATGCTTATTATTGATCTGCTGTTATGTAGCTGTATATGTAGTCTGTCATGTAGTGGTTTTTGTTTTTTGTTTGACCTTACATTGTGTAAAATATATTGACACTTTGCGTAATATAGCTTGGTTATTGTGCACAAGTGAAGGAAATTGGAATATTAATTCTGAGATGTCATAAAAACTCACTGGAAAAATTTAACAAGGGGGCCATCATTTTGTTAGAGCACTGAAATCATTAGAAAAGACTAACTTTGTAAATCGAAAATTCCCACTTTTTAATAGTAGTAATAATTCTTAATAACTAGGTTTGGTCGCCAGAGCAGTAGTATAAGTAGAGAATAAACATAATTAATGAACTTAAATATTTAGTTAAATAATTAAAGATATCGAAATTATTTTTATTAGTTAAGGAAATAATAGAAAATGTGTAAAATTTTAAATAGAGAATGTAGGTACCAGCACGCTCTTCACGGCTCTCATACCGAAGTCGTAGTGGTCCTGTTTTGAAAGTTGTTCGCTCGACAACTTGTACATTTGCACCATTTTTTTGGCCAATCCTCTCGATGACTCAAAACCCTCAGAGTACAAAATTACTTCAGCAATGAGTGCTATTTCAATAAAATTATTTCGTTATTACAATTATATAATTTATTATTATCTAATATAATTATTACAATTTCGTTTTAACTTAACAATACCAGTTCTATTTAACTTACGTATAAAATGTTTAAAAAAGAAGAACATAATAATTACATAAGTAATGAGACTATAATATTTAAACACAAAAATGTGATAACCTACGTATAAATTGATCTAATCACAAGCTTAACTTATATATTACTTAACAGTTGTAGTCTGGACTATAAATAAATTTATATATTTTTTATTACAAATTACATACATATATAAAAATATAAATATTTAAATTTTTGAATCTGTTGTTCGCGTTGCACTAAATGACCTTACAATATAGACCAAGGCGGTGCAAGGGATTATTTTTCTACACATTATTAACTGGCAAATTGTATATAAAATAATTATTTTAAAATCAAGTTGTTCAAGTAAACATATGGTGGGAATATATTAGAACCCTTGCAATGATCATCAGCGAAGGCGTATTTTATTTCTCGCAATACAGGATTTAGATTTACAGCAAAACTATCCAGTTAAGTAGATCCAATTTCGAGAAAGAAGTCAATCCAACTCGGCTGGGCAGCGTTTGGGCAGCTACATAACATATTCTCGTCCAAGATACCGCAGTGTCTCAAGAAGAAAGTCTTTGACCAGTATGTGTTGCCAGTGATTACATATGGTGCTGCGACGTGGTCGCTAACTATAGGCCTTATAAAAAAGCTCAAAGTCACTCAAAGGGCAATGGAGAGGGCTATGCTCGGAGTTTCTCTGTGTGATCGAATCAGAAATGAGGAGATCTGCAGGAGAACCAAAGTCACCGACATACTCCGAAGAATAGCTAGACTTAAGTGGCAGTGGGCAGGCCACATAGCTCGTAGAACAGATGACCGTTAGGGTTAAAGAGTTCTCGAGTGGCGGCCACGTACCGGAAGACGCAGCGTGGGCAGACCCGCCACGAGGTGGTCCGACGACCTGGTAAAGGTTTCGGGAAGCCGCTGGATGCGGGCGTCGTTGTGGCGATCTTTGAGGGAGGCATATGTCCAGCAGTGGACGACTTTCGGCTGAAATGATGATGATGAAGAATAATACAGCATTGTTCGAGGTGCTCCGTGAATCTGATGAAGGGTGTGAATAGCAACTCGCATTGGCACGCGAGCCTTTAGCTATCTGACACTGATCAGGTAAAACCTACGCATGTTCGAAATCGGTCGGTCATACGTCAATGGGTTGCAGTGACTTTGGTAAATAATTTGAAAAAGAGGCAAAAAATAAAAAAAGTGGTTTGTAATATGGTTTTCTTCTTACCATAGTCTGGTACCATCATTGATATTGGGCGAAATAATGCCTTCAAATTGTCAGGCAGTTCCGTTCTACCGGCATACCCAGGGTTCATAGTTATAAACGCAGCGCATGTCCGAACTAATTTTATTTCTCTTCCTTCAAACATAAATCTGAAAACATAATCGATGTTTTCAGTAAGTACAGTCTTATAGCCCGACCGCTATAAGCGTGATCTTCCCTAATATTGGCAGGTCGCGGGCGCGGGTGTGCATGGATATACACGGCATTAGATTAAGCGTTATATCTTCAGATAATTCTACGTGTGTTATCACAACTGTGAATAAATAAAATTCTTTAATATAAATTATATTGTTGTCATGTTTAAATGGTAATTAAAATGCTACTACATCAATCTTGGTATTACGTTTTCTCTTTTTTATTGGCGATTTTATGACATCTATAATATCATCCGAACGACTTTAAGACAATAACTTTTTGATTATTCTTAATGACACGCTAGTACGAGTAGCCACTGCAATAGCCATATTTCCATTAACATATGCATCTGCAACATCATTAATAAAAATATAATTTAACCAAAAAATGGAACGAAGTTCTTTATCGTGGGATGGGCCGACGGACACTAAAAAGGGACAAACACATATCTATAGAATTTAGCCTGCGAGAGAATGAAATAGAATATACACGGTTAAAGCAAGTTTTGATTTTCATGATTGTGATTGTTGTCGATTTGGCCTAGTGGAGTGACGGTCAGACTTTTACGTACTGTTGTATGGCATGAGTGATTCGTTCGAGTCGCGCTGATTGAGGAGGATCTTTTATTTTATAGACTTATAATTTATATTTCAAGTATTTATTATTAAATACAAGTTTATTACTTGATTTAAAATTGGAAAATAATAATTAAATATTTATATTAATAACTTTAAAAGAAAAATATTTCTTATTATATACATTTTTTATATATTTTAAACTTACTATTTATATTTCAAATATATATTAAATACAAATATTATTACTTGATTTAATCTTGGAAAATAATAATATCTAAAATGTCCATTTTCATAACTTTATAAACAGAAACTTATGTATTTATTATATTATATTAAAGTAGCTGTGCCCGCGGCTTCACTCGCAGTATCGTAGAGGGGTGAAAATTTAGGGTTGTATGTATTTTTATATGCTGTATCATAAAAAAAAAACAATAAATTTTGTCTAAAAAAATAAAAAAAAATATGGATGGACCCCTCCCTTAACATTTAGGGGGATTAATAATAGATGTTTTCCGATTCTCCACCCTGGCCGATATGCACGCTAAGATTCACTAAAATCGGTCGAACCGTTTCGGAGGAGTTCAATCACGCACACCGTGACACGAGAATTTTATATATTAGATTTAAAAATATAATTTTGGTACCATTCCTTAATTGTGCTTGTTATTTAATAATACATAATATACAACCAAAGTAACTTTGTTCCTAGCGGGTGTCCCACGACACCTCTCGATTTTTTATCCTTAAATAGAACATTTTAATTCAATACACAGTAAGAATTCACCCGAAACGCTATTACCGTCTTTTTTTTAAATAGTTCTCTATATTTAGAAGAATTACTTTTGATCGACTATTTATACGCAGGGTCGGTAATTCCATCAAGGTAAAATTATTTCATGTGTAGCAGTCACAAAGGCAAAATCGCGTACGCGCCGGAAGCCGGAAACATACTAACTTATTGGTCGATTTTGTTCCCCTCCCGCGGCTCACAAACATTAGGGAGGGTCGCACTTACGGACATTACATCTGCGGTGTTTATTATTCCTTTATTTTCTTACGATCAGTTCTTTATTAATTTAATCCTTAGAGTTCCGTAACAGCATGTCTAAGCTTATACATTTGTGCTGTGTGTTCATTCTTATAATTAATTAATCAATTTTAAATTCATGTATCCGAGGTAACCAAGCTTCCTTATACAATGTATATACTGCATCCGTCACGACCGCCTCAGGCCTAGGTCCGATCCATCGGTATGGAGCCCTTGAGCCAAGCAGCCGCTCGCGCGGTACAGTGACTCTACATTCACTAGCTATCACAGACACACATTACACTGCATCATACACACATGCACGCCACATAGGTATATAGGTTCTATAAGGGACCTTTTTTTCTTTTTTTATGCCTAGTTAAATTAAACAAAAAAATTCAAGTTACTAAATACATATACACGTGTTCTAGGGGGAACAAACATGTATATATGTATAGTTAGTTTAGATCGAATGATAGGGAATTAGCCAGATCGCGACTTCTTGCCATACGCGCAACAGTAGCTCGGCCACTTTGGCGCCCTTGGATCTTGTTGCAATGCTTTCGCGGCTGAGTGCCTTAAGCGCTCGCCCCCAAGCTCGGTGAAGCTGTAAAAGCCGCAAAGGCTCCAAGGCCCCTAAGGCTAACAGTATAGTCAGTTCGAATAAAAAAAGATATATACTGCACCTTGTTTGTTTGGCGACTTTAGCATTTCTAATAGTTATAAGCTGCTGAGCGATAACCGACAATACTTCAATGTCGATACGATTGAATTCATCGAAGCAGCACCAAGCTCCCGATGTCGCCAGTCCGGAGAAAAATCTACCCATCATCTTATAATCGAGTCCTGCGAATTAGAGTTATAAATGTAAACTATTTAAAATAATTATCCCACATTTCTTTGTTACTTTCGCATGCAATAGATGAATAGTAGTTTCAGCTACCTACGACATAAAATGTTTAAAATTAAATAAATGTATTAACGAATGTCTTAATTAAATTAAAATAATAATAATGAAGATGATATTATGTTCAAATTCAAATATTTTATATTGTAGCTAGCGGAAACTTCTATTTATTTATTGCAAGCGGAAGTAGCAAAGAAGTTTCGGATAATTATTTGCGATGGATTTCCGTCAATCAAATAAACTATTTAGGTTAAAAATGAGATTTACTCAGCAATCAACTAAAAACATTGGCTTAAAATTATACATGGCACGTTATATATAATTTTAAATATAATTATAATATTTATTATAATTAATTATTAATATAATTTATATATTTAATAAGAGAATTAAAAATGAAGAGAGTGCGCATTGTGACTGACAAAACCAATGCAGGTACTTGTATGGAAAGTGCTGCCATTCTCAAGAGTATTTTTAGTTTGTTTTGATTAATTTATGAATATTTTCGAACCGAGAACAATGTACAAGCCGGCAAGTGGTTTAATAAAGTAATTAATCTGCAGATAGCACGACAAAAGTAGATCAATCTAGGTGTAGATTAATAATATTTTTCATTCTGAGTTCTAATCACCTTCCGAACAATTGAACACGACGCACTGTATAGCGAGCGATTTGGCTAAGTCCTTTGTGGTTTCCGTTTTACCAGTTCCAGCGGGTCCAGCTGGCGCTCCACCGAGATCTAATTGCAAGGCTCCCATCAAACAGAGGTAGCATCTGTCTGTCAACGGTGTTATTACCAGCACACCTGTTGCGATCAACCGGATTAATTAATATTCCAGTACCATCGATCAACTTTCGTTTTCATAAACCTGCATCGGATCTATCTGTTTTGGCCGTTCGACCATCATCACTGACTTACATAAATATTTAGACCAATATTAAAATTTAATATATTAATGTCAAATTTTTAAAAGGACCAGATTGCTAATAATGCAAGTAATTGATAAAACTCCTCAGGTTAACATGTATATAGGCAAAGCTCAGTTTTTTATAATGAGACGCGTTTAAATAAAATAAATAAGTTAGTCAGTTACTAGCTTTAAGTTGAAATTCTTGTAATTAAGCATGTATCGAAATGGGCGTAGCCAGGTACAGGCATGGGTGGCAGCTGCTTCCCCAGGAAGGGTTTGGTAGGCACTCGGTCGGAGTGCTTCCGAAAGGAAGAAAACCATAAATGTTTGTAAAATACGATTATTCTTTACATCAGTAGAGGGATGTGTAAGCTGTGTAAATTAAATAACAAAAATAAACTAAAACAATAATCGAGATCGCAATCTGGTACTATTGAATGCCTGGCGCCAAACAACAAGATTAATTCTTCCAGTCAATATTCTTCGTTGCGTGTTGCTGCAGTAAAAATATAGGAATTACGTAAATATTTGTTTATTCAAAATGAAACAAGAAGCTAATAAATTAAATGTACAACGATATTCGATAAATACGATTAATTTTCGATTTTTAGGTTTTATTATTTTGGTCTAATCTAGTTTTAAGTCATATAGAAAATAACGATGCACGTATAACAAAACAAAAAAAACAAAATTCACAAGAATCATTGTATAGAGGAAGTTTATCGTGCAAAAGGCTTCTATAAAGTTTATCAGTATCATTTTTTTTTAAATGATTATTGATAGTCGAAATGCATGTTTTGGTTATGTCATAATTTGCACGACGTAACAATTTACGTTCTGTGAATGGTTATGCAAGTCTTCTTACGATGAATAAGGTATAGTTGTGTAATAATTTAGAACTAGTCGCTTTTTTAGATTTAGTCAATCACCATCTTCTGCTGCATAATTTGGATCAACATCAGGTAACATATTACCTAAACGATAATATATAATACTAGCTAGCCCAACGTACATTATGTATATATCTAAATATATATAGATAGATAATATATAAAACTGGATTGGAGCAACAACCGAGCAAGTGAAAGCGCGAGAAACAGCATTCAAAAATTACCTCCAGCTCCCAAATACTCATGCCCATAAATGTACAATGCGCTCGCCATACGAGCTACACAGTTGTCAATATCCTCTTCCCAGTAGTATCGAATCATTTTTAACCATTCAAAATCGGTTCTGGAAAACATCAAAATGTTTAAATTTATGCAGTACTAAATACAATATTGCCAATTTAAAGGAAAAAAAAATTATATTAGGTCCTATGAAATTGCCGTTTTGTATGAAAAAATTTAAACGATGTTTTTTCATGTATTTTTTATTTGTATTAATCGAAGTAATCACCCATGCAATCAATGCATCTTTGCCAGCGCAGTGGCAGTTTATTGATGCCCTTCTTAAAGAAATCAGCTGGACGGGAGGCAACAAATTCTTCAAAGGCATTTTGTACTGCCTCTCGGGTATTGAATTTTTTTCCCGCCAAGGAGTTATCCAAATTCTGGAAAAAGTATTAGTCTGCAGGCGCAAGGTCTGGTGAGTAGGGCGGATGACGGAGAGCTTCCAACTCCAGTTCTTGCAACTTGGAGACCATCTGTTGTGCAGTATGAGGTCGCGCGTTGTCGTGCAGAAGCAGCGGAGACGAGCGATTGATCAATGCTGGTTGGAGATGTGCCAGCTTCTCCATCATTTTATTCAGTTCTTCACAGTACACATCTGCAGTAATGCTCACCCCGTTTGTTAAGAAGCTGTGATGAATCACACCGGCGCTAGACCACCAAACAGTGACCATCACTTTTCTAGGGGTAAGTTTTCGTTTAGGGCATTGTTTAGGTGCTGAACCAGGATCCAACCAATTTGCTGAGCGCTTGCGGTTATCAAACAGAATCCATTTTTCATCGCAGGTAACAATGCGGTTCAAAATTCCTTCATTTGTGTGTCTGTTGAGCAGTGCAAGGCACGTCTCGACGCGTACTTCGCGCTGGCGATCATCGAGTTCGTGGGGCACCCATTTGTCAAGCTTTTTTACCTTGCCAATTTGACGCAAATGGACCAATATTGTTTTGACGCTAACGTCGAAAGCTGCTGCTAATTCAGCCGTAGATTGTGTATCATCAGCTTCCACAATCGCCTGTAATTCGTCATTGTCGACCAAAGTCTTCGGACGACCGCGAGGTTCATTTTTCAGGTCGAAATTCCCAGAACGGAAGCGAGCAAACCAATAACAGGTGGTGCGTTGGTTTGTAGTGTTAGCTCCGTAAACGTCGTTGATGTTGCGTGCCGCTTGTGCTGCGTTACTGCCACGACGGTACTCATATTCCATAATTACTCAAATTTTTAACGTATCCATGATGAAAAAAAAATTTAAATGCGATGAAAATGTAACACTAATCAATAAACAAATGACTACTTTTGGAAAAAGAATTCTATGTTTTTAAAATAAAATTAATTTGAAATTAGAATTCTTAGCCAAACAAAAATTATTTTGATTTGGCCGTACTGCTGGCCGTACTGCAGAACGGCAATTTCATAGGTAAAGACCTATTATAATTTAAGCTTCTCTAACTCACATTAATTTGTCAGTCAGCAAATTGACTAAAGAATTTTACTTCCTTAACAAAACCAATAATACTTTACACAATGCAGGCTTTTAATCCTTAAATTATTGATAGGGTGACTTTTATAAGGCTTTTATACCGCCGGTTCAGAAAACATCCCAGTCATCGCGAAGATTCGGCAAGGCACTCGACCGGGTTATCAATATTTATACTTATTATTAACTATACAAGTATTGTTTACAGTTTCATTATAATTTTGTTACTGGCTGCACAGAAACGGAGTAACTTTCCACAATAAATTTTGCTTTACACGATCCTCAAAGTTATTGTTCGATAAACTGGTAACGTGCTTGACACTATTGGATTCTCGCAACGAACAAGAGTACACGGTTGTGTCGCGTCGAGCAAACTCTATAATTATTAATCTATTATATTTGTAACAATTTTATAACAATTCAAGATTATAAAGTATTAACAGATTAAGAGGTTTTTCATTACAAAACTTCCAAATGTCCACTATGAGACATATATTGAAATATCCTAATATTAAAAATCCAATAGTGAAAGCTTATTGAAGAGCTTAACAACACTTAATTATTAAACACTTAAAAAACAACAATTAAACAACTTTGATTGATTGATAGAGATTATGTCAAGATAAACAAACAGACAAACAAATTTTAATTTATTACAGCCCTTCGTTTAACTACTGTTGCACCTAATATCAAGTGCTGATCTTGTGAAACATGTTAACATGCTAAACCCTTGGAAGAATATTATATTTCAAGGGACTAGTTATAAATTTACGATTTGAGAGTGTTAATTAACATTTGAAATAATAAATAAACTATACTAACGATTTTTGCACATGTGTCTCGACCATTTGCGTTATTGTGTCTCTCGCATGCACGTCTATTGTTATCAGAGCGCACAAAACCTTTCTGAAGAGTGAAGTGAGGTCTTTGCGAGTCAACGCAGCGAGATCATTCAAGTCGACGATACACTTCTTTTCATATTCCAATAAAGCTGTATCGATACGTAAAGGTATTTCTAGATCAAACACTTCATGGACGCCTTTGGCCCACATGATTTGTGATACCGTTAAAACTACCTTGAAATAATAGTATTTTTAATTATTGTAACAATACAGTTCTCATGTTGACAACTATTGAGATAGTTTTTTTTATCGTTATGTGTTTAGCGTTGGCGCTACAATCTCACCTTATCTTAAGTGACAATGTGGCCAAGATGATAGTACGCTAAGCCTAGTGGAAGACTGGCTCTCAAGTGCAGCTGCCGGAACACAACTATAGGTGCTTCGCGACAGATTTTCAACTTGAAAGTGGTAGCAAGCCAGGCGGACATTAGAAAAAACCCTACAACCATGCTAAGTTTTCCTCGCGATGTTTTCCTTTATTGAAAGCTCAGGCTCATTGCAGGGATTCGAACTCACATCGATCGACGTGATATCCGTACACACTACCACTGAGCCATCAGTGCATCAAAACAAGTAGTAGTTGTCTCACTATTTCATCAATAATTAAAAGTAATCCTTTACCAACAATTTAAGAGTATTCATTATTATTATTTTATTAATATAACTAAGTTGGCAAAGAATCATAAGACCTACCTAATGATAAGCGGCTACCGTAGCCTATGGATGTTCGTAATACCATAGGTACTACTAGCGCATTGCCGACCTTGAACCCCCCTACTCCAAGGAGCTCTGGAAACCATACTCCCCGTAGGAACACAACACAATATAATTTGACTGCGATCTTCTGTATGGTGGAGGAATTTCACCAGTCTGATTGCCCCAAGTAGAGAGAAATCTCCAAAAAAGTTTGCCCTATCTATTTTAAATAATTTATATATAATTTATTTATTTTTATTTTAAGTATTTCTTACTTGGTTGGGATGTAACTCCACCCAATCAACGCGGGGGCGCACAATGTAATCTTTCAGTGCGTATTTCATGGACCTTTTCACTGACGCGAACATTGCCTCTTCAACTTTTCCGAGCCAATCTTCCACATTGCCACGAGCCTTTAGTCCCTATTACATAAAATTCATACAATAAAAAAACGAAAAATTAATTCAAGAAGTCTTAAGGTAACGTAAAGGTATTAGGAAAGGTATTACATATGAAATTGGAGTTTTGTTGAACTGGCCAACTTGATTTCAAATATCTGGCGTTGGGTTAGGAATTCCAAATTCAAATTTAGGCTTGTGTATTTGTGTTTCCAATTCAGTGATTCATTTATTTTCGCACCATTTGATTTTTCTTTGACATCGTTCTTTTCACAAAATAGAAAACTTAAAATATCGCGTTATTTACAAATATGAGTTTCACCGTGGCATCAGCGCTGCAGAAATAGCTCGAAGGATTAATGATGTTTATGGGAAAGCTACTGTAAAAGAAAGCACGCTGCGTTTTTGGTTCCAACGTTTTCGTTTTGGTAATTTTGACCTACGAAACAAATCCGTGGGTGGCCGGAGACCCTAGTTGATAATGAAGTATTAAAGTTGATCGTGGAAGCGGATTTATCGCAACCCACGTCATAGTTAGCGCAGGCTTCGTTGTGAGTGATAAAACAATTTTAATTCATTTGAATCAAATTGGAAAAGTGAAAAAGCTGAAGCAAGGGGTACAGCATGAAATGACTGAAGCACACCAACAAACACGCATTGAGTGCTGCGTTACATTACTCAACCGTCACAATAACGAGGGAATTCTGAAACTATTTGTTTCTTATAACGAAATATAGATCCTTTACGACAATCGGAAACGCTCATTACAGTGGTTCGAACTCAGGATAACCGGCTAAATCCTATCCCTAGCGAAAGTTGACTCAAAAAATGTACTGGTGAGTGTTTGATGGACCAGTGCTGGTGTCATACACTACAGCTTACTAAAATCTGGCCAGACGATAACTGCAGATCTGTATTGTTAACAATTGCAAACCATGATGGAAAAGCTAGCCGTTAAACAACCTAGACTAGTCAATATCTCTAGCCCACTGCTGCTTCAGGACAACGCTAGACCCCATATTTCAAGATAAACGGTCGCTAAATAAGAGGAACTGCGGTTGAAATGTCTCCGACACCCACCATACTCCAACAGATTACCACTTTTTTCGGAATTTGGACAATTTCTTGTAAGGAATAAAATTCAATTCCGATGAGACTGTCCAAACCGCCTTCAAAGATTTTATTGACTCTCGCTCCCATAATTTCTTCAGCAATAGAATCAAAGAATTACCTATAAAATGTCGAAAGCGCATAGATAATAATGTTACATACTTCCAATGATAAAATGTATAATTTTATTATAATATATTTCGTTTTACTTTTTCCATATAAAACGCTAATTCCATATGTAAAGAACTATAATTAGATTTATTGATAAACCTCAATTTTATTCACAATGATATCATTTAATTTATAATACGCAATATTAAGAAAAATACATGTAACAGGTTATTTAAAGCTGTCACCAATAAAACACATTATAAAATAGGGCAAAATTTTCCTTTAGTTAAACTGAAATCAAACCTTGCCAAGATTGACTCTTTCTCCTTCAGGTGAAAGCATAGCAACAATATCCGTCGTGAGATCTTCTGGTTTAGCGGATTTAGCAAGTTTCGCTTGCAACATATCTCTGGTAAAGAAAGACATTTCTTTTTCCACCAAAGTTCCATCTTCGGTAATTTCCATTTCACTTTCAGGCAGCTTAACTCCAAATTCCAGCTTAGCAATGGCATCAAAGCATTTACGTAAATGTGGTTGAACAGCATGCGGATTGCGAGTCTGTCGGATCAGTTTAATAATTATAGTTAAACTGTACATTACATTTACCAATGAAATAATATTTCAGACAACTCAACATGGAGCCGTTCAAACATAACATAACAATAGATAGGATGGATAGGATCCCTCGATGGTCACCTATGTTGTTAAATTACATTGTGCTCACCACCGGGTACATCAGGTACACTTTGTCGTCACTTTGCTATCCTATGGTTAAAAAAAGGCAGTTGTACGCTCTACACCTAATCACAATGTATCCATTCAGTCCGTCACGATTTTATATCTGTCAGTATATATCAAACTGCTTTCAAAACTCGGCAGTAATTACTATTCTTGGATTGTACTGCATTCACTATATATTCACAATATGTAGTTCAGTCATTAGGTACAGTTGCCGAGACAAAAATATTTTTGTTAATATTTACAAATATATAAATTTAATTAATAATAACCTTATATCTATAATAATATCATGGTGATCGAGAAGACTAATGAGTAACGAATTTAATTTGAATTTAATCAGCCATACTATCGGTGTACGGTGACGGAAAATCTTAATACCTTGAAAAAGATTTTAGAGTAAACTCCACAATGTAGTAGAAAAATAAAGAACTATATTATTGTATTTCTTGGTGATTGTAGTCGCTAGTACGCCGTGGGCTGGTGTAGTTATTCAGCCAGTGGCCAGTGCCTTTTCTCGAAAACAGGCCTTTACCCAGCAGTAGGGCATTTATAGGTTATGATGGTACAAGATACACAATGCAATCTACTAAACAATATAAACGAATTTGATATTTGAAAATTTACAACCTGAGCTAAAATCTCTAATAACTCGTCGTTGGACAAGAAAAAGAATCTGGGAAAAGCAACGCGTTTTGTCTCCAAATATGCTTCGAGACATTTCATGATTTGGTCAAGCATCTCGTTGTTTCTTACAAACTCTTCGTAAAGCTTCGGTTGAGTCGCAGCCGGCATGGCCAGGGGAACCTTAAAAACAAAATGTTCAGCTAATGGCGATTCTAATTCTCTCAGTTCGTCTTGTTTAATATTAACGTATAAAATGTAATGCCTGTGAATACATATCCAAGCCCGGTAAAGCTGTAAAAGCCGTAAGGCTCCAGGGACCATAAGGCTAACAGTATGGTCAGTTCGGAAAAAAAGCCTGTGTATGTTCCTGATGAACTATTGATACAAATTGATATATACGTTTACTTTAACTGTCTTTCCTCTAGGCTTAGCGTTTTACCATCTTGCGCAACATCGTCACTGAAGATCAGGTGAGATTCTGACCACAAGCCAAACCTATAACTATATAAAAAGGTACGATTTATATTTTACTCAATGATAGATACGTGCTTTGATTAGAATTTACTATTTATTTTGTTTTATATAAAAGTTATAAACAGTTAGCGCAATAATATAACAATTCGAATAATATTTGCTTCTTTGATGCCCGAATTTTAATTAATACATAACAAACAGGTAATTTTAAACATGCCGAGCTACTGGAACAGTTGGTATTTCTAACGAAACTTTAATTATTTTATCCATTTATATTGATAAAGGTATTGCATTAATGCAGTTTTATTATTCATAAAAATACTTAAAACTGTACTATTTTAGTAAAACAAGAAAAAAATTGTGAACACATCTGCTAATGTTACCTTGGCTAATTTACGCATTATATCCTTCCACGATTTGTCAACAATAGTAAATAGTCGAGTTTCGTTCGGCAATTGCCTTTGTATATCAGGAGCGGAGAAAATGACCTCCAAGTAAATCCATGTTTGTTGGCATGCGTACCATTCTTCCTGTAAACGTAACATTAATATTAATAAAAACCTGTAACCAGCTTCATAAGATTAGTTTAGAATAAATAAACCGATAATTATATTTAATTACTAGCTCTGCCTACGACTTCGTTCGGGTGGTATATTTCGTGTTTGAAAACCAGCAACTAACAAACAAACCTCATCTAAACTCTATCTCACCTCACGGTATTTGACCGGTACGGCTTTGAGAATACCCAAGGAAAATAATTTTAAATATTAACCGGTAGGTATTATCCAAAAGATATAAGGGTTGAGTAGTTAAATACAAAAGTTAATTTTATTTAACCGTTAATATCCAGTCAATAATAATGCATTATAGTATGTCTATTTAGTGTAATTAAATAAAAATCTCGAGTGCGCAAAAACACCAATCCATGACGTGTATCGTAGAAATTTTGATCGAAATAGACTCAACTATAAAATGAATAAATTAGAGATATTCTTATTATTTTACTACAAAAGATCGTAGCCTAAAATAATCATGTATTGTATCCCTGCGGTGAGTATGGATTCCAGAGCTCCTTAGGTATAAGGGTAAAATAAGTTTGCGATAACCCAACGCTATCTTGTAAGGATTACTCACAATAAACATTTTTATCTTAATAATAACCGGCGGGCGATCGTCGTGTGTGGCGGTTACAAGCTGGAAGCTATTTATAAATATATAAAAAAACCTAACTCAATGCAAACGGAACCACGGGCACAGCTAGTCTAAGATAAAGGTAGAATGTTAAGGTAGTTGGAACATACTTTATTATTATATAAGTATATTAAAAACGTTGTATAACCTGCATTATAATTTACCGCTGATTAATATCAAATATCGCTGTATATACGTGGAGTAGTAAAATTAATACTTACCTCAAATTGAAGCGTGTAAAAATGAGATCGCATCCTCAAACCAACCAAACCAAACGGCATACAAACTAACAGATAAATAGACTGATAAAAAATTTCAAAAACTGTCTATATGTTTTCTGTCTGTGTTTCTAAGCCAGCCCGTAGTATTTTATCTCAAATGTCTTTTATGTACAGATTTCGACTCATTACTGTTTTATTATTTTATTAAGAGTATATAGATTATCCTAGCACGAATGCCATTACGTAGTTCAAGACCGTTTGTTAAACAATCAAGGCTAAAATTATTTCCTTAATTTAAATTCTAATGTATGTGAAAAGAATTCCCAACGGTTGATTTTAGATATATCAGAAGATTGTGTCGTTGAACACCCACCGCTGCTGCTTTACAGTATTTTTTTTTTGAAACTCGAAAGAGAACAGAAATTCTCAAACGACATTAGTTTAACGAGCGCCAGATTTAACCTCGTCACTGTTGACTTTTTTGCAGACAAAGCTTATAATAAAATATATTCTTTATAATATGTACTTAATACCGGCTAGTAAATGTACCGATAATGGGCAACGTCCTATAATCATAGGAATACAAGAAATTAACAGCACAGTAGTCCACGACGTATAGACGATTTCAAACTCTAAGAAACCCACAGTTCTTTGCTCTCCTAATACATAGGAAAAAAACAAATTATAAGAACAAACCTCAAGTATTTAACTTCAAGTGTGTTACGATCATAGAACTATTAAAACCCACTTTGGAAAACCAATACATAAAACGAAATTAATTTTTAAACATATATCTGTAAAAAAATATTGTTCCAAATTCTTACCAAAGTCCTAGCAAACAGCTCCAAATTTCTAGCCCATTCCTCGACCCTACTCTTAATGGGGCCGCAGTTTCTAGAACTAAGTATTGTACCGATGTGGATGTTGCTTTCGTCGATACTAGCTTGAATCTCGTCCAAACCACCCAACACGAATACGTCTCGTGCGTCCTTGTGCAACAGGACAGGGAATTCGAGTGCCGCCCATATCTCTTCGACCTTTTAGTTGATAAATAGCAAAATATTAACTATTACGAAATAAAGTTACATATTTTAAATTAATTATGTAGAGTAAGTAACATAACCATGAGACTGAATTATTAGATGGAAGTCGTCATACATAGATGGCGTTCAATTGGTAAGCGAAACGAAAAGAATACAAAAGAAGACATTGCTAATAAAATTAAGGACGCGTTCATAGATGCAGTTAACACCAAACATATACATATACAAGTAAAAATTGGACTCTGACTATGAACGTTGATAATTATAGTGTAATGCTATATGAAGTTTACATAGCTTTTATTCAAAATTTTAAACGTCTCCTTTCTTTGATATTATAGCAAGATTGCTAGTTTCCATTGTCTTAACATAAATTGCGAATGAAAACATTTTTTTAATAATTAATGATCAATCATATTGTATATACCTTTTTCAACAATCCTTCAAGTCCGGCTTCTGAGCTAGCTTGCCCGGCTACTTCCATTAATTCCTCGGCATATTGGAAAGCGTGTAAGTCTTCAAATACTTGAAGGTTTAGCACCATGTCTGGCGTAAAGCGCGTATGGAGAATTTCCTCAATTTTGACCCAGTGACGTGGTTTCAACGCTGGGTTACGCAGATACGATAATACTGGTATCTATCGAAATAATCATTTATATATTTCTTCCGTATTTAATTTATTTTTTATCAAATGAATTTTGCATTTACTTTAAAGTTATTTAACTGATTTGATTATAGAATTAACCCTGTTTAACAACTTCACTTGATATTAAGTAACAATGTGGCCTTAATTGAAACACATTAAGCCTATAGTTGGGGCTGGTTTTCATGTGCAACTGCCGTAACAGCCTATAGAGGCTTGGTGACAGGTTTTTAATATGAAGGTGGTTGCTAGCCAGGTAGGTATTACCATGCTATCGTTTCATTATGAATTTTACTTCACCAGAAGCTCAGCTGAAGCTCATTTTAGAATTCAAATTCACGTCAGCCTACGCCACGTGGTGCTCGATCACGCCGCCATTGAGTCATCATCGTTTTAACAAAGAAAAGCCCCTGAGAGATCAGCTAAAATGTCTCATATATCAGATCACTTTACTTGATACACAATCTTAAAAATGAAAAAGAACAGCGCTAGTACTGCTGCTTCACGGTAGATAAACAAATATTTATTATTTCAATGCTTTATAATAACATAAACACCAGCTTCAGTTCATAATACTGGTATCTACATACCTTCTCTTTTATAACGTCAATCGTTTCTTTACACTTCGGAACTATTTTGTTTGCAGGCAAACCCTTGTCTAACTGATTGAAGACTTTTCCAAAATTAATCGTCATTGTCTGTATCTCATCAATATCTAAAGTATTGAATGGTGCTTCATACCTAAAAAAAATAATATGTTAAGTTTCAATATCATTGATTTTTTCAATGTTCCACCAGAGACGCAGGTTTTCAGTAACTAAATTTAAATAATCATTTGCGTCTACGTGACAAGGGAAGGGTTCTTTACACACAACGCGCGGCTTCAATGAAAATATCGTAAATGAACATCTTAGTGTATTTAACCTTCTTTCTCGTTTGTAGAATAATATTAGTTCGAGCCTATTAGTATTGTTCGCATGTTCTAGGTCTTATAGAGTTTATGCATATAAATAAATAATATATTGAAATCCCTTAACTAATCAGAGGTTCGTTTCATATAATAAGTATTACCATAATTTAAATAGATCGTTCCATTCTTTAGAGGATTTCCACAGTAGTTGTCTGAGTTTGACATCATTTATGGCTTCATCGAGCTGCTCTAACCTTGCTGGAGGGATCTGAAATAGATCAATCTCATTAAAGATGGTAGGAAACTATATTTTCGGAAATGTTTCGTTAGCAAGTTGATATCTCTCGTGAGATTTGACGATAAGATCATAAATATTTTACTCTAAATTTTTCATCGATATAATAATACCCATAAAGTCAAGATAGGATACCTTGTACGGTGTATGGTTCTAAACTGTTCCTAAGTTGCTATACTAATTATTTATTATAATTATCGAACATGTACCGATTGGTCCCGAAATGCAACGAACCAAAGCTTTGTCGCAGCTCAAAAAGTATGTTAATTAATATATTATATTCTATGTAACAAACCTTAAAGATTTTTTGCCATTCTCTTATCTGTTTGTCTCTCGCGAAACATTCCATTAATTTCTCTAGCAGATCGTTCAATGTTTCCATCACTTTATCCATGTCAGACTTATCATCGTAGAGCCACGGTTGCTAAATAATATAAACCGACGAATAATAAATAACTGTGATGGATGTTAAAACATGTTATCACAAAATAAGGTGTTTTCCTTGTATAGAAGACGCATTTTTATGACATGGGAAACACATTAAAAAATTGTATTAAAAACAAAAAAAAAACAAAGTTGTCTTCCAGGTCAAAAGAATATTTAAAGGTGTCTTCCAGGTTAAAAGAGAAAAAAATGACCTAACGCCGTATAAACTTTATTTGCCTAGACGTGAATTTGACGAAAATAAATTCATTGGAGACATTTACTTTATTCAAAAAAGAGTTTACCAACATGAAAAGAAAAGAAAAAAATTATACACGATTAATATTACATGATGAATTATGGCCTGTAATAAATACATTTTAAGGAAATCTGCGCGTACTAGTACAATTAGTAAAAACAAAAGAAGCATGATTATACTAAACAAGCTTATAATAATTATTATTATAATATATACGTACCAGTACTTCATCTCTTAATTTATTAACGTCTAACATGAGTTCCATGATGTCTTTGCCGATTTGACTCGCGAACAGCCCAGCCAATTTACTTCGGCTCTCTATACGAGCATCGACATTGGTTCGTAAGGTGCCGAGAGCAATACTTAAACCTAACAGTACAGATTAACAAGTTAGTACATTGAGTGAATGGTGACAAATATTTATATTCAGTTTCCATAAGTGATGTTATAAATATTATAAAGTAGCTGTGCTCCACGGTTTTACCCGTGTTAAATTTATTCGACAAAGTCTCCACGGCGCGCACGGCGCGGCGCGGCGCCTCGACCAACGCGCCCGTGGAGCCCTATCGTTGTTCCACTTCAAGTATTCGCCTATCTATAGCTTGCCAGATTGCTTGACGTTCATAGTTACTGCTCCGCTTTCTAGGGTCGTAGCTGAAAGTTATACAGCCTATATTATTCCTCATGATTCTGGCTATCATATACAAAAATATTTGTTCGAATCCTACTGGTAGTTCCAGAGAGTAGCACGTTTAAACGAACAAACAATCAACCAAAACAGCTCTTCAGCTTTATTTTATCACTAGCTGTGGCCGCGGCTTCGCTCGCGGGTACGACAATAATTGTTGTTACCTCCCGGTAACCGGTAAAAAGTATCCTATGTTACTTCTAGCACCTCCAAGAATATGAGTACAAAGTTTTATTATGATCGGTTAAGTAGTTTTCGCGTAAAAGCGTAACAAACAAACTTACATTGACATTTATAATATTAGTAGGATTAGGATTAGTACAGATATTATCATATTAGCATAGATTAAAACGTTAAGTGTGATCAAGTCTCTTATTTTATTACCCCTCAGGGTGGCCTCGTGAAATAGACCTGAGGTCAGTAATATTACTATGACAGTCATAACATTACACTGGCGGACGCCCGCGGCTTCGCACGCGTTTTTTACGCAGCAGTTATTGTTATCCCTTATGTACTTTTATTATTGACAATTCATATATCAAAATCGGTTAAAAAATAATTAAAAACTTTTTTCGCCTCTTACGACACACACGGGAAGAGTTGGGGTGGTGCAATTCTAGGCCGGCACCACACGGCATCCTTTACGTAACGGTTTTCACCCTTAGAGGTCGAATTTCCCAAAATCCGTTCTTAGTGAGCGACTACACCGCGAAAGGAGTAACTATGCTAAATTTCAAATCAATCGGACCTATAGTTTCGGAGATCTCGTGATGAGTGGTATTTTTTTTCGAACTGATTATACTGTTAGCCTTAGGGGCCCTGGATCCTTTACGGCTTTTACTGCTTTAAGTATAAGTATCATACTTTTAGTGATAAAGTATTTTCAATAAGTTCTATAGATAACTTTTGGCTAGTTTTCTTATGAGCTTTCTGTGTTCTTCTATCTATAACTATATCTATATCTGTTACTTCTACGTTCCACACGAAGACATATTATCATCATTTTGACTGAACGCTGAAGCTAGTTAAAAACCATTAAACAGTTCCAAATATTATTTAAATCATTAATTTTTCTATTAATGTTTTTTTTTATTTATATCTTGTAATAACGAGGGGTGAAAGGTATTATATATTTTATATTATAAAACTTCTTTATATGTATCTAATTACCTAAATATTCAGTCATGTCATCAGGTGATATTGGGATATTGTACTCTCCCATTAGGTCGTAAAGCTCTCGAAGATATTCCAAACGTTCTTCAAGAAAAGCCACACGAGGCTCCAATCCGTCGAGCATAAAATTGAAAGCGACCAATTCACCAGCTGTCTCTGGCTCTTTGACGATATCTTCTGTAATATTATCAACTCCAGCCAAAATCTCATCAATACAACCGCGGCCGATTCTACAAACAAATAAATAATTTTAATCAGAATTTTCCTTTCATTTTATTACAATTACAAATATTTTTAAAACGAAAATTCAAAATACTTACTCGGGTGTTGTAGTAAGAACTACGTCGAACAACTTTCTTGGTTGAGGCCTAAATAGCTCCTGAAATGGACACAGACATAGGAACAGTAAGCCTAAAGGCTGATAGCTGACAACGTCTTCTATCGCTTCCATTTGCTTCACTAGTTTATCACATAGTTTTCTGAACTCATTCACGTCTCTTTCATTTCTAATCAATTCAATATCCATGTCGTGGGCTTCTTTGAAACTATCCATGAAACTTTTCATCCGACCAAGAAACAACCAGACACTTTCATATCCATTCTTGATCGCGAAAGGTATGAAACTAATATCTTCCAACATTTTCTTGTCCTGATTCATGAGGAAATATAAGCTGGGCGATACCCCAGCCGACCATTCGACCTGTTTTCCCATGATACTTGGTTGAACAAATATCTGTAGAGTGTCTTCGTTAAGGAAATTGTGAAACGTACGCACATATTCATCCCAGTAGCTTGTTATCTTTTCCATGTACGTAGACACTATTTGCTCACTGGGATTAAGCTCGACGTATCCATCGGGTCTTACATATGCATCTATTTGAAATAATGCCCACTATAATAAAAACATCATAAATTGATTATTAAAATCAAGCACTACGCTCATAACGTAGTCAATAGCGGATGAATCCGACGTTCTTGAGGAAATATGAGATTTTTAAAATTATTTACTGTTTTACGAGTTTAGCCACAATCTCCCCTGATGTTAAGTAACATGTAGCATAAGATTATAAAATGCTAATCATGATGGGGGGTGGGGGGGCTGACTCTCAAGTGCAGCTACCGAAATACACGTATAGGAGCTGACTGACTTTCAACTTGAGAGTGAGATCTTAAAATAATTCATATTGTTATGTTATTGCCTGTTAGTGTCATCATTTCATTACATAGTATAAAACAAAGTCGCGTCGCTCTGTCCGTCCCTATGTATGCTTAAATGTTTAAAACTACGCAGCGGATTTCGAAGTGGTTTTTTTTTGCACCCGTGCGAAGCCGGAGCGGGTCGCTAGTGATTTATAAAAATAAAACATGTTTTCATAGCAACGAAATAATAGTTTTTCTAGAAGGTACTCAAATTAGGGAGAAAATTTAATAAATAAAAAGAAAGTAACGACGCCGCGCGCTAGCAACAGGTGTACTCTGTAATACACACAGCCATATATCCAGACGACGACGGGCTTGAAAATAATTATCGATCGAGCCCGCGTCGCATCGTGAAGACCTACGTTAATATTAAGTCCTGAGATTGTTCGAAACAAACCATTACATCGGAACCCGAAGATAGGATCATTATGGCTGGAGCTTGTGGGACCGTGAGGACTTCCGAAATCAGTTTCAGATCGCCTATTGACAGCGATAACATCAGACATGTAAGGCTTGGGATGTCTGTATAAGGAAGGTTTTAGGCCACCATAGGTAACTCCAAATAAACAGACATCATTCTCATTTGGATTGCCGGATCATGCACATCAGTACAGTGCTTGCACCTTACCCTGATTACACCCACAAGATCTGCAATTCCATATCGACGATGTCGAGGAAAATCCTGTACTGTCTCCGATAGTCCATCCTGATGTCTTTCCGACACATATATTAAATTAGCATGTGACAACAATCTACCCTAAATATAATGATGATGCTGTCGTAAACCGTAACACGTTAACACTGTCTTTCAAGTGAAGCTATCGCAAAACAATTATGTTAGGATTATGTTGCTGTTGGTTTGTTTTGTTGTTGTTGTTGTTATTTTAATTTGTATAATAAAGTAACTAGCCGAGAGGGCTAATGCTACAGACTACAAGGCTCTACCATCATGCTATTGTTTCATCAAGGAGTCTACTTTACCGTAATCTCAGTCCCATTATAAAATTCGAATACACGCCAAAAACTCTCGGTGTTTGTCACGTTTTGTTGAGCAACAACCTTGTTGATATATCGATTATCAAACCATATTTCTACTGGGTAGTAGGTCGATTCATATTTATAATAGTATTAAAATATATTACAATACCTACTAAACTATAATTACTTCAATATATTGAGTATATTAATATAATGAGTATCATCAGTAATAGGTAGATTTAGATTTACCTTGCAAGTCTCAGTAGGTCGTGGTAAAACTTCAAGTACTTCATCAACTTCCATTCCTTGTAGCAACTCTTTGTTGGGTGTAAAACTAACATGAATACGGAACATATCCGCCAACATACTATTAGACCGCTTAGTTAAACGATACAACATATAATTGGTCATATAATCGGTTAATTTAATGAAACTGGAAAAATGAACACCATCCTGTAATTTACTCTGTTCTTGTTCATTAGACTATACTAAGGACCTATAATTACGGAGAGTAGGTATTCGTTCTTGAGTCGATTTTTCGGGCTTATCGGTCCAAGGTGCAAAGGATGTTGACGATCTTGATAAACATAAGCTAGCTTCATCTGCACGTGGTTAATATTGACCGTTAGATTCTCAATTACTTGGTATCTCCACTATGTTTGAATTATACTTTACTTACCATCAGGTGAAGAAGAATAATTTGCTGAGGTTGGAGAAAAAAGAGAAACACGAAAAAAATAATTATAATTTTTACCAGGCTATCCTTTCACAATATTTCCTTTTATTTGCCTTTTCCGTGTAAGACATTCCTCCGGTGGGCTTCCCTCGAATCATTTGGAATGGAGGTATGTTCCGATCGTCGAATACGAAACCTTTTTGGTAAAGTGAACTGTGGCAGGCCTGCGTTATGATTTCAAGTACAACTGCACGGAACTCCCACAGTTTATCTCTTGTATATTCAACACGTTTCATCTGTAATTCCATTATTTTCTTACATATTACTACAAAACCACAGTCTCTTTATATCTGTCCGTATGTCCGTTTGTGTGCTTAAAACTAGAGGACTACTTATTTTTTTATTTTATTACTAAAAATACTTTTTAGCTATGCTTAAGTTTATATTTTTAATGTTACATAGCATAAGGTAGCATAGCATTGTATAGCATAGCAAAGCATACCAATCATATAGCATAGCATATGCAATTATGATTATGTAAACATTAATCAATTCGGTATACAAATGGACCTCAATATTCTGCCTAAAAAACATTAAGGACAGGACAAAAAATTGACAATTACGTCACGTATATGAAATTGACGTTTTGTTGAACTGGCCACCTTGATCTCTAATATTTGGAATTACAAATTCAAATTTATTTCAAATTATGGCTTATGTATTTGTTTCATTGTATTGTTTGTACTCGTATTTAATTCTTTTTACAAAATGGAAAACTTAAAATATTGCGTTATGTACGAATATGAGTTCCACCGTGGCATCAGCGCTGCAGAAACAGCTCGAAAGCTTAATGATGTGTGTAAGGAAGCTACTGTAAAAGAAACCACGGTACGTTTTGGGTTCCAACGTTTTCGTTCTGGAAGTTTTGACCTACGAAACAAACCTCGTGGACGGCCGGAGAGGAGACCCTAGTTGATAATAAAGAATTAAAGGTGACCGTGGAGGCGGATCCGACACAAACCACGTCAGAGTTAGCTACAGGCTTGTGAGTGATAAAACAATTCACTTGAGACAAATTGGAAAAGTAAAAAAGCTCGAGAAATGGGTACCGCAGGAATCGACTGAAGCACACAAACAAACACGTATTGAGTGCTGCCTTATATTACTCAACCATCACAATAACGAGGGAATTTTGAATCGTATCATTACTTATGTAATTGTCTTTGTATTTGTTCCACAAATGAAGTCGGTTCGAGGGAAAACACGTTGAAATGATGATGGAAAAAAGTAATTGAATTTGATCTACAGAGGACGAAATTTCTTGTTGTTGTAATTAAAACTTGTGATAGCAAAACTGTCAAACTGATCGTCATAACTTTTATTGAGGTTTTCATATAAAAATACCATCCAAATATCAAACTCTTCCGGTGGACTTTCCAAAAATTGGATTTCATACAAACCTTGTTCTGACAATAACAAACACAACAAAAAAGAAACAGCCAAATTGGTCGAGCCATTCTTCAGTGATGAGCCTTTTATACATATTGACGATTGTTTTAAGTTTTATTGACAATAACTCTTATAGTCTATCAATTGAGCACTGACATGAGAGTCCCGAGTATAAAAAATTCATAGGAATTGGTCAGAACGTTTTTAATCCGGTCATACAAATAGACCGACATTTTTTAAATAATAAATGTGTATTAGGAAATTTGTAAATAATTACATGTACAGACAGAAGTATAGATATATTAATACATATACATAAGCAAAAATAGACATGGAAATAGAATAAAATAATAATTTTATACTATAGTAATAGGTAGGATATATTAATGTTATAGTCTCACCAAAACTTCAATAAAATAGAAGAACGCAGTGTCCATGTCCCTGGATAAATCAGCGAAAGTCTTCATGTACATTTCACAACACATCGCTTGGATGTTCAGCAACGCCTTGCCCAGTGTTGGTGTCAGTATAAATAGGTTTTTATTCAGCTTCGTCCGAATTTTACTGTACTTTCTAAACAAAATCGATTTTCTCCACACGTAAAACGCTTTCCAATATCTGTACACTCTAAAAAACTTTATCTGAAATTTAAATATTTCTGTACAAAGTATTCTAAGTGAATTCTAAGTAATCTAGGTTGTAGCACAAGGTCGGTTTTGGTTATAAACAATATATTAGTACAACCTAAACAATGTATTATTTGGGTGTTTTTGAATTCTTACAGTTATGCGAAGAAGTAAGGAAGTCAATGAACCATAGTGTTTCGCATAAAATATAAATTTCTCAATTTAGCCGGGTTCTCCATATAAATTTTACGTTTACAATACAAACCTACTTTCCTGCTGTTGTCATTCATTCATTTTATTTACTCGAAAGTCTAGAAAGTCATTACGCGTAGAAGTAAGAGCGTCATTAACTAAGAGCACGATCAATTTTCGATAGAAAATGAAATAAATAACTAACACGCTCGTGTATGTAAATATAATATTCACAGTTCGTCTTCTTTTATTTATTTAATGGCAACCCTGTTGATCCACAGTTCTACCAGCGTCAAGTGATTATAATATTGATCTAATTACCCTTGTAACCATCAAATATGGCTTCTTTACACAGCTAGTTTACCTACAATACACTTGGTCACCAATATTACATAATATAGGGTCAAATAACATAAGTTTATGAATTAAAATATAAACCACCACATTATAGATTAAGATCTCGCTAAACTGTCTTGTTTGCAGTTCATTTAGTTCGATCAGTTGAAAATATCAACATTATATAATATGGACCTACTAATAAAATCAGGCGATATTGTTATTGTCAATACATCTGACTGATACGTTTAATAAAAGCCGTTGCGCGAGAACATCGAACAAGTTGACGGCCTTTAACTTGTAAGAAAACTATTGTTGCTGAGAGGATTTATTCCGGCCGCGGTAAAACAAATCAAGCATTATTAGTCGTCTAGCATATGATGTCACTGGTCATGTAAGCTGGCCGCTTGCATCGCGGATAATAAACTAATTACCTACATGATTATTTGGTAAATAATACAATTGTCATTATATTACAATTGCGATCAAATGACGCCATTTGAGAGATTGCCTATTAATATTTATGACTTTATATATGTAAATGTATATATATATAAAACAAATGACATCTTACATCTGTTAATTTGACGAATATTGTATATTCCTGTTCCCATTCAGGAAGCCTTGTGAAAACCATTTCGTTTGTGTAGTGAGTAACACCACAAGGACTTATTGTTAGGTAGTTCTTTCTATCGATTTCTTCGTATGGCACAACTCTGAAAACCATTTATTTATTATATACATATATCATCGAATCTATTTTTTTGGTATATCAACATTTTTTTATTTATACCTAGTTCTAAACACTGGTGGTTTTTCTCTGAAAAAGTTGCGGCTTTTCCGAAAACATAAATTGTTAATAATTAATATTATAATTAATTAAATTATTAAATAAATTGCACAGTAGATACAAGTTTGTGTAAAATATATCGAGTTTTACTTAAAATTTGATAGTTGGATTGCGAACTACCGTACCGTTGCGAACCGTACTATTGTTATATGTCTTATATACATATTCTTTGTATATTATCTTTACATTCTGCATCATCTCCGACTTGCGACGGTATGTTTGTGTCAAATTTTCATTTTGCGGTCGCTTGTATTGTACGCAATATGAAATTATTAGCAAATATAACTTTGTCGTGTATTAAATCCACGTGGGATTATAAAATAATTAATTTTCGGATTTATTCTTAAATTTCAGCTAAAAGACCTCTTTCCGTACACAATTTCCAGACGGGAAGTGCCCTATAGGTTTTGATAAACAATCAGTCAATCACTATTATGGGCCGTATTTCTTTATTGCGTTAACCTAGAGACTTTTCTCATAATTTGATTAACGTTAACGGCAAAGGAAAATCTGACGCAGACCCGATTCAAAAGATGATTCGATATATATTTTTGTAGTAACATCATGTTGTTGCAATATACAAAATTTATAGATAGATAGTTTTGAAAGTGGTAGTGGCGTCACGTCGCTGCGGGTTACAGGTTTATGTTATACTAGAACTCACCCGAAACAAACATCGTTCATATTCATTACAATATAACATTCAATAAGAATAAAAAATAGCTTACAGTACTTCGGCTTAATGCAGGCTTAATTAATTGCATGCCTATTAGTGAAAGAGTTTTTAGAATCGGATCAGTAATTTCAAAGATTACTACTACAATTACACACATACTCACAAATTGTACGTCTTTATAACAAATAGTAGTGTAGAAGTGTATATAAAAATAAACAATAACTTACTTAAGATAATATGGAGTAAAGTAAACATTCTCCGGGTGTACAGCGTATACCATATAAAGGAATCCACATGATGGGTTTTCTCTCACGTAATCAATGACTTCTTTCTGTGAGGCAACAACTGGTTTCACTTTCAACGGATCGATTGTAAAGTCTTCCTTGTTCAGCTCTGAATTGCTTCTCGATTCATGAATTTTAATCCTTTTTTTCTTTTCTTTAGCGTTACCTACAATTATTAGTAATATTTATATACGAGTATATAAAAATGAATGTGGGTATTTAATATAATAGCTGTGCCCTCGGCTTTACCCGTGTTATATTTATTCGACGAACTGTCCACCGTGCCGTTGCTAACATATCGTAGTTCCTGTTCCTACTTCCCATACTTGCCAACAGCTCGCCAGATTACTTCACGTGCGTGGTTACAGCTCCATTTCATACGGTCGTAGCGTAAACTTATATACTTAGCCTAGACACTGCCTCAATCAATATGTCTAAATCCATATGATACAAAATAGAACGCTCACCGCAAACAAAAAATACACTAACTTATTTAAATTAGTTTTATTTGTTTTTGTAACGAATTAACTTATTCTGTGTGTTCTTAAAATAAAATATTAGCTGTAAATAAAAGTACACGGACCTCTTCATATTTGTATCTCGCTTGCTCTTTATTAGTTCCTTTCAAGGATGGTGTCAGATGTATCATCCACGAGACCCTTATGAACAATTTGGTGTTTTTTTATGTGATGGTGGAAAACGAGCATGCTCACTGCCTGAGGTAAGCTTGCTGACAACCTATGTTCAATCCACTCTCGAAGAACCCTATAGTGTAGTCCACTGAGAAAACCTCAGCAATCAGATCATTCCTCATTCAAATCGTTCGCAGAAGGAAAGTTCTTTAAACCTGCATTGTGACTGTTTAGGTTCCAAGGTATGAATATGACCTTTCTACCGATGCATGGTGAGTAACGGCAGGCATCATATTGAACAACTCCTCGGAACACAAGCCATTATACAAATGGTAGAACAAAGAAAAGGTAGAAAAGGAGGCGAAGTGAGGAAAGTAGACTTCTTCGATACCACTTGCGTTTGGGACAAGTTAAATGTCCGGTTCAATTCTAATCTGCCAGGTTTCAGCTGGAGTTCCAAAATCGTTTCATTTGCCTAGAGAGCTGTGTGGACGATTATAACGATAGGTTCGTAGATACTCTCCTCAAGTCCTGAAACCTGCCTTGCAAACTCGGACCTTACTCTTACTCATATAAGTGAGAGCCTGAGGTGTGAGATTATTATGTTGTTTTCATAATATCATTTGTTATAGTTACCAGAAATGTTATTTAATTTCAAAGTCACTCTGGGGTTGCGTAATAAGTACAATATTGAGTGTTATAGACTAGGTGGACGTCAAAGAGAATTAAATCAAAGGTGTTTTGATCCGAACCCACCTGTAACACTGCATCTATTACGCATAGCACTAATAACTCCTCATGATGACATACGTCACGGTCAACCAATAGTATATAACTTATGAGCATATTCAAAGTAGAAAATGTACACGAGTTTATAGTAATAAACTGAGGCTTGAACCAACGGACAAATTAAATAAAATGAATGATGTACAAAGGCGGTGTATTATTTTATACAAACTGTCTCACCCAGTACTTACCCAGACTGTCTTCCAAGTTAATAGGATCGAGTTTCGCAGCGTGCTTGCTTTCTTTCTTACGTCTGTCCTCCTGAGCTGCTACGAATCCTGTCTGATCAAAACATTAAAAGCAAAAGAATATTGCAAGAATGAAGCCATAGTTTTATGTAATACATTTTAAAAATCAAACGACTATACTATGCATACGCAATTCATCATCGGTATTGTTAAATAGAAATCCTATTTAAATTACCAACATGTTTACTCTTAGCTGATATTTAAAATCAAAGCTTCAATGTCGACGTAATACGAGGTACGTGACGCGCCGATGAAGTCACTATGTATGACAGGTTTTATCATCTGTTTCTGGTGGCGGCAGCACGCTGATATGACTGCTGAGTCAATTCCTTTTTAGACCTACTAAATTCTATACCTATCTATTTCTCGGTCACACAGGCGGACTAGCAGTCTTGACCGCCCTAGGCCATGTAGTAACTGCCGCCCTCTTCTCAGCTCAAAGTTTACTGTGACGTATATATAATATGAATTTACTTAAATAAAACATTTCTAATTTGATGGTAATAAAGTACTGCAGTTTTATGATGTCAACATTGTAATTCAAGCTGGATTTTTCCGTGTCTGGAGTCTTAACATCATATTATGCTTTAGTGTACTATTATTTATTGTCGACACATGTTCGTATTAAGTAATATTTTTGTCACGATTAGCCGCCTTTAATATCTGGCCGCCCTAGGCCCAGGCCTAGTTGGCCTTAAGGGAAATCCGCCACTACTCGGTCAGCAAGCTGTCACGGTACAACGTCCACGCCCACTGTTAAATAAGTTTCACTTGAAAGTCTTATAAGCACAAATTTACCAGTGGTTCAGGCGGCGTTTTTATGAACTCTATTTTTTCCAGTAATTTCCTGTGCGGTAAATGGAAAGGGATATCTCTTGGTTTCCTGAAAAATAATGATAATATATAAATCAGTACGTTTTCTTCTCGACTGTTTTCTTCATTGTTGATTTTCGTGTCTACCTAGAATGGCATTCGTAGTTCGTGTTAGTAATTCGTGTTATACTAGCTGTGCCCGCTGATCCGCTCGCGTGTTTTTTTTCTTAATTTTTTGTGCGGATCCGTATTTTTCTAAAATAAAATTAGCCTAAGTTATGCCTTATAACATCAGCTATCTGCCAGTGAAAGTTCCGTCAAAATCGGTTTAACCATTTCGGAGATTACCCGGAACAAACAAATAGACAGACAGACAAAAATATTAAACATTGTTTTTTTGTTATAGGTATCGTGTATACTTTCATATACATTATTTTAGTAAATATGTGTTATTTTGACATTACAAACGCACTTAAATTTTATTATATGTATAGATTTATATATATGTAGTTATAATCTTACCTAACATAATACGAAGGCACTTTTTTAACATTACGTTGCAAAGTCTCTATTGCCGGCAACGTTATAGAAGTATTTTTACGCTTCCCAAGATCGTTCATTTTGTCCCCGCTCGATAATTCAATACATTCAATAAACAAATGGCAATCAACATTCGTTTCCAAGGTAACGTCAAAGACAAGGTATGGTAACATGTAAAATGTTAGTGCTAAAAGGTACAAAATAAGTTTTAGTAAGAAATGTATTCAGTTGTAGTAAATATTTTAATCATTCAATATTCACCTAATTACAGGCACACGAGTGACAAATACTAAAATATTTATTGTTTTTTTTTTTTAATTGAATATCCAATTTTTATTTTGTTTTGTTTTACTTTATTTACGATTTCTTACTTGTGTTCAGTCAGAAAAGAATTAATGTATATTTATTACTTGTGTTCAATCAGCAAAGAATAAATGGATATTTATTACTTGTGTTCATTCAGCGAATAATAAATGTATATTTATTACTTGTATTCAGTCAGCGAAGAATAAATGTATATTTATTACTTGTATTCAGTCAGCGAAGAATAAATGTATATTTATTACTAATTGTGGTTAGTCAACAAAGAATAAATGCATATTTATTTTGTAATAACTACTATTATGTATTATAATGATTAGGCAGATAATGGAAATAAGATAACAAGCTATTTTACTTAAATTCTCGTCATAAAAAATATAACAGGTATTTTATTGTGATCATTAAGCGATTTTGATTGCGTGCGTGTGTGTGTGTGTCATTCTCAAGCCACATATTAATTGCTAATTGCATGCTGCTATAACCTTATTATGAAACTGGAAGTTTAATCAAAGTGTTCATAAATATATTTTCTCAGGGCAATAAATACTTCTTCACCAACACACACAATGTATATTTACTAAACATTAGGTACATTCTAAACAACACATAAAATCCTAAATTGGTCTGTTTTTCTGTAGAATGCAGACACTTCTTGTCATCTAGTGGTGGCTGTGCAGCTGTGGTGGTGGCCGGTTGGAAGCTACTGGCTGTCAGATTCTGTAAATTTATTACATATGGTTCCATTAAACATCTATCTCTAAGTATTTATTATTCTTGAAAGCTTAATATAATTAAAATTAATAATTTGGTTTTGGTTTTTAAACTTTTGGTTCCTAGCTATTGACGATAATTATATAAATAGTTTAAAACTAACGTCAAATAGTTAAATAAGAATGGCATTCCTAATTACCTCAATATTTTCAACAAACATGTAGGAGGCGTCATCTATTAGCAATCTTTTTAAGTATCATGACAGCTCTTAGAAGACGGGTCCGTTAGTTTATAACAGATTTGTGTTGATCCCAACATGTAGGAGGCGTCATCTATTAGCAATCTTTTTAACTATCATGACAGCTCTTAGAAGACGGGTCCGTTAGTTTATAACAAATTTGTGTTGATCGCAACATGTAGGAGGCGTAATCTATTAGCAATCTTTTTAACTATCATGCCAGATCTTATAAGACCGGTCCGTTAGTTTATAACAGATTTGTGTTGATCCCAACATGTAGGAGGCGTCATCTATTAGCAATCTTTTTAACTATCATGACAGCTTTTAGATGACGAGTCCGTTATTCTATAACAGATTTGTTGTTGATTTCTGTTTTTATAATTTCTGAGAAATATGTTTACCTCGAGTGTCGTGCAATTTCTGCATTTCCTTTAAGAATTAAAAGTAAGGTTTTATATTAGGTAATATTATCGTACCAAATATTAAATGAGTAAATAACAGATAAGGAGCACCGGATCAGTAAATTGGATTGGAAAAGTACAATATCTGTTCGATATTGATTGGAGTCATCATCAATGCTTCATTGCTTTCCTTTCACAATCAAAATAGTAAACGTCTTGTCATCTCTGTTAAAGTACTACCACCACTGTTAATTCAACAAAATAAAATAAAAACATATATGTAATTATAGGTAGTATTAAGACATGCACACACACAACTACATATTTATTAATATAGATTTAAATAATTAAACAATCATAAATGACTGAATATTTGCTTATCGATATGGGCAGTTAGTTTTTCATTATACCAAAGATTTAAATTTAATAGAAATAAATAAACTAAACGCAAACACTAAAAGCTCCGTGAGATAATTACTTACGTACAAATTACAATGCTCAATTTTATGTACTTTATATGTTTTATGTTTTGATAATTTCTCACGGTGGTGATTTTCAACGTTTCTCTTTGCAAATATCTTAAAACATTTAAAACAAATAATAAAATCCGTATAGCGCCATCTATGATTAATCCTAAAAGAATATTATATGTATACGTTTTTGTTTATTATTTGAATTGAAAATTTCGTGAAGATAAAATAATTTCGTATCATTTCACTATATATTTAAAATATATTGCAGTATTATTCGAACTCGCAGTTTAATACTTTACACCTTACACATTCTTTTTTATATATACACAACTTAAATGCAATTTATACACCACAAAAATGTCCATATGTGAAACAGTGTGTCCCAAATGTTGCTACAGGCTATAATCTACAATCATACCAAATTTCATCGAATTCGGTCCAGTACTTTCAGCGTGATCGACGTTTAATCGTTCAAAAACCGTCGAAATGTTTTCTATCCTTGATTCTTGTCCCCTTATATTCCCTTAAATATCTTTAATGTAGAGATTTCGACTCTGTACTGTTTTATTATAAGTACAGATTAATAATAGAATTTTTTTTTGAGAGGTAAATGCCCTTAACAAAAATGTTGTACCTTCTAAAGTACTGAAAAGTTAATAATACATCGGCACAGCTACAAATAAGCCCATATCCCATACTATGTAAACTATCAACTATCAACAGCTATCCTTAATTTTTTTATTATATTTTTTGTACTATTATTAACTGTATGGATTCTTTGTGGTATTAAATAAAGGTTTATTATTATTAATAAGTGGTGTAGAGGGAACAACTAAAAGAGCTTAGGATATTTCTTACTATTTCACTACGAACTGAAAGAGCGACATAAAAAACATTATTATTATTAGATCTGAAGAGCAAGGATTTTCTGTTTCTATTGCTGTGATCGCTTTTTTGGATCCAAAAGGGCTACAGGAAGGTTACTCTTGAAACTGATACGAATTTGATTTTAATTATGATTCGATTTCACTTTTGATTCGAACACGATCCTACAAGTGTACTCTTGAACCAAAACGAATCGAAAATCAAGATGAGTTATAATCGAATCGTCGTTATCTGTATCCGGTCACAGTACACACACACAAGTCTCCATAAAGTATTATAAATCTTTGCTTAGATTCTTTTAATTCCAACATTTTTACATAAAGATGCTAGATTGAAAATCGATTGAAGCTAGTTCCGATTCGAGTCACAGTACAATCGTGCGCTAGTGTTGATTTCAAGAGTGCCAAATCTCACCAAATAGAATTTTATTCTCTTCGATTCAGAATTCGAACACGCCTAGAGTAAGGAGGCAAAGTCAAAATGGCAATGAAAGTTAAGAGTTTAGTCTTGGATTTTTTAACGAAAATAAAGTAAATTAACATTATATATCTGACGTTGAAAAGTGTTTTGTGGTAATTTTTAAGAAAATTGAATAAAATAATAACACTAATCTAAAATATCCCTATCTCATAGTTACTATGACCTATCTTTCTATCTATATCCTTCTCTGTCTATGGCGTAGGGTTGTTTGGGTTATATTACAGTACGTACCTACCTACGTAATACGTATAAACTGCTACAAACTTCTTTTGGAATCGGAATATCTTTTTACTATTACGAACTCTGGATAAATGTTATATGAACTTAATTTCGTACTATTTTTCTAATCTTCAAACACACTTTAACACGATCGTGGCTCCCTAGTTAGAACTACCCAGGAAATTGTTTTAATTGTAAACTATAGAAATATAGAACTATGAAACTTTATTTGCAATATAGAATATTACCTACGTAAGATAACGGGCTATTCCCTTAATTGTATTTCTACCGTAATATGATAATAATATAAATTATTCACAAATATATTATATACCAAGAAAAAGAGAAATAAAAAATATTTAACGTTTTGGACGGTATCTTTATCTGTCATGTGGTGTTTTTTTATTCATAAACGTACGTTAATTTACTGTATATTATTTAATATTGATGTGATTTCACGTAATTTATTTCAGTTATTGTGGAAAAAGTGAAGTGGATTATAAATAATAACTAGAAACATGCTTTTTAAGATGGCACAAAAATTATCTGAACAATTCTAACAAAGCAGTCACTATCTTGTTAGTGCGACATTAGCACTATATATATCACAATATATTTCGAAATTAGGTCTAAAGGGCATGCATCCAGTGGCATTAACAAATATAAAAAAAACATTTAACGCGCAGTTGCGCACCATCTTCCCGTTTTCACAGAGTACACCATATAATTCCTAATGTTAGTGTATTGTACATGATGTACTGTATCATGATATACTGATAGTCTGTGATTTGTATTAAGAGAAGTAGCTTAACCAATTTGCATTCATTGTATTTCGCATCACTATACGATCGACGATACGGCCGCGGTGTGAGTTTAGTGAAATTGAGTACTTATTGCATTTGAAATCCCTGTTTTGGAATAAATTATACTTCAATAAAATAGCTAAATGGTAAGTTATCGTATTTATAAACCGCAATTAGGGTTTTAAAGGCTTGTGAGAATAATAGAAAAATAATGCAGTATGTACGTAGGTAATTTTAATATATTTTATTAAAAATTACCTACACTGTAAAGTGTTGGATTTTTGGTTGAAATCTAGTCTACATGCACTTTAAGGGATATTCCGGATATTGGGAATTTGTTATTTTGATATTATACATAGATGCACAGACCTTTTTCTCAAATCTGTGCATAGACGAACGAGAAATACTAATGGAAATAAAAAATTCCAGGGTTTAGAGAGTTCTATCCTCCTAGCGCAGTTGTGCGTCGCACGTAAGTACCCACATTATTAAGTTCTTATTTATGTTGAACATTTTCTTGTTAGGTGTTGTTAAAAAACTTGATACCTACCTTGATACTAAAATAAGGGGTTGTATAATGTATTGCTTATGCCCGTACTACGTTTACCCTCGTGTCCCTTGGGTGATAACTATATGAACTATATAAAAGTGGAAAGTTACGGCTGAGATTTGTCACATCTTGCACTAAGTCGCGTCAACAAAAGATTAGTCGTTTTCCGGGGTATGGTGTGGGGTAGATAAACTGGAAGGAGAGTTCTTGGTGAAACGGTATCTGCATCCAAATTTTTGCATGCCGGGTATCTTATCATGCAGTGTAACGGAATCTGAAGCACTGTGCATCGCTGGCCAACCTTTTTGAGGGACCCAAAGAGTTGATTAGTAACTTATGAAAGTCTGCTCCTCTGTCTCGAGAAAAATCTCGACATACCGATGGTTACCTAGCAAGGGTTCAGATGTCCTCGCAGTCTTCGTATGCTTTACCCAATCTTTGTTGTTGGGTTAGTTGGGCAACCAATTACCTCATCGAAAAGAATTAACAAAACAGAAATTTCCTGCTTTTAGATTTACTGAACTACTTAATAATTCTATCGTAATTCAGCTTAAATGCTATGTTTGCTTCAATCGATAAAACTGCCAAAGCTAAAGTATTTCCTGACACATTGCAATTCTTAAATAATTTATTATCAGTTTTAATTTTGAAAAGTGTTTTTTTTTCGGCGAAGTCTGTACCTATTGGTATTGTTAACAGAATTCGAACGACAATGTAAAGATTTGATTTTTTTTCTTTCAAGTTTTTACTGTTAAATATTTGAGCAACCGAGTTGAAATCAACGACTGACCTCTTTCTCGAAACTGGCTCTACCTAACTATAGTTTGTCCAAAGTAAATATAATCATCAACTATTCCAAGCATATAATCTCTGATCTTTACGGGTGTTGGCGCTACATGGACGTTCGAAATATTCTTCGTCTTGTCCATGTTCCAAATGTGACCAAATCGTTCAGAGCCTTTACTGACATCATTGAGCATTGCACGGAGGCCCTCCATGGTCTCAGCCAAAACTACTATCTTGTATCTTGTTGGTAAACTGAAGGTAGGTGATGTACTCGCCGTTTATATTGATGCATAGTCCTTCTCAGTCCAGAAACTTGTCTGATTTCATGCTACAACAGGATAGGTTTCGAGTTTTGATCCTGCAGTCGGACTGACATAGTGGCGTTTACATATAAACGCTTTAACACTTCGATGTACCGGTAATCAACTTAGTACCGCTGGAAAGACTGCAGTACAGCCTAGATCTCAATCGAATCAAAGGCTTTCTCGTAGTCCACAAACGCTAAGCAATACTCTTCGGTCTTCTGTATAACATGCCGTAATGCTTGTATGTGGTCTACGGTACTGAAGCCCTTTCGGAAACCGACTTATTTGAGAGGCTGGAAGTCGTCGATCTTGAGCCGAAGACATTTCGTAATAATTCTCTAAAACAGTTTATAAAGATGACTCAAAAGTGAGAAGGGGCCTATGATTCTTCAATTCTTTGACCAGTGTGTGTTGCCAGTGATTACATATAATGCTGAGACGTGCTCGCTAACTATGGGCCTCATAAGAAAGCTCAAGGTCACTCAAATGGCAATGGAGAGGGCTATGCTCGAAGTTTCTCTGCGTGGTCGAATCAGAAATGAGGAGATCCGCAGGAGAACCAAAGTCACCGACATAACTCTAAAAATAGCTATACTTAAGTGGCAGTGAGCGGGTCACGTAGCTCGTAGAACGAATGGCGGATGGGGACAAAGAATACTCGAGTGGCGGCCACGTACCGGAAGACGCAGCGTGGGCAGACCCCTCAAAAGGTGGTCAGAGGACCTGGTAAAGATTGTGAGAGCCCCTGGGTGCGGACATCACATGACCGGTCATTGTGTCGATCTTTGGGGAAGGCCTATGTCCAGTAGTGGACGTCTTTCGGCTGATATGATGATGATGATTATTGGAGCATTAGGTAAATTTATAATAATTGTTGGTAATCCTTCATATAATTCGTAAGGTTGAAAGTTGCTGCTCTCGCCCACTAGTCAGTGGCAGAACTGGCAGGACTGTTTGTAAATTTTGACAGTTTTTATAATATTTGCTCCATTGTAATTTTTTTATTTGTTATTATAGAGTCATCCATGGTGCATGCTGTTTCATTCAGGATTTTTGAAAACTGTATAGGTTGATCGCTGCCTTCATAATTGAACATCTTATCTGATCACAACTTTTTGGTTACCCTCTTATTTTTAAAGTCTATTAGCAGATCGTAACTGCTTTTCTCAATAAATTGACGAGCGTTAGACAAGCATTTATCGAATCGAATTTGTCGATATTTCTTGATCCAATGACAAAATGTACGTAAATGTTCTAGAGCAATGATTAAGTGGACTTGTACAGATTGCTATAATTTGCTTATGATATTAACTCGCGATAATATTTCATTCCATGAAACATGTAATGATATGATAAAATCCAAACTGTAAATTTCGTCGATTAAAACATAATCACAATCACTGAGTATGTCTGCTTGTTCCGTTTGATTTTTTAAGCTTTCAAGGCATTCAACGACATCTTCAAATAGCAATAATAGAGCATTCACTGCCTCGATTCTGCTTTCCCACCTTGTGTCTTATAAAGACTTCATAATAAGCTTTAATTTGCCTTTGATTAAATCCCAGCGTTTCCTGGGACTTCAAAATAACAAATAAATTTTCTGAAATAAACTAATGTTTTTGCTGTCACAGAAGAATAATATTCCATATAAGAATAATATTATTACCCAGCTATGATAACCGCAAGGTGTAAAAAATGCCCTGTTTGACAAACTGGTTTTAAATAGACGTACAATTAGCGTATGATTATTGTATAAAAGTTCATGTTAGTGTGAACAAAACGCCACTCTTTGTTACAATTGGGTTTACACGTTTACGCCACGCCACCCGATATACCCGCTACAATGCTACGAGGTACAATGTTAAATATGCTATTGGCATGGTTGATATGAGTAATATTTTATAATATAAGTAAAATATAAGTAATGCATAAACCGTTGAGGTTTACGCCGCCTCTGCCCATACAAGTTATCAAGAGATAAGTAAATCCGTTTTTATTCAGCGAATGTGTACAATATTTCTTTTTTTTCACTTTCTATTAGATGTGACTCAGGCAAAGCGTCGAGAAGTATATTTAAAATATTTATAATTATATTAATTCCATAAAATTGGGCGATGATTTCTTAGCATATTAACTGTTACATAAATAAACCTCTTACAAGTACTAATCTTAACGTAGTTAGAGCTTAAGGTTAAGATTAAGAATTATGAAAGTGTTTAAATCACAAAATATAGTCACCATTCTTCCTTAGCTAGCGAACGCGAGCGTAAACGCCTGGAATGGAAACTTCGCGGTAACCTACGACTGGGGGACTCTGAAAAGATTGGAAGGGATAAGCTATTGTTACTGACGGATATCCAAGATAATCCCTTTGCTAGGCGACTGGTGCATATATATACTAATAAAAATAAAGAGGCGAGTACACATTAATTTATTATATTTAATTTAATCTTAGTTGTGGTGCATTTGGATACTTTTTTGTAAAGCTCAGATTCGAATCGAATAAAATGATCTTGAGTATCTGGGGAAGAGAAACATCATGGTGCAATCAAATCATCGGTTGCTTACCTTGTTTTACTAATATGTGGTTGCCCGGTTACAATTCTCCAGATGAAAATACTTGGGAGCTATCTCAGTGTTCCTGCAGCTGCAATGTATCTTTAAAAACCATATCCAATAAACTTTATTTCCTGATAAGGCGATTATGCTTAGCTTGACTTTCATCAAGATGTATGATCATATTTTTTTACACTACATGGCACACTGCTACTATAGACCCTATTATAGGCTCGGGTCTATATAGTATATATACCATACAAATAACATATCTTCATAAAATCGTTTTGATGATGAAGTAATTTTTGATCGTAAGGATTCATAAGCCATGCCTAATAATAATGCTAACAAATAATTTATAAATGTTGAATAAAAAAAATCATAAAATACTTTATTGTGGCGTATGTATAAGATAGACAAATGGTATTAGGTCTTTACAGTTGTGCGTTTTATAAGGAAAAAGTAAAATGAAAGAAATATTATAAAATCATACATTTAAACAATCGAAGTACCATTATTATCTATGCACTTTCGCCATTTTATAGTTAGTTTATTGATTCCATTGCTGAAAAAATCGTGGGAGGAAGAATCAATAAAATCTTTGAAAGTGGTTTGGACAGCCTCATCGGAATTGAATTTTTTTCCTTGCAAGAAATTGTCAAAATTCCGAAAAAAGGGGTAATCTGTTGGAGCAAGCAATCTGTAGGAGTATGGTGGGTGTCGGAGACATTCCAACCGCAGTTCCTCTAATTTAGCGACCGTCTGTCGCGAAGTATGGGATCTAGCGTTGTTCTGAAGTAGCAGTGCATGGCTAGAGAGATTGCCCAGTCTCGGTTGTTTAACGGCTAGCTTTTCCATAATGGTTTGCAATTGTTGATAATACAGATCTGCCGTTACCATCCGGCCAGATCTTAGGAAGCTGTATTGTATAACACCAGCACTGGTTTACCAAACACTCACCAGTAGCTTTTTCTTAGTCAACTTTCGCCTAGGACAGGATTTGGACGGTTCAACTGGGTTCAACCACTGTGATGACCGTTTCCGATTATAATAAAGGATTCATTTTTCGTTACAAGTAAGAATACGATTAAAAATTCCCTAATTATTGTGACGGCTGAGTAATAAAACGCAGCAATCAATGTGTGTTTGTTGGTGTTGCTTCAGTAAATTCATGCGGTACCCATTTCTCGAGCTTTTTCACTTTTCCAATTTTGTTTCAACCAACTAGGGTCTCCGGCCGTCCACGGGGTTTTTTTCGTAGGTTAACATTTCCAGAACGAAAACATTGGAACCAAAAACGTATCGTGCTTTCTTTTACAGTAACTTCCCCATACACATAATTAATTCTTCGAGCTGTTTCTACAGCGCTGATGCCACGGTGGAACTCTTATTCTTAAATAACGTGATATTTTAAGTTTTCCAGCTTGGTGCGAAAACAAATGAATCACTAAATTCGAAACACAAGCCTAAATTTGAATTTTGATTTCCTACCCCAATGCCAGATATTTGAGATCACTGTGGCCAGTTCAAAAAAACGCCAATTTCTTATGTAAGGACCTACTATTACGGACTTATTTTTAGACGTTTAGTACGTAGAGCAATATTTTTGTAGAACATAGTATGTATTTATATATCGCTAACCATTACGCCAGCGCAGGCGGATAAAGCAGTTCGAGTGTGCTGTTTATTCCGACTTACTTAACAAAAATCAATGTTTAAGGCTAGCCGAGAGGTGTAGCCTAATGCTAGATAAACTATAATATTCCTCATCAATCTGGCTATCACATATAAAAATAATTTTTAAATCTGATTGGTAGTTACAGAGATTAGCATGTTTAAACAAACAAAAAATCAAATCTTCCGCTTAATTATATTAGTATAGGTTTATTTATTTATAGAAATTAATAAATAAATATTATGATGATATATCTTTTTCAAACTCATTCTTACAAACAGCAAAAACTGTGTCTTTTGTAAGAAAAAATTGATTTTTAATTTTTTTTGTCTTTAATAATACATTTAAACTAGTGGTGTGCCTGCGGCATCGCAAGCGTTTTTTACGCAGTCATTTTAATATCCCGTAATTTAATTTTACGCATTTTATTGGCAATTCATATAGACTATTGAGGAAATCTTATCAATTGAGGAATGTCGTGTACTTCCCGTGTACAATTTTCTTCAAAAACGGTTGTGTAATAATAAAAATATTGCTTTTATTATTTCAATATCTATTATTATGACAGTTCATATAGCCTAATAGTTAAGGAATGATATGCACTTCCTATGAATACAATTTAATTAAAATTAAAAAAATAAAATCGGCTGAAAATAAAAAAAAAACATTTGGAATGATTTTTCAACATTTTAAAAATTATTATTGAAAATTCTTATATTCTATTAATTATAAAATGACGTATGCTTCGCGTTTACGAAATTTCATCAACATCGGTTGAGAATTAATCATTTGAATTATCGTTTTGTAATTATTTTTTTTCTGATGTGTAAAAATAGCCCATCAATCATGAAATGTTTTAAACTTTTCGTGTACACAATTTCTTTCAAATCGGATAGTAATTAATAAAAATGTTATTTTTATTATATATTTACGATTTCTGAAAGTATTATTGAAATTTTTTATTACCTATTAATTGTCCAGTGACTTAGGCTTCCCGTGTACACAATTTTATAAGAACCGGTCAAGCCGTTCAATAGTTATACAAAAGTTCTTATCACCAAATAAATTTTCCACTCCTATTTATACATATATTTCATTGTTTTGTATAAGAGTCTAGGTACGAAATTTCAAGTCAAAAGACAATGTTTTTGCACCCACCCCATACAAATGACACCCTTACAGGTAGGTTGAATTTCCCAACATGAGCGTCTACACCGCGAAAGTTCGGAAATCTTGTGATGAGTGGTATTTCGCTTTTATATACATACTAGCTTATGCCCGCGGCTGCGCTCGCGTGGATAACAAAATTGTTGTTACCGGGACAAAAAGTATCCTATGTTACTTCTAATACCTCCAAGAATATGTGTACAAAGTTTCATGATGATCGGTTAAGTAGCTTTCGCGTGAAAGCGTAACAAACAAACTTACATTAATTTTTATAATATTAGTAGGGATATCGATAGGTAGGTATGTGAATAGTTATTTGTTGATAAATAAGCGGCGTAAAACGTTCTACGAATTTTTTTTTCTCATTATAGTTTTTAAGTGTAATTACATAAACCCTATTATCGGGTGAAGTTGACTAATGAGATGCTCTGTTCTCTTCGTTTCAGATAAATATCAGTGAGCTCATCCAAGGCCTGTTGCTGTTCATCACTGAAGGCGACATGCTGCCAAAACTGCAACTGTCTTTCCGAATTTACGATTTAGATGGTGACGGATATATATCCATCTTCGATCTTTATCAGGTATATTGCAACATATATATTCGTGTGTAACTATATGTAACTATAGATATGTCGTGGTGGTCGAGTGCCTTGACCAGCGGTAGGTATATCGATGTGCTATACGCGCGTTAGAGTCCCGGTGTGTATCGATTAAATTCTCGAAAATGTGCGTACGTACGTTTACTAATTTGAATTGGTCATATCGAATGACGGTGAAGGAAAACATCGTGAGGAAACCTGAACGCTGGAGAAATGTTCTTGTAGTTCTGTTTTAGTTTTCTCGGTGTTTCAAAAAGCTAATATGTCGTGGTATGGCGCGCGTGGTGATAAGCCCGTGCATTCCCTAGGCAAGCGGCCTTTACCCAGCAATGAGACATTTACAGGCTGGTATTATTAATAGTGAACTATATAGGTAGTCACACTTCATGTTTTATATAATTATTATACAGGAAAACATCGCTTCCGCCCCCGCCTGTGAGACTTAAAATAATATATGATATTTTTCGTGGCTTTACAAAATCAATACATCATAATATATTCTAACAAGTTCATTGATGGAAATCCGTCCACTTGGTAACTTCTGTTTATTATTAAAATGCATATATTTAATAATAAGTAAATGGGTACAATCAACAAAACATTCTTACTAAATATTTTAATTTTATATATATTATAAAATATACAATACAGTAACGATGGTCGCAGGTGCTGAGGCAGTTGCTCGGTAGTCAATACAGCGAAGAACGCCTCAAGAAAATGGCGGTGTACACGATTATGATGGCGGACACGGATGGCGATAGAAAACTTTCATATGAAGAGTATTTAAAATTCATGGCGAACGTTAAAATACAAAAGAAAGCTAGTGTAAAATGTAGCGCTCTAAATCCTGCTGAACAACTTTGGTATAATTGGTAAACATACAGTGTAAATTTCAGCCAGAACGTATCGATATTTTTAAGTGAAAAAATTTCTAGAATAGGAATCGTATGGACCTCTACATGCCATACTCTTTTATAATATTATTAGTATCTGTACTGATATAAATGTCTATTACAGTGTATTAGAACTATTTTGTTTTGTTATTTAACGATGTTAGTAGCCTCGAACGGGTGAATAGCGTTTGTAGACTTATTGAGTTTGATATTGTTTTTAATGTAATTTCTAAACCGTACTCGGAGGTGGGAGCGCAGCGCGGTGCAAAAAATATAATATATTATAAAAAAAAGTCTAATCGGATTGCGTCCCTGCCCTCTCGCTCCGCCCCTCTAATCTATACTAACTATAGGTTGTTAAAAAGTTGTCAGAGTCTGGAGTATACTTTGTAAAAGTATAGTGTAGTTTATAAATATATGTTTTATTAAATGTGTTAATTTCAATCAACCTTTTTTACTTTTCTAATTATACATAACATACAGTCACCTGACAAATTATTGATATTCGTGAAAATTCTCGAACCATGTTACCTAGTAGGTAATACCTACATATTTTTGCATTCCGGGATTTTCAAATACTGTTCAAAATGGACACTCAAGGTTCAGAGTTTTTAATCTAATCAGAAATAAACATTCTGCAACCGAGAATAAAGGCCTCATTTACGCCAAAGCAACATCATGCGACATTGCGGCAGCTACAAGTTGTGGCATGCGTCCCCGTGTTGCATGCAACAATCTATTTTACACCGAAGAAACATCGTGCTACAATGTTTGAATATTTTTTATCCGCTTGATTGATTGTATGACTACATGATTTATATTACGGGAACTTCTAATGAGAATCTAATGAATAAATAATTTAATGAAAATAAGTAAAGTAGTTCCTCTGTTTAAATCAGGTTGTAGAAGTAGTCGTGGAAATTATATACGAATTTCTGTACTTTCGAATTACTACTATTACTTATCTTACTATTAGTAAGATTTTCGAAAAGATTGTGTTTAAGCAGCTAGTAGAATATTTCAAAGCACAAGAGTTTTTGGATGGTTGGCAGTATGGCTTCATGAAATTAAATCAACCACTGAGGCTGGTGCAATGCTGTTAAGTCATATATTTAAGGCCTGAAAGGAGTCACAGGATGCAATCTGTGTATTCTATGATCTCTCAAAGGCTTCGACTGCGTTGACCACAGTACGCTTATAAGTAAGCTGAAACACTATGGTATGTGTGGAACTTCCCTCGACCTGCTAATCTCTTATTTAAATGACCGCTGTCAGAAAATACTACAGAAATAACTACAATCGGTGCCGTTTGAAGACATTGTGAAACTTCTGGATTATTATTATTATTACAAAAAGATGTGTTTTTAGCGAGAGACACAACAACGGGGTAAGTTAGTGGATTGGGCGGCAAGAGTTAGCGAATTAACAGCACATGTGGATTCCTAAACGTGGAGAAAACATTAAGGGATCATTTTGTGATTGCAATGCTACCGGGATCGGAGCGAGAGAAGTTATTCGCCCAGAATCCAGCGGACTTAAAATTGGCAACGGCGGTAGAGGTCGCGGAGAGTATCCACAGCGCGCGCGATAGAGCAGCTACAGTTTCGGAGCAGGGTTCGTCTCAGGACCAGCATCTTTTTAAGATTGCGACCAAAACCAGCTAATTGTCAGCCAGTGTTAAAGTACAAAGTGCAGTGTGTGGTTTCAAAAATCACAAATCAGAGCAGTTTCGTTTTATTAATTATAAATGTACTAAATGCAATAATGCAGGGACACTTAAGGCGTATGTGTAAAAATAATAATTTCTTATTAAAAGAGAGGGGACGAGAACGAAGATGTCGGTGAGTTATTTAGCATCCGATCAATTTGCGCTGAGCCTATTACAGAAATAATAAATATCCAAGGGGTTCAAATTAAATTTGTAATTGATAACGGGTCAGCTATTCCTGCGATATCCGATAAAACTTACCTAAAACACTTCAAAAATGTGTCATTATTCAAACCTAACAAACGTTTATTAACATATAATTGTATCAATATTCAGTGTATAGGTATTGCAAAGCTATATTTTACGTAAGTAAAACTTATACATTGAATATCTATGTCATTAGAAACTGCGGCCCATCACTTCTAGGTAGAGATTTTATATCTTTGTATGAAATAGAATACATACGCAGTGCTAATAACTGTGCTGTTCACCTATCTCGCGCGATTGTAAGCGGGTGTAAATCACTTGACGCGGATAGTGGCGAAGCGCCAAAGTTTATTATCGAATATAGGGCATCAATTTCGTTGTTGACGACAGTTTACCTACAAAATTTAACAAAGAAACTAATAACGATCCTCAATTAATGACGATTTCTGAATATATTTGAAATGATTGGCTTAAAAACGTTTCTGACAGGGTCTGTAGGTAGGTTTAACCTCACGTTCCAATTAACACACATACAATTTTATTATAATCATCACGACCATTTCGCAATAACGAGAGTCTTATCTTGCTCTGTCACACCTTAATCACAAGAACACCTTAGTCAGAAGTATTCTCGAATATTTTATGTCATATGGTCACCTCACTATTCCACCTACGTAGAGATTATAGAATCCATCCAAGCTCTTTTTGTTAGATACCTGAGCATAAGGAATAGTGTTCGTAAATCTATCTCTAATTACGAGAATAGACTGAAACATTTTAACATGATAAGCCTAAAAGAGAGGTGAAATATGGCAGACTTACTCATCCTACACAAAATTGAAAATGGATTTATAGATGCGTCCCTTATTAATTACTATTATTTTCGAGTTCATTCCCGTGCGGTGCCCAACCCACACATATTTGCCACTCCGACTACAACACTGAATACGGCATTTAATAGCCGTCTTGTGCGTATGGCAGATGCGTATAACGAGAGATCCAACAAGACGAATAATTCCATAGATATATTTTTTCAATCTATTGGTTCATTTAAGCACTCCCTATTTAAAAATAACGTATAAGTTAATTTTAATATGTAATGATTTTAAATGTACTTAAAAAGTAGGTAACGTAAACATTTAAAATGTTTAATTTTATTCATTTAATTATCCTAATATCGCGATATATACATATATTTAAATGTCATGCAGGTCTATTACCTGAGTGATTACATTGTATTTTGATTTGTGTATAATATGATGTAGTATTACTGTTTTGTGACTGTTCTGCTGGCGTGCTAAATACATATATATAAAAAAAATTTGGACGAAAAATAAAACGACGAATAAAACGAAAAATCGTTATTTGGACGAATAGTTTGAGAGATAATGTAAAATGAAAATAATTCGACATTCGGCTCGGGTCTATGACTGTAGGTGTAGTGGCGCGAACGAGCCGTGTGAGTTGTGACGCATAACCCTGGCCGCCTGATAAAAATATTGTCTATATTGTAGTATTGTAAATTAAAATTTAGTTTAGTTTAGTTTAAAATTAGTATTGTAAAGCATCCCTTAAATCGTGCGTCCAAAGCGCCGTAACCCAACTCGGCAGATGGTTAAGTAAATGGCGCATAGCTCTCATCCCCGATAAGAGTACCTTGATTCTCTTTTTAATTCCAGACAACAACAAAATACTCCACCTTTTCAGTATCCCAATCCTCTGGGTGGGACTAAATATCTGGGTGTCACCCTCGACAATAAGTTAGCTTCATTCAGGGCATATGTCCGTAGAGTTCAGAACAAAGACTCCATGGTTTTGGCCTGCTTGCATCCTCTGCTATGCTCGGTAAATCAAACTCAAACTTCAACTTCAAAATTAAACTTTTTCCCCTTACAAACAACAAAATGTTTTTTTTTCCAATAGTCAATTCCCTATAGTTCATTCGAAACGAAGACCTCCATTATATATGGAACTTTCTTCGATCAAATCTTACATCAAAACTCTCGCGAAGAGTTTACTTTTTACAGTTTTACCAGTGACATATATTCTACCGAAGTTAATATAAATATCGATGGTTTTTACACATTTATGCTGGTAATACTATTTGGGGTGTTTTGGATGTTGCGATTTTCATGGCAAGTATAGTCACAGACAATCAGATGTACGGTATAGTACTCTGGTCTCTATGTCAGTATAATCTATGAGTATAATATAAATTAAAGTGTGTACTCTGTGGTAGCAATGCTTGATTGGATTGGCGCTATTGAACGCTTTAATTTTTGATAATTAAGTATCAAAACATTCATATGTTTGTAAAGTTCTGTTACATATTTAAACGTTATTAAAAAATCAAATTATTACGTGACATGGAAAAGGTATGATTTTATTTCATATAAAAACGACTCTCACCTTTCACTTTCGTCACTTAAAATAAAAGACATCAACAATATACAATAAAGAGATTTAAAAATTAATAATTATTGTAAATAAATTGTGTTTAAAATTCATTTATTCTCAAACTACATCCAAATATATCGTCAGACGATAATTTGTTAGGTATTGATAGATTACGAATGTGATTGTCGTGTATATAGGTGATTTAATATTATTAGTTGGTAGTACAGTATAGTAGTGATTATATATTATTTTTTATGATATGTGTTTCGCAAGTGCATCTTTGCTAAGTTGATAATACAGACATCGCTGTTACTAGGTACCTCATGCTATTTATTTTGAGGCATGTAGCTCAACTATTAGTTGGTGCTTACAAAGAAATGTAGTCTAATATCTGCCAGAAAAACTATAGTTATTATATTACTGAGAATTTGTTTTAAAAGTACATGTTTTTTAATAAACTCTTTTTTTTATTAAACTCTAAAACACAGTGTAAAATGGTTATTTAATAAAAATATTATTTTGAATGATATTATATATAGGCTAGTTGATGTAACACACTTTTGGTATTGTTACTTGAGATTTAGCCCTATGAAGGTGAGATTATTGTCCAATAAAAATTATGAAAAATCTTTAGTATTAGCTGTGCCCACAGTTCTGCTTGTGTGGACTACAGATTTCCGTCTTACAGAATCGTGCTGCCCCCGTTCAAAAGACGGAAGACAAAAAATCTTATTTTGGATGATCCTTAGAAGATAGATATATGCTGTCGCTGATTTTTTATACATCCTTTTAAGATCTACAATTATGTAGATCATTAATTTGATATATCTCGTATGGTTTACTCGGCGTAAGACATCGAAGCGCCCAAAATTAGTCTTTTTTTCTGAATTAATTCACCTTTATTGTCACTACTTATTTCATATGTTAACCAACAACTGTTACATACTAACAACCATATGTTACAGGTGGCTCCTCAGTTCAGATGTTTAGATTGAGGAGCCACTTTTACATTCATATAACTTTTGATACATTGTACTACAAATTCCAGAATTCAACCTACAAAATTATCTATTTTGCTACTAAATAATGGTGCAAGTTTCGGTATAAAATTTGGAGTGGCTCCTCAATACATTAAAATTGTGCTTTCAAATACAATTAATATCTTTTAATAGAGACAGGTGGTTGTGTTTACTTTTTCAACTGAAATAAAATATAATAATCATTATTAGTAATAGAAGTCTCATTACCACTCCTATGTTCAGTTTATTTTATTTACCCCTATTACTTCAATATGTCTGGAAGATTGGGATTTGATATGCACTTGTGATACTGAAAAGATTAAAGGTTTGGAAATTATCCCCAGTCCTGTAAAGAATTATCAAGTAGCTTTAATCAGTATGTGTATAATATATTTTATAGTCAGGGCTTAATATAATTTTCTTATTCTTTTTCCTACTTTTTCTTCCCAACTTGGCAACCGGTCTTTTTTATTGAAAACCATTACTGTCATAATGGAGTGAATATAGGTTCCAGTATTATGACGATTTCAGAATCCACCTCACTTGTGCACAATAACCAAGCTTTATTATACAAAATGTCACCCATAATACACAATATAGGGACAAATAACACAAATTTATGAATAAAAAACAAAAACACCACTACATGACAGTTTGAGATATACCTCCAAAAACTCCTATCTTCCTCCTTTCTTGATCTGATATAAAAAGTAAAATCTACTTTTATCTGTCGCATATTAAAGTAATGAATTTGTAAGAGGCGAGTTAGATTTGGTCTTTTGAAGTGGTTCTCCATTTGTCTTCTTACTCCATAAGGTTACTTATGATATAATTATACTATTTATTAAAGTCAAACAAAAATAGAATTCATAGATTTATCTGTTATGGCATGGGCGTATCCAGGTCTGCATATGGGAGAGAGTGGCTGCTGCTAGCTAGCTTTTGGCCAAAATCGTGGCTACGCCCATGGTTGTAAGTTTCATTCTTAACTGAAAAATGTGTACAGTTTGTAGAAATTTGAGATCTATATTGAACAAAGTAGACATGTGATTTTGCTAATAAAAGTATTTTAAGAGTTATTTTAGAAATAATATTTATGTAAAATTCAAATGAACTGTGTAAGAGGTAATGTAAGGAACCTATTAATTTGTATGAATTGTGAATTTACTTAAAATGCCCTTATCCTTTGTAGTTTCAATGGTCTCCTTGAAATAAAAACAAATAATTAGCTTCACCTGAAGCCAATAGTATAATTTGCTAAGAGGAATTGAATGGCTATGTATTATTACGCGAGTAAACTGAGTGAAGCATCATGTAGCGGCTGCAATATAAAGGTACCCTCAACAACAACTCAACAGACATCAGCGCCCACAGCACCAAATGATCATGCACCACCACTACCTCCCGAGGAATCCCTTCTACGTGGATCTGGATTGTCATATTATGATGTAAGTTGTTATTCTTTAATGTTTTGTTATCTCCAAATTCATGTGTCACTTGGACGTGATACAAATAACCAGGTCATTTTTCAAAATCGTGCAAAACAAATGGCTAGCGTTTATCTGTTCAAAATGAGACGCTTTTTTAACGCGAGATTTCCTTAGTTCTTTTTAAGTGCATTTTAAAAGCATCGTAGTTTATTGAAATTACCATAGACCAAAACTATAGAAAGAATTGATTTTGTTTGTGAAAAACATAACACTTTTTCAAATGTCTTTATTGAGTTCAAATAAAGCTCTGTTCAGATGTGACGTGCATTACGCGTCTAGATTTATTGTTCTGTAAGCCCGCGGACGCGCGTCCATTTGAACGATTTGTATTGTATAGAAAGTCTAGGCGTGCGTCATCTGAACACTGCCTTACAGATTAACTGATTAATTTGTTATTGACGTAATATTAACATCTATAGGTATATCTATAATCAGTAGTTCCTATTATTATAGGAAGGTAAACTTTGTATGTTCCGGCTGTAAAAATTCTTTCACTAATAGAAAGCTACATTCTTCTTTTATTTATATTTGATAAAAACAATTATTTAATCTTATTAAACTTTGTCATAATTAACGCGATCGAAGCCGCGGGCCGTTGCTAGTGTGTTAGTGTTGCACCAAACTACCAATTAAACAAATATTTCCAATTATACTGTAGTTGTTTGTGCCCGCAGCTCCGCTCGCGTGGACTTCAGAATATAATCTGTTGAGCGCACGCGCGAATTGTGCTGCTTCAAATATGCTTATTGTGGGTAATCCTTAGAATTAGACATATGCTATCGCTGAATTTTTATACGTCCTTTTAAGATGTACAATTATGTAGAACATTAATTTGATATATCTCTTATGAATTACTTAGTGTAAGCCATTTAAGCGCCATAAAAATATTTTTTTCCTAATTGTTTCACTGCTTATTTCGTATATTACTTTATCTAACAAAATATATCCTATAACCTGGCCAGATAATATAACTATGAATTAAAAAAAAAACACCATGTAAATCGGATATATGGTTTTCGCGTGAGAACATAAACGAACAGACAGACTGAGAGACGCTGAGTTTGATAATATGTATAGATAATTAGAAAAATACGTTTGTATTTATGTCTTGCTTCTGAAATGTTAATGTAATTACATCATGGTTTGATATTTTATTTATAGTATCCATTTCAAAACAATGATTGGTATTGCCTAATATCTAAATATGTAAGGATATGTGCTTTATCGAAACCGCTTGTGGCTTCTTGTAATACTTCTTTATCATGAAAGTAACTATTACAAAATGTCTTATTGTAAGAATATTTGAGTGTTGCATTCATTTTGATGCTTAGGTTTTGTGATAATGAATTTAATTTAATTACAAATTATATTTAAAAAAAAATTCGAATATCAATTATAATAAGTTTTTCAGAATGATGACTACTACTCCATGATTAGAGGGAATTCATGCAAGCATATTGTTATGAATGGCGGAATTAATTTAATAGCAACACAAAAACTTGAAGCATCTCAGGTAAATATTTTTATAAATGTAGATTTTTCTCTAACAATATCATCATCATAACAGTGTTAATTTAAATATGTTCAATTTAGTTATCAGCAATTGTTGGTCCCGGGGTGAAGGCTGTACCAAGTCTCCAGTATATGAATTGTATAACAGACAAGCCAGATGTTGAATACAGGGAAGGGCAAATAGTGAGCGCTACATTAGACGCCTTGGTGGATATGCTCAGACCAGGAGCTAATAAATCTTTCACATTCACATTTTTATTGTGTTCACGGCTTTTTGTTAAACCTCACGAACTGCTGGGTAAACTGTGCAAGCGTTATTTCAAAAACTATGACAAAATAGTGAGTATTTTACTAACTGGATTAATAACTTGTATATATTGTTCATGTCTTCTGATTGGTCACGTTTATTTTATAGGGTAAAAACGACGTGAAAGATTTGTATGAAAAAGAATTGAATGATATGATAGCTTTAGTAAGGGTATTGAGTCAATGGACTGCTATGTTTCCCTATGATTTCCGAGATGATAGAGTTATGGCTCTTGTCCGAAGCATTACCCAAAGGTTTGTTTAATTTTTTATTTTGCAATTGATTTACTTATCATATTAAACAAGTACCTTATTCATTCTTATGTTTCCATTGACCTAGTCCCGTTATAATTCTCGTTTTGTTTGAATTTTATAGGTGTGCCACAGAACATATGTCATCCGTGCGTATTGAAATGTCTACAACATTAGAAAGGCTTCTAGGCAAACTCACTGCTTTGGAACAATATGAAGAAACATTGACGCAAGTACCTCCAGTATCATCAATGGACCAATTGGCACAGGTATTATAATATTTATATATTAAGTGACAAATTATCTTGTAAATAGTATATTTTTTATGTTTGCGTATTTCTAGGGCGATATATTAACACTTGGATTGACACCATTGGAGTTGGCCAATCAACTAACTATTGTGGAGTTGCACAAGCTTTCGTTTGTGGGTCCCGAAGAGTTTGTTCAAACATTTGCTCCAACTCAGCCGCAACAATCGACGTCCACATGCGGCATGGGCGCTATCAACTTACGTCACGTAGAAGCAAAGACTACAAGAAATCTAGAAGCTTATGCTGATTGGTTCAACAGGCTCAGTTACTTAGTAGCTACTGATATTTTGAAGGTGATTATTTGTCTATACATAACATATCTGATATTATAAATGAGAGCGAGATCTAGATGGGATGAGCATTAATAAGGGATGAATAGTATAGTTTTTTTTTTGTCTTTGGCCCCTGTTATATTGTTCCACAATTCTGCCAGTGTTATGTAGTTTCCACGCCAGTCAGAACGGCGGAATCTTCATAAAATTTGAATAATAAGAAGCTGAAGAATCGTGAAACGAGATCAAAGATGACTAACATATCCCACTAATTTCTAAAACAAAAACAACAAGACGAACCACAATTAATGTTAGTAAGTTTACTATACAGTTAAGTTAGTATGTAAAGCATAAAGGAAACAAAAAAGAAAAATAATAATAACAATAAAAACAATAATAATATATACGACTAATTAAAGTTTAATTTTGTTGATATTTACACAGAAGTGTAAACGTAAGGGTGAGAAGAGTTTTCATACAGGTGAGACGGGGTATCTCCTGGGGAAGTATAGCATACATTTAGAAGCGTAGATTGGGACAGTTAAATAAGATATGATCAATGTCTGCTTCCTCCAAACCGCATTCACAGAGAGAGTGATCCCTGGCTCTGATTTCGGCCAAGTAGACAGGAGTGCAGGCATGGTAGTTAAAAAAAGATTTACCTCAAAAGTGGGTTGATTTGGGCTTATAATGATTATAAAAATGAATTATAAGTAATTATCTATACAAGTATTAGTATACCTATTATTTTATTATATTTCGCGTCATAATCAACTTCTATATCATACGAGTAGCTAGCCAAGACGCTAGCTGTAGTTCGCTATAACTACTGAATTCATAATTCGTATGTTCTATACCAAATTGAATTAGAATCCATTTAGACGTTTAGTGCCGAGGTTGTTAAAGAAATGTTTGACTAAAAGGTAACTGCTAGGTAGCTTAATTGTGGTATGAAACCAAAATTGGATGCAATTTTAAGAATATAAAAAAGAGTGTGTGCTTAAGACCGCACGGCAGAAGTGAAAACTTCATAAAGAAAATTATTACGTATGAACGGAATATACTAAACACACCGACACAACAGCAAAGAGCAGCTGATTGTACCTTTCACGCTCGGGTACACTCGGCGGTCCCGAGTTCACCCGATCGCGCCTGTCTCACCTCAGAGCGTGACGGATCAGCGTAACTTACTACCTACGGAAAATCTGTGTGCGGTGCGCCAAAAGAAGTTTTCACTTCAAAAAACTTTTTGCCACTTATTAACTAGTTCCTAGTTAAAATATATATACTTAGTTTCCTTTCAATGTTTAGGCAATGAAGAGTAAAGTAAGAGCCCGAATAATAGAACAGTGGGTGATGACAGCAAGGGAGTGTTTCAACCTTGGTAATTTTAATTCCCTAATGGCAATAATCAGTGCACTCAATATGGCGCCAGTATCTAGATTAAAGAAAACGGTAAGTGAATCAGTTGACTAGCTGTGCTCGCGTCTACGCTTGCATGGTTTACAGAATCTAAAATTAAAAATAGCCTAAGTTGCTCCTTATAATTATATTAGCCTATCTGCCAGTGAAAGTCCTGTCAAAATTGTTCCAACCGTTTCGGAGTTAGCCGGAACAGATATTTTTATTTACAATTTTTTCTCTTTCTTATAATTACTATATATACTTTCATGTTCATTTAGTAAAAATTCTAATATTTTGCCATTACAAACAGGTACTTCAATTTTTTTTAAAATTAATTAATTAACATTAATTTGAAAAAGGAAACAAAGCGAGATTCAAACTAGCTGATTGAATTGTAGAGTCCAGCTCGTAATATACTAGGTCATTTGGCGATTTACGTTAAATGATTTATGCTTCGATTACGTTAGTTATATATCGTTTCTATTTTTATTTTTGTTGTTATTTGCTGGCGTTTTCTTTGAATAGTTCGGCCGAATAGTATAAGTTTAGTGAAATGTATCAAACTATAATATAAAACAATTATCTAGCCGATAATGGCAATACTAATAAATATTCAAGAGGGTTTTGGGCAAATTAAAGGTGAAATACAAGAACTACATTCCAGAGATTTTAGACATGCGTTAATAATTTAAATATTTCATAAATTCAATTTTTCATAAATATTTTCAATTGTAGTATATGGTTGCTTAAATACAATCTTCAGCCAAAATTATAATACTTTATTCAATTTAAACTATAAGAAGATAATTATTAAAGTTAAATCACTTTAGTCACTCAAATCACTCAGTTGTCGAGAAGAGTCGGCTGGAAATATGATTGGGATTACTATTTTCGTCATATAGAACTTCTCTGGTCTATTTCACGCATGTAGGCCCACCGCCGTTTGTCTGTCAGACACTTTAGACAGAATTTTGTTAAGTAGATGAATTTTAATTTTGAATATCATAGCGCACCTACTAATTCTAAGTGCATGTAATTATGACTAGTTCTCGTAACTATGTGATTACACGCTACTAAATGTGCTTTGGTTCTGAGGCTTGTCAATGATTATTTTTTCAGTGGACGCGTACTTCACCCGTTTGCGGTCAGCAGTTACGTCAGTTGGAACTCTGCGTTGAACCAACTGGAAATCATGCAAGGTACATGTTATAATTATATTAAACTAACAGTTGCTCGTCTGCTTCTATGAGACTAATTTTTAATTAATTGAGTATATCATAGGTTTGAAGCGAGCGCACGTCGCCTCCCGCTGCAGATTTGTAGCATTTACTATATCAAAATCAAAATATACTTTATTCAATTTAGGCCCTATTTAAGATAACCCCGATCTAGTTTCTTGCTAGTTCTTCTCGATGACTGGGATGTTTTCCGAACCGGTAGTAGTGTTTGGCGTTTATAAGTGCCTTCTTGGAGCCTCAATTGAATAAAGTATTTTCAGATTTGAATTTGATTTGAATTTCTGCAATTAATTTATACTACGAATGTGGCAAACAAACATACGGCCCGCCTGATGGTAAGCGGCTACCGTAGCCTATGAACGGTCAGATGGCTAAAATCAAATTGATGAAGGAAGTTGAACTTCATTACACATCTATTAAACAATACGGTGGTATTTTTTGCCCGAATCGAACATAGAATATTTCACGCAACTTTTCGAGAACTTCCGCTCATACTTTGATACAGACTATAAATAGTATTATTTATGAAAACTATTAAGTATTTAAAAAAAAGATCAAATCAAAGTATCAATACTGTATATTAATATATGATCACATATTTCGTAAAATTGCAGTGTTCGCATAATTAATAGGCGTCTGATTTATTTATGTTACTTTTAATATTTATTAGGACCGCCAGTGGTCAGTGCACTAAACATAATTACAAAAATGAACTCTTCATTTTAAGGAGAAAATACATTAGTATACTTTTGTGTCACAACATGCATCTTGTGGACAACAATAGGTATATGAGACCAATACAGATGTTTCACTTCAACTACATGTAAGGGTTTTTGATTAGCATTTTAATATAGACAACAATATTATGTGTATTAAATATATTAATTATCATTACATATCTGACCCAGTTGCCATAAAATGCATAAACTTTTGATCTTAAGATATAGGGTGTCATCTCAATACCATGTGTATCTGTGCACACCGTGCACACCCGCCGCCTCGCGTCCCGTAAACCATCAAGAGGGTCGCGTTTACAGCCAGAGAGTTGAAGAATTCTTGACTCGATTTAAAAGTTCGACGACTTAGAAGAGTTCTTTAGATTGTTAGAACATCCGTGAATCGTTCGTTCCTAATCAGCATACCTGATCACCATTAGGTATAGAGCCGCATTGGCTGCGGCGCCAACCGAGACTGCTGTGCCCTTGCTGACGGTCACGTGCCGAGATCTCCACTTCGCTAATCAAGGATCACCATCTAAGTGAGTCTTGCTTTTTTTAATGAAAAAGTTAATTCAATACATGCCGAAAAGGTAAACATCATTAATGACAGTTATATTTTCAAACAAATATAGTATACGCCAATAAATTCTAAAGTGTACAAAGGTGAACTAGTTCTTGCTTGTAACCTGACACCATAAAAAGGCGAAGCTCTACGTGATAATAAAGTTAATCAATTTAAAATTACAGTTTAAATTTATGTTATGAATATAAAAGATGGTCAACTCAACGAGGCCAGGACACCCTACAAATTCCCTGATATAAGCATTCAAAATCAAAAGTACTCTATTATAGGCCCTATGGGCTTGTGTAGAAGGCACCACTAACGCGCCGCCGCAACTCCGTCGCCGCGCCGCCGCCGCCACCTGGTTGCCTGGTTTGCCATATCAGTGTACATTTTTAGTAATACACTGCTAGCCACGAACATTATATACATGTAGGTATAATGAATAAGTTGAGTTTAACTAAAAAAAAAGAAGTTAGTGTTTGCATACTATAGGTACAGAAATTGGTAAAATCCAAGTCAGGAGTTAAATAGACACTTAGGGGTTCATCCTATTTTGATGTAAACAGAACGCAAATGACCTAATACATATTTTAATGGTTACTGTGAGCCAATCTTAGGAGATAGACATAAGCCATCTTGGACTTTTCTCTACGATTTTGAAAGAACTAAAATCCTTTAGTACATTATTTTTATGTATCTTTTAAGGTTTAGCCAGCGCAAGCCGCCATATAAACGTCCGAAAATTGAATTTTCGACGACCTGTTTACAAAACATTGGATTTTCTCTACTATACAAAAACTTAATTGCATTCTATTGAATACATAAAACTTCAAAAAATCTCTACATGACAGTGAAAACAGTATAAAATTCGTTACGTGGAATTACGTACTTAGAAAAAGTAAGGGGACAAACAGATAGACGTGGATAGCGGGTTTTTAATACTATGTATAGATTAATTGTCGAATGCTTTGATATTCATCCGAAGATAATCAATAAAATTATACTCATATTTTTTAGATTTTCATCAAGTGTAAAATGTAAAATTGAAGTGTAAAATTCACCGTGTTCTCTTTGCATCAAAATAGGATGAGCCCATAAGCGTCTATATGACTTTCCATTTTGCTAATTTTTGTACATATAGTATGCAAACATTAATTTATTTATTTTAGTTAAACTCGTACATGTTCATTATGCCTACACATATGATGTTCGTGGCTAGCAATGTATTACTAAAAATGTACAGTGATATGGAAAATTAAGCGATAGTCTACACAAGCTTTATGAAGTCATTTATGAACGGCACCAGCTTGGAAAACATTCCAGTTATCGAAAAAAACCGGCAAGAAACTTTATATTTTTAGTGGATGTACAGAAAGGAAGTTACTTCTCGATATGAATATCGAGATTCGACTTCGGATAATGGTCCACTTTATAACTAATAACTCCATCGACAATAAAACTGGCTTTACATGACTCTTGAATTCACTGTCTGGCAAGTCAGTAATGTGAATTTTATAACTCAAAGTAATGCCTTTAAGTTTCGTCTAACTTGTGAAACATGCGATTATTATTTTTAATTTCCTTCTAGGATTGAAATTGTGCTCATCGCATCGTTTACAAGTTCAAACTTATCCAAGTATTTCCGAACATACTTTAAATATTGTAGGATGTATTCTTCGTTATCTGTGTATTGTATAGCGGATCAACTGTTTCACAGATTGTCTAGTAACCGTGTGAACTTCGAGAAGTGCACCCTACTCAGCAGGCACGTCAGTACGCAGCTGGCTGGACGTAGACTTACGACAGACGATAGTCCTGCGCAGGCGCTTCCCTCACCGCACTTGGCTGTTTGGAGATACCTCAACGATAGACCCACGCTCACAGAATTTGGTGAGATTCTACTTAGATATTTAGGATTTAATGCCTTGGAGCGATAATGGTACAATGGCTAACGTGAATTTATATCTACAGTTTTGGATTCTTGACTTGATTGTGATAACTTGATTAGAAACATTTCTTTTCATCAGATTTGTATTTATAATTTGTGCTGACACCTGCAAATCCGATGTCAGTGTGATCAAAAGTGGTACTATCACGCTTACACCATCTTTATGCTTGCAGAGCAACAGTGATCACACTGCTCTGTTTTGGTCTAAAAAGTGCTGGTTGGTGATCACTTCATATTGGCAACTTTTTAATGACTGGCCTCAGTCACAAGTTCGGTTCACAAATCGTTATAGGCTGCAGTGACCACTTAACAGTAGGAGGTACCAGTTGGGCAGCATGTTTGTATACTGATTCGTACCATGAACAACCAGCCCTGAGATCGATTACGAGGAGTATTGTAGATCACTAATTTTATTGTGTTTCCTCTTAACATCGTACATTTATTTATTATTTGAGTTTCTTAAAATCCTCCTGCATTGCAAATATTATAAGCAATTCCTTATAAACAAATATTAATCGCACTTCAAAAATCATTTGTTCGAGTGTAGTTTATTACATACTCTACATACATACTACTTTTGTAAAATATTTTAAAACTCTGCCTACAACAGGGGAATTATCTGCGATAGCTTGCTTGACAATGTGTTAGGACTAACTGACACCATTTTTCATCTTTTAACATTTAGGTCCAAGATTGTATGAAAGAGTAACCTTTGTTTTGTTCATGAATTTCCTTATTAATGCATAGACGGAATGTTTTTGTTTAGCTTTGGAAGTTGCTTCGTTCGACCGCGAGCCGCCAGTCGATCAACTCGAAAAGGAACGCTTGAAACGCCTCCGCGGTGGCAGCTAAGATATAACCTACATAAGACTTCCCACTCTCGGTGTCGGTAGAAGTCCCCAAACTGTTCACAACAGATACATGCACTGGTAAAATAAACGTGATTGTTTATAAATATATTACGTCTTTGTGTTTGTAGTGAACTTGTTGAAAGCCGCATATCCCATATTCGATGAGCACAAATAACGCACTGGGAGCACAAATACACTTTGAGCCTCGATTAAGGATGTGTTGATCGCACTCGAGGTACACAATCTTCTACTAAGGAAACGTATAAAACTGACTCTTCTAGAAGCCGATGATGGGTTCTGGGTTTCTGCGTACGGGTTCCTCTTTCAATAAACCTCAAGGGGGTTACATCGTATTTTCACGTCATAATCTCCCTTAACATTAAATGTATGTGATCATTATACATTGTATGAATCATGTTAGTAAAGTCTCGAATTAGATTGATCAGTACTATGCGTTTACCTTATTGTCAAGGCGTCATTTTGTATTCGCAAGAAGAACAATACTCGTAGTACTAAATATTTATTAACGATTGGATCATTAGTATTTTAAATTTATATTGTAGTCTAGTATGTATAAGAAGTACAAGGCAAAATGGCTGCGTGACAGCTATTATCTTATTTGAAATTCTATATATTGAGCCACATATTGAATGATATTGTAAGTTTTCAGAGCATTCCCATAATATTTGTATCGCGCTCGTGGATTGAAATTAATGTACTTTCTATATAATAGTATATTAACGGGATTGGTATATTTTAAGTATTATTTATAGGTTATTAAAAGGTTTGGAATGATACAATGAGGCCATTTAAAATCCAAGTTCCTCTCACGACAGTATTTACATGTAATCTCAACATTACAATGAATCTCTTATTATAAGAATTAAATTATTATTAAAACTATATTTACTCGAAAAATTGATCTCACTTATGGTTGGAATGTGCGTTAAGTATTAATGTCTTTATAAGTTTTAAACGTGTGTCAGTGATTTTATTTATTTGATATTTTTAATTTTTATATTCCAGTTATGTTGTGCAGCTCTTTTATTAATTTGCTCTGGATCGAACGACAGTTGTCTATCGTAAAATTAAATATTGCCATCTCGCCATTAAACTGATTCCCTCATTTTATTGTTTCTCAACTCATATTATTGTTTTCCCCTGTTTATATTACTTTTTTGTTTGAATGATTAGATGATTTTTAATCAATATATTTCTGTTAAATTTCTTACCGACTGTATTTCCCCTAAAACACCTACTTCACAAGTTTAATTTGACGGAGGTGGGGGCAATTCATTTTTAATCAATTCTTACTACACGAATATATTTTTATATTACATATTTGTAAACCATTTTTTATTTATTTTACTTTATTGCTATGAGACTGATATTGTATTCATATTATTTACTCTAGTAAATAATGATCATTATTTAAATGTAAAATCCTTCATAGATGCTCGTTTATTTATTTAATAAGACTATTGTGTAAGTTCCATTAGGAATTTTAAATTTAGTTGTTTGTTTAATAAATCCACCGAAAATGAAAATAGCCCTGAATATATTGTATATAATTATAAAGAATATTTTTACAAAATGGACTCCAGTATTAACCATTGGTTTTTTGATTAATGCCCTATACGTTATTATAATTTTACCCAAAATGTAAATCGTGCGACAGTTTTATACGCGGGCAAAGAAGTGCTTAGCGTTTTCAAATATTATTCAACAATTATATCAAAGTTAATATAGTAACATAGCCAGCAGAATATTGCTCACTTACGGATAATCATTAAATCCGTTTTAAATCAAACCTTCGATTTTAGCGCAATACTTACTCTATGTTTCTCATCAGTAAAACTTGACGTCCAGTCTGCGAGTTATTTTATCAATGTGACGTATATTTTTTGTAAAACCTATATTCATACGGACTGTTTACCTCGACACGTATTTATTTATTCTTTAAATTAATAAAATACATATTTGTAGGTGTAAGGTTAAATAATTAGAAACAGTATTTGAATATATGGTATTTCTCGATAGTTGTTAAAACATTTCCATTGATATTCAAAAGTATTTAATATAAATCCCAATCGATATTTTATACAATAAATAGTCATTTTTTTATTATTTTTACAAAAGGATTTTTCTTGTAATGTTTTATTTTATATTTATTGAAATTATATTTAAACATTATTGATCAACTATGCAATCATAGAGAAATCACGTGCACGATGAAATCTATCAGATCATTTAATCCATATTATATTCTATTTATTGTATTATTTTATTTTTTATGCTACTTATAACAGTATGTTAAGAATAATATTGTTTTTCACGATTGGGACTGTATGCATTTACAATATTTAAAATTCATTCCGAATTTACTTTACCAAAATAATTTACGTTGTGTATTATTATTATCACTCAATGATCTTATTGATAAAATCTATAAATATGATGGAACTTTAATTGTACTTAATCTTAGGTAATGTGTGTTCTTAAATATTATTATATAAGATACTTTAAATCATGAGTCTAAATGAGTTGTATAGCATCAAAGGCGATAATACTTTACCGATAATAAAGACCAGTTTGACAGATCTGGAATTATTACGTGTGTTAAGGACAGAGTGATAGCTTAAAAAAAAATATTCTGAGATTTGAAATGTTTCCATGTTAATAGCTAATTTTACCAGAAACCCAATATTTACATTGAGTTTTTTTGATACTATATGACTCCTATGTATAGATAGATGTACCTAAACATCTAATTAAGGTTATTTATTTTCACCTGTGTAATGTTTTTATTGCACCCTGAGGTACTATTGTGTATTTTGTGTGCCATTTTGGCTGTTTCAGTCTTGTGTATTTAGTAAATACATAAATTATAATTACCTCATTTATTCATTTTTAATTACTAAAAAAACACAATTAAATTAATATATAATAGGATAAGATGGACGTACTAATAAAGATGTGATCATTTTAAAATTAAACTTATCTATGATGTCAAAAGAAAGGCATATTCATCAAAAAATAAATGTTTTGAGTGTGTGTGACGAATTTGTTGATACGTGTAAACTTCTTTCTGTGTTAACTTTTAACATTCCATTTATTATATAGAAATGGAGATATGCGATGTTTATTGTTTAACTAATATAGATGTTTGATGTCCCAGTGTCTTGAACGTTAACAGTATCTATCAATGTCTGCTTTAACTATCTATTACTATGAGTTCTTCTAGGATTAATACATTCTAATACAAAACAATACCAACTTCTTACATGTTAATTACGTTAATTATATGTTACTTGAAATATACCTCTTGTACAATAAATAAATTCATCAGTAAATTAAATTATACAGGTTTTTTTCTCAAATGTATGCAGTTTTCAGGAATCTGTTTTACCCTTGTAAAATTAGAATAATACAGTGAAATGATAAAAACGGTATATTTAAATCATGTTGGCCCCTCTCCAATATATAGGTCTCAATTCACAAAAATCATGTATAATTATAAACCACACGGCGTTCGCAAATGAGGACATGTTTTATATTTGCTGTTAATATGTAAAGACCAACCTTTATACGAAAAATATAAGCATTTTAAGTACAATGTAACTTGTTATCAAGTTGTCAAGTACACATATACAGGTCACAAATTTGATTGTTTTTTTTATTTTTATTTAACGACTAAAGATTTTGTGTATTGTAGTAGATAGGAAGGTTTTATTTCTCCGCCATTAAATAAGGGTATACTTTTTATTTTGTCACTAAAAGAGAAGATTCCACGGTTATTATTTTTCTCAATACTTCCATTAAAACGTTTATTTCCTTTATCACGCGATTTTATTAAACTTATATAAATATGTATTTTAACAACGGTACTGTAACTTTTAGGTACTACATTACAATTGAATAACTAAATTAAATTATGGCATATCCAACATTTTGTAAAAGTAAAAAGAAAGGTCCATGTATAAGCTTATTCCCGTTTAAATAAATTATTCCTGTGATATTACATGACAACATGACGCATTCCTTTTTTATTTATAAAAAATAAGGTAAACTTATAATAAAATTATTGATGTTAATAATTGCCCAGATCGAATATTTCAATGTTCACTCGTAAGCGAATTTATTATAATCTCAAAAATACAATACGTATTATTCATAATGTAATTTTATGGCATTTGTAAAAATTCTACTTGTCCTTGGAGTGAATTGTCATATATTATATTAGATTTCAAAAATTATGAAATGAATTCATTCTGTTATGAATAAATGAGAAATAAATCGTATTTGCCATAACGAAACAACTTGTTTTATTCTAGCATTAGGAGGAACATAGACAACTATTGAAAAATTGTTGTAGATACTTTAAAATTTTACCCGTAAATTAAAATCTACTCATTATTACACACCCATAAGTAAAATAACAATATATTTTAATATAAATAAAAAATGTAGGCCTAAAACGCGACACTATGTTCGCGTGCCGTCATCGTTCCTATTGAAAACTTTTGAAAACTATTGAAAACTAAGGTTCAAGGTATGTGTAAAGCTGAGTTTACTAGAATTTCAGTTGTACATGTTATGAAATATCTTCAGCACCTGGGGCGTTCCAGATGACCGGACAGGTAAAAAAAGACGATGTTTATTGTGCTCGAAAAAAGGAATTTGGGGAAAACAGATTTTTTTCTAGAAAGCTGTTTTGACTCTACAGGCAACACCAGGTACAAAAAATACTATGAATTCATTCCGATTACTGACGGTATTATGATGAAATACACGAGTAACTATAAAGCTTATAAAATTGTAAGACATATATATATAGATAAGCCTATAAACTATCATCAAATATAAATTATCTTGTTGTCATATTAAGTACATCAAAATGCGATTAAAAAAAAAATAACAAAATTAGGTAAGCAATCTAACTGATTGAAAATATTAGCTGTAAGTTTGTGTTAGCGCCGGCCTCCGCGCTTCATCACAGTGACCGGTCTAGCTTCTCAAATGACTTCTACGAACATCAATAAACTTGGCAAGGATTATCTACACACTATTAGCTATATTTATAAAAAATACAATAAATTAAAATGTCATAAGTTTGTAAAATTCCAGTTACAAATATAAAAATACATTTTTCTCAATTTTCTAAAGTACATTTGAAAAGCTAATTAAATGAAATATAAATTCCACTGCATAATTTATTTTATTGTAAGTTTTTAAACTGGGTAATGGGATTAGAAGTAGCACATACCTACCGAATAGTCAAAACTTTAGTCCTTTAACTCATTAACCAGACCTTATACTGCAAAAGTAGTTTGTATTTGGATCGAGGACATCTATACATATTATAAAACTCAACGTTTCTTTGTCTGTCCGTTTATGTTCTTTTCACGCGAAAATAACATATCCGATTTACATTGTTTATCCTTTAATTCATAGATATGCTATCTGGCCAGGTTATAGGATATATTTTGTTACATAGAGTAACATACGAAATAAGCAATGACGATAATGGTGAATCAATTCAGATAAAAGACGCTTTTGGGGCGATTATTTGACTTACGCTGCGTAAACCATGAAAGATATATCCAATTAATGTACCACGTAATTGTAGATCTTAAAGTTTGCGATAGCATATATTTATCTTCTAAGGATCGCCTACAATAAGCATTTTTGAGGAAGCACAATGCGCGCATGCGTTCGACCGACAGCATTGTGCAGTCTACGCGAACGGAGTCGCGGGCACAGCTAGTATATATATATATATATAAGTATACATAATCAAAAATTACTAAAATCTGAAACATCAAAGAATTTTATCTGTCTGTTTCACGTAGAATTCTCCGTCCTACTTGTATAATTTTGAAGCCACTATTTCCCCACTTAGTTTAATTTTTAAACATACTATCAACTTGCGGAACTTTTTCACTTTAATGATTGTTTATCTTTTGATTAGTAAGTAAGTAGTAATTTTGTCTCACCGTACAATGAAACTGAGATAAGGAAATATAAAAAATAAAATAAACATTCCAAATTGTAAATGTTCATTTATTTATTAATATACATCAGATTGTAAATAAATTACACAAAATAAAAGGTTACATGTTTATTTAACTTAACTTTAAAATTATAACATTTATAATAACAGATCACTAATTGCATCATATTCCAACTAATATGTTCACAAAAGTACAGTAGAGATTGAAATTCGAAAAACCAGTTTCTCACGTTCATAAAATGTTAATTCGTAACAAATAACATACAAATAGGTATAAAAAGTTATAGTTTAAAATATGTTCCTGCTGTAGGTAAGAAATGCCTTTTAAAATATAGATACCTACCTAACTCTTACATTTAAATTAATCTATAATATTAAAAGTCGAGAATACCTAGATCATAATATTTTAATAGACTATATTTATGTATATGAAACCTGCAATCCGTTGTTTTATGTTTAGGTATATATTTAAATGAAATGACTATAATACACATTTACGCCATATATATATGACAAATGTCATATATCGATATAAACTGCTATAATATTATTGTTAACTGTTAAGCCTTGTTAACATTTCATAAGACTACCATCGGAATTTTTTGGGAATTTAGGTTTGCAAACTTTTTTCATTCCCTCAGCACCACTCACCATAGTACAAGTGAAAGAAAAATAACCACATGACGAAGACTTAGTGAAATATGTATGCGAATATTGTTTTCTTATATTGTCCTCTGCATCTAGATCGCGTGTTACTGATTTTGATACGGAAACGTATCTGTTGTTATCGTCAGATTTAGTACGATCGAGTGACCTTAAATTTTTCGGGTGTATACTTCTTGCATATGTAGATGGATTCGTATACTTGATTTTACCAGTACCTGGTGTCAGTGATACAGTTTGTGCTTGCGACGGTGAGTCTTTAGATCCAACCACGAATGTATTATCTTTAGAAGCGACTGATTTAACACTTCCAGTGAAACCCACCGGGATAGTGTAGCCACCAGTACCGGGTACTCGTTCACCTGGCTGGTAAACTTTACCTTCATCTGGATGTTCGGAATTTTTTTGCGTTATTTGTGCGTCCTGATTGGTCAAAGAACCTAATACTATATGTTGAGTGCTTCCACCTGATGTTTGTCGAACTTCCAATCCTTTCCTTTTAGGACTTTGTAGTGATTGATGCGTTGATTCGTGGTTTCTAGAATACTCATTATAATTTGTATATTCACCTTGTTCTCCTTCAGCTGTGTCGGTTACTTCTGGTGCAAAACCATCATCTACATCATAGTCTTCAGGAGGGTTATCATCTTTGTCAGTTGTGTATTCATAATCTCCACTATTGGAGCCATATGTTGAAGGGAAAGAACGTCTACTTTCTACAGGAGGAACGAGAGTCTGTGCAGTTGGTTGACTTTCTGTCTTGTGGTGGTCTGCGTGTACATGATCTTTATATTCAGATTCAGAATCCTTTGCTTTTTCGGTAGTTGTTTGTGTATCGAATGGAATGTCTGTTGATGGAATTACTTCGGTTGGATTTCCTAATGGTTGTTGTTCTGGCTCAGCTGGTTTTGCTGGAAGATCTAAATTCCCTGGAACCGGTAGGTATTCTGTTGTCGGTAGATTATTAGGAATTATATCAGAGGGCTTTTCTGTATCGACATTTATATTTTTATTGCTCTTATCATTAACATCAATTTTATCAAATGGTAATCTGTTAGGGAATACTGTGTCTTTGTTTAAGCTAGCTCCTGCTTGCGCTGCGCCATTGTATGTTATACCATATTTAAATGTACCGCGTAGTTGTGATTGTGAAGAGCCAGTTCGTCCACTTGACTGGGCTCCAGCTGTGCCTCCACCAACGAAAGGAGTTTTTTGCAATTCGTGAGATTTGTCACCTTCTTTATAAGGTGTAAACCCAATTTGGGCTTGAGAAGATGTACTTCCAGGTCCACGTGCTTGAGCATCTGCCATGCCTCCCTTGACACTACCTTGCACCTGAGTATTAGATGAGTGCATTACGCCTTCACTTTGTGAGCCTGTCAGCACAGAACCAGTTTCAGATCCTAGTTGAACATTAGCTTGAGACTTGTTGTTTCTTCCGCTACCTTGAGCGTTACTCGAAGCTCCTTTCTTGTCACCCGTTACTTCACTATTTGCTGCCTTATTATCACCACTTATTTCGGCTTGAGCCGAAAATGATCCACTATCAGTATACGCTCCATGGACATGTGTCTGAGCTCGCCCTTTCTCATTGCCACCTTTTGATGATGCAGTCGCTACGGTGCCATTACTAGCTTGAGAAACACTTGCTTCTGCTTCTGAATCATCTCCATCTATTGATCCTACTGCTGAATTTGGATCAATTACATTTTGAGGTACGCCTGAAGAGGACAAATTATTAAATATTAATATTCATTTATGCATATAGTTTTATGCAATTATTCTATTTATATTTACCTGAATAATCTATGTTCTGTCCTGTGTTCTGTAAAAAATAAAAATGTATATGAATTGTTTATAGTACAGTATTTTTATAAGTTACTTTAAACAATTTTTATTATATCTTACCCCTTGATTATTGAACCCGTAAGGTCCGTTTCCAGCTTGACCAGTGGCACCTCCATTACCGTATGGTTGAGGATAGAATCCAGAATTTTGTCCTGGCCCATACTGACCATTTTGGGCATCGTTTAACCCTGGCCCTTGTAAATTGCCTTCATATGAGTTAATTGCACCTGGGAGTGGAGCATTTTGTATTTTTGTGTTGCCTGTACCATACGAGCTATCAGGTAAGACGTAACCAGTTTGCCCTGTAGATATACCAGGACCATACTGCTTCCCAGGATCTAAACCACTACCAGCTATTCCATTATTATATTGTCCACCAGGTCCTTGAACACCATGTTGTTCTGCTGTAGATCCCGGACTGTATTGTGCATTTGGTCCTAAAGCACCATTCTGTCCTGGCGTTGATCCCAGACCGTAGTGCCCACCGGGCCCTTGCAAGCCATTTTGTCCACCAGTTCCACTTGGGCCGTATTGCCCAGTAGTACTTCCTGGACTATATTGTTGACCTCCTGGTGCATACTGACCACTTGAACCTCCTGGGCCATATTGTCCACTTGTACCGCTTGGGCTATATTGTCCATCTGTACCTCCTGGACCAAATTGCCCACCTTTAACTCCTGGGCTGAATGGTCCCCCTGTATCTCCTGGGCCATATTGTACTCCTAAGACTCCTGGAGTATATTGACTAAGTATACCTCCTGGAGTGTATTGACTTCCAGGAGTGTACTGATTTCCTGTACTTCCCGGAGTATATTGCCCACTTGTACCTCCTGGAACATATTGTCCACCTGTACTTCCTGGAACATATTGGCCACCTGTACTTCCTGGAACATGTAGCCCAAGTGTATCTCCTGGTCCATGATGACCTACGGAAGATCCAGGTCCATAATGTGCACCTGACCCTAGCAAACCATTTTGTCCAATACTTTCTGGGCCATATTGACCACCAGGGCCTTGTACGCTATGAGGTCCTCCGGTTGCACCTGGGCCATATTGACCGCTAGGGCCTTGTACGCCATGATGTCCTCCGGTTGCACCTGGGCCATATTGGCTAACAGGTTCACCTGAATCAGTCTTTCCGCTTGTCGATCCTGAACCATAGGGTCCTCCTATATTTCCTGTACTAATTTGCCCACCAGAACCTGGGAATGCATTTGGTCCTGTTGTGGCTCTGTTAGCATATTCTTGGCCTGGACTAGGGAAGTTATATCCTCCTGATGGTCCTACGCCATATGGTACAGTTCCTTGACCATAATTTTGTTGCCCACCAGGTCCTATTTGTATTGGCGGGGATCCTGCAGGTCCTTGATTGCCATAATTTCCTCCAGAAGTACCATACGGCGTTCCTGGTGCAAGCAAATTCTGTGGTCCACTATATTGTTCATTGGGTAAGCGTAAACCATTCTGTCCGTTCACAGGTCTTAATCCGTATGGTATATTTGTTTGCAAAGATGTTCCCGGACTGCCACCAGTTGTCTTATAAAATTGAGGATTGTTGTTAGGACCGGCAATACAACAATAATAAGTAGTCCCATCAGGGCCTATAAATGTACGAGCACCTTGTGGCCAATTGGCAATGGCATTTGATCCATATGGTCCTGGTTGAACTTGAGAATTCGTGCCGACTTGTCCACTACTGCCTGGTTTACCAGAGTCAAATGTTCCGATACCATTAAGGCCACTAATTCTACTAGGACCAAATGATCCACTTTCACCAGGCAATCTTTGTTGGTTGGGTGCCAAAATCTCTTGGTTTATTTGTCCTGGTAAGCCAGGTTGCTTAGAGCCGTAACTTGGTACTCCGGGTGCTGAAGGTGCAGTGCCATGATTTACTCCATATACACTACTTACACCAGGAATACTACTAAAAGTAGGTCCTAAATTTCCAGTAACTGGAACGCCATGTTGACTGAAACCAAATGGAGTTCCAGTATTTGTACCGCCCTGATTATTTGCATAATTTCCCAAACCAGGTGTACTTTCTAAGTTTGGCTGATTAGGTCGAAATGTACCTAAATTGTGGGAAGCACCGCCTGGTAGACCAGTTTGGTCAAAATTGTTTGTTTTAGGTAAACCATTTAAATTAGGACTATATGTCTCCTGGGTATTTACTGGTAGACCTTGATTAAGTGCCATTCCGCCACCATTTGGTATATTTCCCTGTTGAGGATTCAGAGATCCTGTTCCACTATGCCCAGTTCCTTGAAGAGGACCAAAAGCTGCTTTCTGTAAAGGAACATTACCTTGAACCGGGGTAAAGGTACCTGTACCGGATATAGCAGGACTTCCATTATTTACACCGAATCCAGTTCCACTAGGTGGTGTCCCTTGAAAAGTTCCGAAACCGTTGGTTGGGTTATATACTGCTTTTTCTGTTCCTCTCGGTAAATTGTTTAAACTTGGATTGTATCCACCATTGTCGGATTTATATACACCACTACCTCCAGGAAGTCTTTGGATGTTTCCATAAATTCCATTAGCATTTCCATCTGGTCTACCTAATTGATCGGGCCTATATACCGTATTGGTACCCGGTCCACCGTTTTGACCGATTCCATAAATTCTACTTACACCTGGAGTGTATTGACCATTTCCACCAGGTATCCCAGCACCTTGAGATCTGAGAACAGAAACATATTTTTACTCATTATAAATATTAGCTGTTATTTCCAAATTAAAGGATTGAACGGTACATACATTCCACCAGGGCCTTCTCGATTAATGGTATCGGTAGGTTGACGTTTTAAGCTTTCTGCTCCGATCTCGGATCTTCCAAGACAATCGTCGCAACTTGGATCGTACATCGTTTGACTTTGTGCTTGACCCATACCACTGCTTCCACCTAATTGCATATCATCATATATATTAAATTATACATTTATATGTAAGTTATGGTGAAACCAAAAAAACGTCTTTTAAAAAAAAAATTAAATATATTGTCGTTATAATAATTTGAATTTGTTATTAGACTGTATGACATTTCATTAAAATTTAAATGCAATGCATAACGATAGATATGACAAAGAATTTACTTTATAATAATACACATTGATCGGACCTATATACCGTATTAGTGTCCGGTCCTCCGTTTTGATCTGTCCTGATAAAAATTCAAAAATGTATTTTAACGTAAAAATTATAAATCCTAGTTTTCATTGTTATAACAAATGATTGTGTAGTACGATCTCGTTTTTATAATCTGGCATAAGAAAATACTCACTGACGCTGGCTCTAGATGAATCTGCGGCTGAATGTGCTTCAGCTTTTCCATCATCTTTGCCAGTGCCACGATCTATAGCTAGGTACTGTGACTGAGTTTGGCCTCTGTAACGTCCGCGAAGAGAGTAACCTGTTTGACGTGTTACTCTTCTTTGAATCTCCTGAACTTTGGTCTCCGTTTTCAAATCGTTAAAATCATTTTCAATTATTTTGATAGCTTTACAGAAAAAATGTCCTATTGACTGGTCGTTGAGCCTTGATACCTGTAATAATAATTTACTAGTAATCAATGTTAATCAATCGAATAGTTACCTATAGGTATGGTATACATATAATTTCTGGGCATATCAAATATAAATTATTTTATTTTATTTATGATAATACAATTGTGAAACATGTCAAGGAAACACGAGGAACCTTGACAAACAAAAGATATCTTCTAATCAGAAACATGTGATACCAACGAAATTACCAACTTAAACTTATAAAGGTTTTGACATTAGTCTATAAAATTTAATGTTGTATCATTACCTACTGTGACGCTATATGTAAATAGTATGAAATATATAATAAATATCTCCGAATAATTCCGTTAGTAAATTAATGAGTTTTTATTGTAGATATTATTTGTGCATAAATGTTAATAACACTTTAGTAAAATTGTTAAGCGAGACTGAAAAATTTAATGGAATTAAATTTAATGGAAAGATACTTCTTTCCATACAGCTATACACTTTTATTTATTATTTCTATATATAGGTAATCTTATAAAATAATATATAGGTAGGTACTAATGATGACTTTTCTGAAATTAAAATCTGAACTGAAATTTTATCTAAACAATTCGCCCATGTTTCGAATAAATAATATTATATTGATAAGAAAATTACTTTGTTAAATAATTAATAAGTACACATATTTATATGATAAGTATTGATATTAATGTCCATCTAAATCTTTTGTAATTGGGTCATCAACGGGCATAAGTCAAGCTTCGCTCGGAGAATATTATTGTCGTATCATAGTTTGATATTGTTAATTGTCGATTATTATTAGATTTATCTTTTGGACGTCAAATTCATTAGGTTAGTCTGTTGAATTAATATTAACAAAGGATTTCGCTGTGTAACATATTTTTGCTAAAATTTTAACAATAATTCGCACAGCTAAGATATTATTTGCACACGCATAAATAATTACATTTTAATATTATAATATTTTAATATTAATAAAATAATATTACCGTTATATATCTACGATGTGACAGAATCACTTTTATGCTGCTCAGTCCACAGCGTTGTGTAATATCTTGTTCAGTATTATCTATTCTTACTAATGCTAAAGCTTCTTGAATCTGTGACATCCAAACCAAACACAATTCCGATTTAGGTTCTCTGCACACAAGGTATTGCTGGAAAGAAATTGTAAATCTTATGAAACTGCATCGGCCATAATATAAAATGTTAATTGTAATATCATAATTTATTCTATGTTTTATCGTTTCTAAAATTCAAGTTCAATTTAACGTGTTTATTAAGATACATTTACATATTATCGTGCAAGTTATGAATGATGTTTTATATATTTTGTGTATAAATAAAAGAAGTTCTTACTTTCGTCGGAGCAGTTGTTGCGGAAGATATTGTAATAATAAGGGCAGATACCGCGTAGGCAGCCGCGAACCGCTGCGGGTCGGAAAACGCGCCCGGACGCATGCCGATGCGGTGATGCGCGACGACACTCTGCCGTTGCGTACATTGCGAACACTTCGGCAGCGCACTGTCCGCCATTTGACCCTGCTAACCTAAGATGAACCCTGAACAGATATAGTTCAGCCACCCAATTTCGGTGATATTCAACGAATTTGCCAAGCTATAACATCACATATAAGGAAGTATGATTGCTGAAGTAATAATACGTCGTATTAGAATCTCAACCACTTATCTAAAAATTACTAGCCCGTCAAAACCAACCCTTTGCTGGATCATGATTGATCATTGTAAAAAATTAAAAAAGGAAAGAAAAAGAGAGCGTGGGCCGCCTGCCCTGGAGATAAGTTCACACCAAATTTTATGTACCAAATAAAAATACGTACTCACTAATTTAGCCAACTCGATCTCTTAAATGGCACGGCCAGGTTTTGCTGGTATATTATGTGATGCAGCTGCGATGAGGCGATGGTTATGATGTATTAGGCGATGCGATGCGATAAGATCTTTAATTTCTTATTGCTTTTCTCTTATGCGGTGCGTAAAATTATGTATCGTTTTTCTTCAATGAGAAGTGTAGGTATATGTAATGTGACATGCATTTGTCAGAGAGAGAGATATCAGAATAGACTATCGAAGACACCAGGATTTTCCTTGATAACTTTCTTCATTACGGAATCATAAATCTTGTGGGCGTAATCTGGGTTGTGTGTTATGTATGTCTATGTTGTAGTCTATGCATAGAGATCGATAGTAAGATTGGTAACGAATAAACAAGATGTCTAACTGGACTGTTCTCTTTACTATCCTAGTAACTTAATACATAGTATATCATAATAAATATAACATGGCGCTGAGGACAGGATACTAAATCTATAGTACTAATTTTATAAATGTTATAAATTTTATAATTTTATAAATGTGTGTGTGTGTGCTTTCAAGCGAAAACTAATTAACCGATCATCATGAAACTTTGTACACATATTCTTGAAGGTATCAGAAATAACATAGGATACCTTTTATCCCGGTAAGAACAATTTTTGTCGTCCACGCGAGCAAAGCCGCGGGCATAGCTAGTAAATTATATAATTCATTACTAAAAATAAGAATTTGAAAAATAAAGTTACATAAAGAGTTTTAAGGTGTTCGACAACGACAACGCTGGTGTTTTTATTTTTCGTGAATTTTCTACAATGACGGATCAGGTCCACGCAGAAGTAAATGCAATTTCGGGATTAAAGCTCCCGGAATTCAAAGAACACAACGAGGAAGGGTTTAGAAGATGGAAAAAGCGTTTTGAAATACACAGAAAGGCGTCAGGTGCAAACCGAAAATCGGAAGAGGTACAAGTTGCTCTATTGCTAACTTTGGGAGTACTTGGGAGTTTTTCTTTTTCGAACTGACTATACTGTTGACCAGGGGGCCTTAACAGTTTCACCGGGCTTGTGTGCGAGCGCTTAAGGCACTCAGCCGAGAAAACTGCATGGGAGAAACATATATTGAAATATATACAACATTTGACATCGATGAAGAGATAGCTACATATGATACAGTAATGAAGAAATTTAATGATCACTTTGTTCCAAAGGAGAATCTTAGCATTAATGCGCATATATTCTTTATGAGAAATCAAAATGCGAGTGAATCTTTTGATGAATATTTAAAAGAACTAAGAAAACTGGCCATTGAATGTCAATTTGGTGATCAACAAGAGAGATTAGTATCGGATAAATTAATCACAGGATTATTAGACAGGAAAATAAAGGATAGACTATTGAGAGAACATGATTTAACACTGGAAAAACTATCAATATATGTAAACCAGCGGAATTAACCGTTGAAAAGTGGCAAAGAGCTGAAGATGGCATAAAGGGACAAGTACACAAAGTAAACAAGGAGATGGTGTGTAGAAATTCAAGGTCAAGGTCTATGTCTATAGGAAGAAATTAGATGCAAAGTCTTGGAAAACTAATGGTGAGATCACAGTAAGAGGACGTATGAATAAATGTCAAAGATGTGGAAGAACTCACGAGAAAAGAAATTGTCCGGCATACAATAAAATGTGTTTAAAGTGTAAGAAAATAGGACATTATGCTAGGCAATGTAGGTCAGGAAAATATATCAAACAAGTGTATACTGATTATAATATGGGTAATAATGTGACTAGGGACTCTGAAGTATATTTAAATATGGTATATATTAATGATGTATCGTCAAACAACAAGGATTGGTCAGAAAAAGTTTATTTTGTTGAATTTAATAATTGTGTAGAATTTAAATTAGATACTGGAGCACTTATGAATATTTTGATATTGATTTTAAACACTCTTTACTGATATAATATTTAATTTGTTTAGCAGAATTCTATCAGGAAGTATGGTATATGAGAACAAGTCGGTTGTTTATAACTAATGATAACGGAAAGGTCAAAAAATGCTTCTATATATCATTTGAATGACAGCCAATTATTAGGACTTGCTTATCTTAAGAGAAGCAATGCGGATATAATCAGAAACTTAAATCTGCGTTGATTTATAAAATGTAGCATTTATCTGACATATGAATAAACCAGTAGTTCGGTCAGTACCATTTTTTTTCAAATTTCCCTATCGTCTGCCTGTATAAAGGACACTGACTACAAATATTCCATTTAAATGTTTAAGTGTACCTATCAGTTTGTTTGTATATCTGGATTTGAACTCTAAAACTGTTTAACCAATCTTGATAAAATTTTGTACATGGGATGCTTATGCCAGTGCTCAAAAGATGACAGATGAAAGATGAAGAAGACATGTCAATATCTGGGGGCACGGCGCGGCAGTGCGCCAAGTCGAACGCAAGGCAAACAAATAGCCGTACCATATTTACAGGAAGCAATTCAGTGTATCTTCACGCCTCTGTCTAGCAGTATTGGGTTATTGTAGAAAGTTATTTACTAAGAGTACTTATGGAACCCCAAAACTTCAAGTGTTTTCAAGATTACAACTACATCCATTTAGGAGTTACATTTTCAACGGCACAAATCATATAAAATTCCACAACACCTAATTGTTGTCATTACTTAAAATGTTTTAGGCTCATATAGTTAGGCACATCAGATTCTAAAAAATTTAATTTAACGAGTAAAAGATTTTATCCAAACTTACTCGTTTTCTTAAATCCACCTCCCAGTTTTGGCTTTTTATGAGATTTCACTACTGTCGATAGACAAATCATCTCAATCGAGACTTGGCGCGTTTTTATACGCTTTTATTAGGATAACATTTTTCTTGATAAATCTCAACGGCACATAATTAGATACTATAAGAATTCTCAATAATATTTGTAGAAATTAAAAAGAGTTAATTTCCAACTGATTTTTTTCGAACTGGCTATACTGTTAGGCTTATCAACCCTGGAGTCATTAGAGGCTTTGACAGCTTCACCGGGTTTGAAGATATTGATGACATCTTGTACACGGGATGTATACCTATGTTATTCTTCAATTTGTAAGTTATTTGAATTGTCAATCATTTGTGTAAAAATACATTTATAAAGAATGAAACTAATTACTGCGCAATGAACGCGTATGGAGCCGTGGGGCACCACTAGTTCCTTATACAGAAATAAAAATGTACAAAAATACACAAAATTACAGTCTGTAAACAAATTAATTCATTGTTGTTCTTGTTTCTTTACTGCTGATATAGCAGAATTATAATTCAAAATAATAAAAAGTTTTCCCTGAATGATTATTTATAATGCATTAATTATTTTAGTGTTTAATAATTTTATACCCTGTTGCCAAATCGTGCAAATCTATCTATACTAATATAATATGATAAAGCCGAAGAGTTTTTTGTTTGTTTAAACACGCTAATCTCTGGAACTACCAGTCGTATTCAAAAAAATATTATTGTATATGATTGCCAGATTCACGTGAAATAGTATAGGCTATCTAGAATTAGACGAGACCTCTCAGCTAGCCTTAAATATTTATTTTTGTTAAGTAAATCGGAAGAAACCGCGCACCCGAACTGCTTTATCCGCGTGCGCTGGCGTAATGGTTAGTGATACATTAATATAATGTTCTACAAAAATATTACTCCTTGGTACATATAAACAAAAGTCAGAGATACCATATGTGATACCATATGAGATACCATATGTGTGATTTTTTTTATTGAAAATTAAATGTTTTTGGTCATTGTTATTAGGCTTACGAACGAAAGTTACTCTCATCATCAAGACAATTTTATGTAGATCAACTTTGCCCATATATCTTTGCCCGAATAGTTTGGGAGATAATGTAAAATTAAAATATGTCAACACTCGGCTCGGGCCTATGACTATAGATATACATATTGTGATATGAGTTGTGACGCATAACCCTGAAAGCCCGATAAAAATATTGTCTATACTGAAGTATTATAAATAATTTATCAGCGATTTCTTATAAGTTATACGCGGGTGAAACCGCGGGCACAGATAGTAAGTAATATGATGACCAACCATTTATTAAGCAAAGCCAGGACTTCCTGGACTTCCAGGACAAAAACATAAAATCTGAAAATGAGTTATTGAAAAATAAACTTCTTGTTTCTCTTCATATTAGAATATAAAATGTTATTGTTTATAGCCTAAAATGTCTGTTATATTCAAATTTAACCAGAGGTGACAACTGATTCACTCTGATACACAATAGTTACACCTAGTACTTACTCTATTATTGGTCTGTTTACGGGTTTTTACAGTGGCGAAGTGATTGACTAAATTCTTTACTAAAATTATGCGTATTAACAATGACTTAAAAGCTCTTTATTCATGAATTTTAAGTTAACGATTTAGTGATTAAGTGAACAAGTAGAGTATGATCGACTCTATTTTTACAAGCTTTATTTGAAAAGCATTTTTCAACCACTTCCAGTATGCGATTGAGATGAATTTAGCATGTGTTTAAAAAAAACTTTAAATACTTGAAGCACAAACCGTTATTCCATCTAAACTCAAGCTTAAAAGCTTTTAAATAATTATTTATAAATTAAAAGTTTTAAGTTTATGTAAATTTCATTTAGTATGTATTACTAACTACGCCTCTGATCTATGACCAAAGATACCCATTTCCCCCTCTCCCTTATCCCTTCTCATATTTTTTTAGGTCGATAATGTATAAATGAAAAGCTTGTTTTGTAAAATATTTTTTGGATAATATTTTTTCGTTTAGTGACCTCTCTTCCCTCACCTCGCGCAAGCCGCGGTAGGAGTGGCTTCTTACTAAATTGTTATTTGGTTTGTGAATATTGTAACAATTTCTTTGAAGTACATAGATTAGAAATATTCTGCGTTTATGTTGTATTGTGTTTCTATTTTAAAAGGAAGAAAATTTATAAAATAATGCCATAGCGGACGGAAACACGTCAGAAAGTTTGTAGAGGAATATACTCGACATGAAGTGTTATGGAAGTTGGAACTACTCAACAAGCAAGTTAAAATTTACCTAAATACGTGTAAACGCTCACCTATTTAAAATTGACTTAATATTTAGTTAATCACTTTGCCACTTAATATCTGTAAACAGTACTTATGATGTAGTTTATTATAATAAGTTCATTATTAGCAATTAAAAATAAGTTTTTTATCGTTTTAGGTTTGGCGTTGGGGCCACAATCTCACCTGATCTTAAGTGACGATGTGGCCCAAGATGGTAACACGCTAAACCTAGCGGAAGGATTGGCTCTCAAATGCAGCTGCCGGAACACACATATTGGTGCTTGGCGACAGATTTGCAACTTGAGTTTGGTAGCTAGACAAGCAGGCATTAGAAAAAGCCCTACCACCATGTTATGGTTTCATCACGATATTTTCCTTCACCAAGAGCCTGAGCCTCTTTGCAGGGATTCAGTTCCATCGACGCGATGTCCTTACACGATACCACTGAGCCATCATTGTTTCATAAACTAAAAAACTAACTTATATCTTTGATTTCAGTGTTGAAATGAAACTGCAATTACAATATATCAATATATTATTTAAAAGCTACAAAACAAAGCTAAACAATGTTCAAGAAGTTTGAGCAGCGAAAATATTAAAATACATAAGTATCTCCTTATAAAACACAGAAAGTAGGCCTTTTATGTTTTGCAAGAGGAACTTTATTAAAACACTCTCTAAAACGATCATACTAAATGACAATATTTATCCGATTGATCTCATAAATGGAAATAAAAGCGATTATCAACTAAATTAGCAATAATTAACGGTACCTCAATGAAGTAATAATATATTATATAATAAACAATTTAACTATGGTTATTTTTGTATAACAATGCATATATTGATAAAAGTCAATCAATAAAATGAGAATTATCAAAACAATGCAACTAACAAAATAATACATAATTATTCAACATGTGGTTAAAGTGTTACCTTCATAATCGACTGAAGCACCATCAATCTATTGCACGTTTGTCGATACGTAAACGTTAATACTGTCAATTTGAACTGATCGTTTTGAGGATTCCTAAACTATGTATTTTTATAATCTTGTTATTTCTGAACTGACATTAGAGTCTTTTTTCTTATACGAATGCGTTGGATAAATGAAATGATGCGTATGGTATCCTACGTTATGACTTTCTACAGGGCTCTTAGTGGCACTCATCCTACGGTAGTATGCGATAGTTTCATTGCACTCGCAGGCTAGTCGGCTTTCGGAACCGCTACTGTCCAATTGGTATTTTGGTACCACGATAAGACTCTCAGTTGATTTAGTCGGGGCACAATGGTTATAACTTCTTGTGTATACAGAGTAATGATGGGGTGTGGGATTCTGACGTTGAGTCTGTTTGTCATGATGATGCTGGTATTCGTGATGACTCTGTGTGCTACGACCTCCGTGGCTACGACCATGACTCTTCGACCTATTAGATGGTTTCGGGGTGGTGTCTATATATCCATATCCGAAACCGTATCCTCCAATAGCTTTGGTAGTCAAGTTGTCCCACGACTTGGGCTTGATCTGTTGGTGAGAGCTCTGGTATTGTATCTTTGGAGAGGACTTAGTTTCTGATCGATCAATATCCCAGAATAGTGTATCGCTACTAAGTGATGTGCTGTAACTGGAAGCAGAATTATCACAGGGCATAGTGGCATTGCTAGTTGCGTAAGATTGTAGGCTGCATTGACTGGTTTGCGTAGATTCTGTGGTCAGATAACGATAACGGCTAGGGCAATGCCCTGTAGTACAGACTTTCTTCGTTCGTGTATGTACAGTAGTGTCCGGTTTCTGTGTTGACTTGTCAACCTGCTGACACTTCTCCTTTTTTTTATGTTCTTTTGAGCAATCCTTTTTTCTTCGAACCTTCTTTCTCGTATTGGGAACACAATGTGGATCACAGCACGGGCTAGCCAAGTCGTAAGCTTCGAGACTGTTTGCATCTTGATTGTTATACGTAGTCACACAAGGGGCACAGCTGTGACTGTGGCTACTCCTGTGACCTTTTTGATGTTTCCCGTTGGTGACTTTGATCCCCTCAGTTGATGGTCGAGAATCGATGGATGGTTTAACTACGTAATGGTGACAGTTACGCCTGTTTTTTGGAGAACCAACAGTAATTACAAAACCACCAGTACGAGTGTTCGGTTGAATTAGACAAGCACCGTAACGAGGATCTAAATATTGATACATAAACACACTGGGTTGCGGTGGTTTTGCAGCAGTAACGTTTTCGCTGGACAAAGTCGGTCTACAATATGTGCTATTCATATTAACTTCACTTGCATTATTTTCTCCATTATCTGAAATTATTTCAGAAGGTGATGATTTCTTTTTTTGTGATGGTAGGCTATGAGTTTTCCAGTTGGAATCGAACAATTGTCTCTCACGCACGGTAAGTTGATCAAGTTCACGCATTTTCGATTGCAGTGTTCGCTGGATATTTATATATTTGAGATGTAGTTCAACTTTTCGTACGCAATCTTCAAATATTACAACCATTCGCATCCTTGAATCGCAGCTGTTAATGGCATCAACGATGGCAGCATGTTCGGCTCGTTCTACGTCAGCTCCGTTTATAGATAAAATTACATCTCCTTCTCTCATGCCAGCTGCTGTAGCAGGACCTTCAGATTCCACGTGATCTACGTATGTAATCACTTCAATTTCTTGTTCCTGAAACAATACGCGATATACTTAAGCTCTGCAGTACACATCACATTCTATTTTATTTATATACTAGATGTGCCTGGGGCTTCGCCCGCGTGGACTACAGAAAAAGGTTTTTTATTTTTTGTGCGGAACCCTAATTATTTTTCTAGAATAATAGTAGCCTAAGTTACACCTTATAACGTCAACTATCTGCCAGCGAAAGTCCCATCGAAATCGGTCCAACCGCTTCGGATATTATACGGAACAAACACACAGCCAGACAAAAACTAAAAAAATTGGTTTTTTGTTATAGGTATACGTCGTGTATCGTATACTTTCATATGCATTTAGTAAAAAGGTGGTGTTTTGACATTACAAACAGACACTTTAATTTTATTATATGTATAGATAGTACACACCTTTTTATAATGAATTCCATAGCTCTGTAGCGTGAAACCGTAACTTCCATTTCTCTTTTCGACTATAATAGTACGTCTTCTCCAGTCTTCTTCATTCTTGCCACCACTAGGTCTCTCGGATTTCATTGATTCTCTTATCTGTTAAATAATTGTAACATTTTTTCTTATAAGAAAGATCTTTTTGATAAAATTAAATTCATTAAATCACTACTCACGGATGTGTCTAAGGAATCCTCTTTAGACTCAATACTGAGAATTTTCTTGCCATTACTCATGTTACTTGGGCATCTTTCGCTTAATTTAGGTGAACTCATGACGAAGTTTTTAACAACTAGAATGGCTTTTTAAAATCAAACTATTTTCTAATTTACTAAAGACAGCTTATATTTATTATAAATCTATTTCAATTGTTATATATACATCGTGATTGTTCTAGCACTATTAAAGTACCGGCTTGCGGAATACTATGGCTTTAAAGTAGCAAATCATTAATTTGTTCTGATGGCGCATGCGTGGGATCCGTACATGCGTGTTTGCGTCCCAGGTTCACGCGAACGGATGCTGATGAACCGCGACATGGTTTACATTGCCCGCGCCAGCGTGTTTAACCCCTAACTGAACAATCTGTAATTCCCTTTAAAATAATTGTCAATACTTACGCACTTGCGCTATAGTCTTATCGTTTTAAATTTATCTTTATAACATTAAATATTAATTTCAGTTATCGATAAATAAATTTCATTTTTTATATTACTATTTTTCCATTATATGAAAATAGCTTAAAATAATCTAATAATGATTAAGATGATTATACCTAATTACTATTTGCAAGATAATCTAGGACGATGGTAATATTATGCGAAATAATGATTTATTAAGGCATATGAACTAGGGTATTTATTTTAGCATATTGCACTACGCTCGTATTAGGTATGAGAAGAGAAATATTAGTTAAATTGCTAGAAAGTGATAACAGTGGTGGTATAGATAATGTCTGAACTCCAACATCTTTACGTATAATTGCAGATCCCTTTATAATTTTTACAGGAGTATTTCCATTACTATCTATGTTCCTTTTACTAAATGTTTTAAATTGATCATCTATTGTATTTTTCGACATCGTCTTGTTAATGTCATGTAAGTTGTCTGTTACTTCTGCTTCCTTGTGAAACCCTGAAAGAATTTGGAAAAAACGTAATTTAGATATTGCTTCATTTGAATATAAAGCAGTTTGAAGTCATTGACGTTTCTATACATATTATAAAACTCAACGTCTTTCTGTCCGTTTGTTCGTTTATGGTCTTTTTACGCGAAAACCACTTATCCGATTAACATGATTTTCCTTTAATTTATAGAGATGTTATCCGGCCAGGTTATATATAGGATATATATTTTGTTACATAAAGTAACATAATGTTAGTATGTAACGGAATGTTTGAACATGATTTTGACCCCCTTCAAAACGTCGTATTAACTCGAAATTTGGCATACTTATTATGGACCGATGACAATTCAATATTTTAATCAGTTTTAAAAAACTAAAAAAATAAGCTTTTATATAAAATCCAACAAAAAAAAATGAATTAAGAATAGTGTATATAAGAAAAAAATATTTTTTTATTGTAAAAAAAGGGTGTGGGGTGCTTTTTAAGATATTATCAAAATGATAATCCTTCTACCAATATCTGCCAATAAAATATTTATAACTATTGACAACATGCACCCCACGGTTTTTTTACAATAAAAAATATTTTTTTCTTATATATCTTATATTATATATTCTTAAATCATTTTTTTTTATTTTTATTTTATAGGGATACATGGTGAAGTTACAGCTAAAACATAAAGGAGGCCATTTCATGATGAATCAATTCGGAAAAAAAGACGCTTTTGGCGCGCATAAATGCTTTTCGCTAAATAAATTCTAAGAGATATATCAAATGAATGTACTATATAATTGTAGATTTTAGAAAGTCCTAGAAATAAGTCAGCAATAGCATATGTCCATCTTCTAAGGATGGCCACCCACAATAAGCATTTTTGGGGCAGTACAATTCGCGCGTGATCTCGACCTAAAGCATTCTGTAGTTCACGCGAGCGGAGCCGCGGGCACAGCTAGTATTTACATATCTTACAAGACTTATATTTCACAGTTCAATTGATGGTACTCCTCGTACTTATGTAAGTATAAGGGCTCATTCACATGTCGACGAAACGGTACTTTTTGTGGGTCGTGATTTGTCCGATTCGTCTTTATTTCTTCAGTTGCAAATTATGGACTCTTATGGCCGTATTCACACAATCACGAATCATGAAAAATCACAAATACGTCAAATCATGTGATACGTCCTGCGATATTAATAAACGAATCGTTATAATGTATATGCGAGCGGGCCGTAAGATGTCTATTTAGTAACTATACTGTTATTAATAATTAATATAATTTTGTAAGTTATAATTAAATTAATAAAAATAATTATATGAATAATAAGTTTATTTATTATGACAATATCAGAGGAGTCGGTCCCGCAAACGATGTTCTGTCCTTACTAATTGTCAAAAATTCGCATACGGCACCAACCGTCTCGAATTTTCTTTTACGCTGAAAACTTTTCCCGGACCATAAAGAATAAAACAAAATAAGAATTGCGCATATCCATCCTTAGGATCGTAAGTTATGGTCTCGAGTTCATAAAAAATCCAATAGATTAATTTCAGTTTTTTCCAAAATGTTCCAACAAACCATTAACAACATTTATATATTTTTCCCTAAAACCCTTATTCTGACTATTTTTAACATAAAAAAAATGAATTATCCAAATCGCTCTAGCCGTTCTCAAGTGATGTGCTTACCAACGAACAGCATATATTTTTTTATTAATATATATTGAACGAATTTAGTATATACATATGAAAATACGTAATGTATTGTTATATATTATTGTTATATCATAATAAAATAAAAACTTTATTCGCTTTAGGCACTAAGAATCCACTTATGAACGTCAATACACTACTACCGGTTTGGAAAACACTACAACAACCGGCAAAAAACTCGATCTAGCTTATTTTTTTCAACAGTATAAATAATATGTACAGTTAATAATCATATTTATAATTTAGTGGATACACAGAGAGGGAGTCACTTCCAGACATCACTATCATTCAAATAATGATACACACTATATATCCACCCTATAACCATTTGACAGTAAATCCGGCATGAAGTTATTGTCCGGCAAATCAGTAATGTGCTTCGGGATCTTATTATAGAACCTACCACTAATACCTAAAAAAAAAAATATTGGGCGTTCGTGCCCCTAACTATTAATAGTTAAGACGATTATCTTTTACATAGTGGCCATTTTATCTGAACTATGCGTCATAAGTAAAATACATGACGGCATTTGACACAGTGTTCACAGTCTATAGACCGAGTGTCGCCATGAGTACACCGCAGCAACATCGAGTTGTACATAAATCGTCGCTGTTACTGCCAAGCCCGGGTGAAGCTGTTAAAGCCGTCTGAGGCTTCAGGGCCCTTATGGCTAACAGAGTAGTCAAATCGTACGCGGTGTTTTCGACACTTGAGCGCCGAAACTGGCTTTGTATACCGATTGGGACACAGGAAGTTGTTTGTCAAACAAATGTCGACATTTGTGTCAATGTCAATATCGTCGTGTAGGAAGTAGGAAAATTTTGTAGTCATCGTTTCATCTTTTGTTTATCTAAAGTATTTAATATCTTGATATTTTTCTTTGAAATCTATTATGAAAAAATGATGGTCTTACCTATAAATCGGATATATTTATGTGGAGATTTATAGTTCCATGTAGAGTTAAGTTTTAGATTTCCGAAAGGTAGGGTAGGTGCCAACCCTACTAAACTTTCAGCTGTGACGTTAGTGAGTAGTGGTTGAGGAATTTTGCTCAGGTCTACCTGGGACTTGTTGGTGTGGAAAAAAGTAAGAGCCTCTTCTTCACCTCTGTAAAATTTAAATGAAAATATTTTATTTATTTATTTACTTTTCAAATAAAGATAAGATATAATGTAAATACTATAAAGAGTACAATGCAAATACTTGCTTAGTTAATTGAAATTAGTTTTAAGATATTCCGTTTCAAAAGCATATATATCTGATTTATTGTTTTTTTTGGTCCTATTTACTTTAGTAAGCCTAACTTATATTATACTCTTATGGTTATGTATGTGGAGGCACATTGAAATATATGTGATATATATATATTTAAATAAAGGAATATTTAAAGCCGTGTCGTTGAGTAGTAAAGGGTGGAAAAAACCGATGGGACATGGATGAAAAGTACATTAAATATTGAAGATGGAAGATTTTAGTTTAAGGAAAAATTATTTTGTTTTTATAAATAGGATTAATTGCATTCGCAGATTTAAAAAAAAAGTTTACCTATGTCGGGAAACGAACTAACTAAAATTGTAAAAAACAAACATTCACTATGTTATTATGCCAATCAATAGGAGCTTTGATAAGGATAAAATTTCTCGAATAAAAATTGTATCTCACAATTCAAGAAGACCATGACCATGGTTTTTTAAGTAACGATGTGACCCAAGATGGTAACGCGCTAAGCCTAATGGGAGGGCTGACTCTCAAATGCAGCTATCGAAACACATCTATTGGCGCTTGACGATAGATTTTCAACTTGAGGGTGGTAGCTAGCAAGATGGGCGTTAGAAAAAGGCATACTACCATGCTATGGTTTCATCACGATGTTTTCTTTCACCAAAAGTTCAGGCTCATTGCAGGGATTCAAGCTCACGTCGATTGATGTGGTGTCCGTTCACGCTACCACTGTGCCATCATTGCTTCAACTAGTAGTTATGTGGCGTGTATTTAGTAACTATGTGGGCGGTTTTTGTAATATTTTCGTAAATTATTATTGAATATATTTTATAAACACGTATGAGTAGAGGAGGTCAATTTAAAAATTAAATGAAAACAAGACACAATAATGAAAAAAAAAAATTAACGCGATCGAGTTTCTTTCTGGTTCTTCTCAAGGATTGGAATGTTTTCCAAACTGGTGGTAGTTTGTTGACATTCAGAAGTACCTTCTTAGGACCTTCATTTAATAAAATATTTTTGAATATGGCTGTGGTACGGTCTATTTGAGGAACGCGACAACACTGCTTTTTACATATTAACAACATACTTGACCTCCCTGAATCCGCCACTGCGTATCGAATGTCGGCTTCGGCTCACAAGCTACTTACGTGTTGTTGAAATTTTCTGTTTCATTATCTGTTTTGTTTGTAACGATACCCACTTGGTAAACTATAGCGTGTACAACATACCTGGAAGTATTGAAATATATGTAGGCACTAAAATAGACAAGACAAGAAAAACAAAACCATGCGTACGCAAGTGTACGTACAGACATTAATATTTGCGTCATTCATTAGGAGTTTAAAAAAATAGGAAAGATCAAGGATAATTTTGCAATTAAAAATATATTTATGACACTCATGACGCTCAGAGAGCTTGTTCTAAAAGTTTTTGACGGGATGTTTGTAATGGTTTTTGTTTTTTATTCATTAATTTGTGTTGTTTCACCCGATATTATATAATACAGGTGGCATTTAGCATAACAAAGCTAGAAGAAGGAAGTTTGGAGGAGGAACTTGTGCTAAATTTAGTATGCTAATAGGGATGACCGATGTTATTGTTTTGATATTTATCGGACATCGATGTTTACGAGTATTTACCGATATTGACATAGATGTTTTTAATATTTGTGTCATTTGTGATTTCAATCTGTTATGTAACTATTAAAAAAACATGGTTTTATAGTAACAAAATACGAATTTTTCTAAATGGTATTCTCAAAATAGGAGGAAAATAAAATAAATTGAAAGCAAATATAGACGCCGCGCGCTAGCAACAGATTGATTGTTGTGTTCTGTGATTCACACAACCATACAAGCAGACAACGACGGACTTGAAGGATGATTCTCGCTCGAGCCGTCGGATCGTTAGACTTCTTTAATATTGGATCTTAAGATTGTTCGAGACTACAAACTAGGTTGAAACCCAAAGAGATCATTCAGGCTGGAGCTTGTCAGACCATGAGGACGTTTTGAGATCAGTTACCAGGTCGCCTGCGGGCAGCGATAGCATATGCGAGGCTTGGGGTGGCTATATAGGGGAGGTTGGAGGCCACTGGGGGTAACCGAAAATAAACAGATGTCACTCTCACTTAGATCGTCGGACCGAGGACATCTCTATAGTGCTTCCATCCTGACGACATTCACAAGATCTGTGCTTCCGTACCGATGATGTTGATGAAAATCCTGGTGTCCATCAACCACTCCACCCTAATGTCACTCTGATATATATGTGTGTGTGTGTCCTCGTATGTGTCAGTACTGCGAATACGCGATGTAGGTGGTTTATTATAATTTGTCTCTGGTGGTACACGCGTGAGTTGATGTTCGTTTGTTTAGTTTGACGGACGAGGGAAGAAGAGCTCTGGCTTGCGCGCGTTTTTTTAACCATTTTAAAATATCTGTCGTGTTTTCTGATTTTTGTAATAATTAGCCTAACTTACAAATGTGTGGTGGTTGAATAAACGTTTCCATTATCTTCTGACTACATTATTTATGTGACAAGGTTAGCTTGGCGAAATACAAGTATGGCGTCCAAGTCCAGTGGCGGGGCACGACCTAAATTTGATGTAGGCAAGGTCCAGCACGCGAGGCCCTCTAGTGGAACTAGAAGACTAATTTCATTATATAATAAACAGTTGAAAACAGCCATATTCAATGACATCAAATCATGTACTATGACTAACATTAATGAAAAAATTTAAAAATGAAAGATATAAAGAAACTATATAAATCAATGAAAGAAACAGAAATTTCCTGCTTTTTTAGTCTTACTGAACTCTTTAATAATTCTATCGTAATTCAGCTTAGATGCTATATCTGCTTCAACCGATAAAACTCCCAAAGCTAAAGTATTTCCTGACCAATTGCATTTTTTAAATAATTTTTTATCAGTTTTAAGTTTGAAAAGCTCTTTACGGCGTTCGCTGTACCTTGTGGTATTGTTAACAGAGTAGAAACAGAAACGACAATGTAAAGATTTGAGTTTTTACCTTCATGTAATTTTATGTTATGTGTTGGGGCAGCCAAGTTGGATTCGATGACTGACTTATTTCTCGAAATTGGATCTACCTAACTGGATAATTTGTCCTACATAAACATAATCATCAGCAATTCCAAGCGTATAATCTCTGATCTTTACGGGAGTTGGCGCTACATGAACGCTCGACATAATCTTCATATTGTCCGTGTTCATTCTAAAGACATCTCGTTCAGAGGCTTTACTGAGGCCATTCAGCATTGCACGGAGGTCTTCTATGGTCTCAGCCAAGACTACTATGTCATCGGCAAACCGAAGATGGGTGATGTACACGCCGTTTGACCGCCGATGACACGCCTAGTCCTTTCCAGAACCTTGAAAACATCTTCCTGTGCAGCGGTGAACAGTTTAGGGGAGATAACATCTCTTTGTCTGATTCCACGGTGGAATAGGATAGGTTTCGAGTTCTGATCCTGTAGTCGGACTGACAAGTGGCGTTTTCATACAAACACTTCAATGTACTGGTAGACAACTTGGCACCGCTGGAAAGACTGCAGTACAGCCCAGGTATCAATCGAATCGAAAGCTTTAGCTCTCATAGTCCATAAACGGAAGTTATACTCTTCGGTCTTCTGTATAAAATGCCATAATTCGTGTATGTGGTCTACAATACTTGTGCAGGATAGAATATTAAAGATGTAAAAGATAATATTATTATAGCAATACAGTACAGGATAGGAAGAGTACTCATAGTTAAGATAGATATATGATATATAGAAATAGATAAAGAGTACTATTATAGCTAGTGTGTACAATAGAAAATATTGTTAGCCATAGATGATCGAATATTACATATTATAGGATATTATTGTATGTGTTATGTGGTAGAACATGAATCCGCAGGCACGACATCCAGAAATACTTGGGCCGCGGCCTGGCTTTCGTAATAGTATGGTATTTTTTTTATTATTCAGTTTGGGAAACGGAACATTGTACTATATAACTACCTAATATATTATTATATTCAAAATCATGACTCACATGTCCTTTTTTAAATCTGATGAATTATTTATTATTCCTGTATCCTTTGCTTTACTGTCATCGCAAAAACACAAAGTCATGTATAACATGAAACTTGACGCTTGTAACTGAAATCAGTTTAACAAAATATTATATATATGAATATATACATAATATTTTGGCAGTTCTCGATAAAACATCTACCTATCACTAAATACTTCGCGCAGCAGCATTAGAAATGAAATCAATAAATAAAATAAAGTAGAATATGTTACTAACAATGAAAGACATAATTACCGGACACTGCAACGATGCGAAGTAAACAATTGTTAATGAGTTGTGTAGTATACTGTGAGTCACTTTTAAACATCCCTTCTCCACTAATTATTAGTTTCGAAACATATTGTTAATTGCAACTAATCTGTAAGACCCTGAGTAATTTACTTATTTATGTGAAGAACATAACAAAAGTACCTTATAAATAACTTATATACTCACTGGAAATTATAAATTTGGGCATATCCTCAGTTAAACAAAAGTTATAATGTACGTCAAGATTTGATAAAAAAAAATATCATTCATTTTTGTATTATTTTTCTATGATTAGGGAATCATGATGATGAATAGGCATACAATCCATCTGATGCTTATTGGTTACTGAATCCTACAGTTATCTTTAACCGACTTCATAATCTATTGTTAAATGCAAACAAAAGAAAATGTATCAGATTTGCCTTGCCCAATGTCCAACGTGTTGACAGTAATATCAAGATAGATGGGAATTTAGTAGGCTTAGTTGATAATACTATATTCTTAGGCATCACAATTAATGCAAAATTACAATAGAGTCCTCACATTAAAACCTTGGCTGGGAAATTAAGCTCCGCTGCATTTAGAGTGCCTAAGATTTGCCAATTAAAAGATACTCTACTTCACTTCACTTCCACAGATTGTTGTTCTACGGTATTTATAACAGCTCTTCAGAACATTCACCACGGTACAAACGGTAGAAGACTCTTAGCGAGGCAATGTCTCTGCGCAGCTGAAGTGGTTCGATGCATTTGGTAACGAACATATAGGACACAGCAACGCCATCACTAGTCGTTTGCGGAAAAAAAGTGTGACGGTTATGCCACCTTAATCGAACCTTACACAGATTCTGTCAATCTTCAAATTTGTTACAAACAAATCATTTAGCTGTTTAATTTATTTTAAACTTACAGTACATTATACGACATTTTATATTTCTTTCAAATATTATTTTTATAGTAGTTCGGAAAAGTGACTGGTGGTTGTTAAACAGTGACTGTACAAATGAAAAACAACGGCGACCACCAAGAGATCGGTAATCCATCGGCGGTAGTCATTGTCGTGCCGGCCCGTAAGCATATCGACAACTGGATAGGTATATACATACTGGCTGATACCGAATCGCGACAAACCAAAAGAGAGTCGGGGTGTAAGTCGGGTGTATGATGGTCATGTCTCACCATGAATCATGTCTGACACCATCGTCTCTCTGCTTGGGGCAGTTCGACTTGTGAAATGCCACCACCCTACAGAAGATCGTAGCCAAATAACATCGTGTTGTGTCCCTGCGGTGAATAGGGTTGTCAGGCTCCTTTGTGAGGAGGGTTCAAGTTCGCCAACGTGCTATGATATCTACCGTTTTACATGCATCCATAGGCTACGGTAGCCACTTACCATCAGGCGGGCCGTAGAATTGTTGTGACCTTAATTGTTAAAAAAATATATATTTTAAAATGCCGAGCTGGTTGGAAAAGATTATTCTGAGTTCGCCACTCGCTTCATCTAATCAGAACATATTTTGTCTACTACGTCAACAAAGTGTACAGAACTATCGAAATTTTAAGAGAATATCACCTGTATCGGCAGTTATCATTTTATCTGTTGGAAGAGTTCACGAAGCCGGGTGTTTCAGTGAGATGTTTGAACGCGGCTGAAGTGTTGAGTGCGCCGATCTTGGTGCTTGAGTGTCACCAGGCCATTTCAAATAATTACATTATCTGCTCTCATATTTTAGACAAATATGCCTTTAAATAAGTATATTGTGATCGCCGGCATCTCTACACTGGTAAGCGAACAGTTTTCGAATTATATTAATTAATATAAAATACAAAAATACATTTCGTGTAAATAGATATTTCGAATGCTGGCGAATGTGTAGAAAATATTGAATAGAGTATCTGCAAAGCGAATTATTGTAACTCTAGATAATCTGCCCATATATTATAATATACTATTGTGCATATACTATATATACTATTTACTTTTACTATCCATACTTTCTATACGTATACAATATAACGAAGCGGAACATTTTACTTCTAAATGTTCCTCAACCTGGGCAAAGGTTTATTTCTGTGGTAATTATGGGCTATTCAACATTTCCAAAGTATACAGATTTTCTATTATTTATTAGTTCATTATAATTTACACAACTTTCATTACTTTACAATACTTTTAGATAAATAATAGTGTTTCAATCAGGTTTTACAAAAAATTAATTAAGGCGAAAGCTCAGCACACTGTCGCCACCTGCCTATTACACGGCGGTATATTTTATAAATTGTTCTAATAAATAATATATAGGTCCACGCCATAGATTTTTCGTGAAAACGTCGTTTTTATTTCTTTTCGATGCTGCCGCAGCTCTCTTTTGCTCGACACTGCACTTTTTAGGTTTTTAAATTGCTTTTGACCCAAGCTTTCCTTTGATTTCCTTTACTTCCCTATAATTACGCGCATATTTATAGCTCAAATGAGACGACACAATTTTTTTTTGTAATTTATAATTTAATACCTATTTTTACATAAGTACATATATTTCAGTGAATATTTTTATTGTTTCACTTGGAGTCCTAGTAGTTCTTCTCAAGCTCTTTACAATGACATCCGAATCTACGTCTTACCTAAACACACACACACAACGCTAATTCACAACAATCACGCGCAGGCGCTTATACTACCCCGATAACGCCACGGGCAAAACAAACGCTGCACGACAAACATGTACAGACATACTCTATCCATTGTTATGTAAACCGTTGTGATTGTATTATTAGTCTCATAGTTATTAGCGATTGAAATCTGACGGTATTTTGTAACCCAAGAGAGTTTGACCAGCTATCACTGTACTTAATAGACGTTCTCACGTAAAGAAATTAGGTGCTAAAAGGTATAACTTTTACTTAAAGACCGTTTAATATCAAATTAAAACTAAATTCATGTCATCTGTAATAATATTAAAATGCCATTTTTAATATATAATTATTGTGTGTATTCAATAAATTATTACAATCTATACAAATAAGTACAATTGAAGTGACTGTTTGTAAAATAACAGCTTTTTACTAAATGCATATGAAAGTATATGGTACCTAAAACAAAAATTCAATTTTTGGCTGTGTCTGTCTGTCTGTTTGTTCCGGTTAATGTCCGAAACGGTTGGACTGATATTGACGGAACTTTCACTGGCAGATGTTATAGCTGATGTTATAAGAAGTAACTTAGGCATCTTTTATTTTATAAAAAAAACGAGCCTTACAGTTGTCGCATATGATGTGTAACATCTGACATGTTATCCTACTATGAAATTCAGATGAAATATATCTGAAGTCAATTTATTCGTCATAATATTGGTCGAATATATTCTAAGCATAGAAATATATGTCATTCTATATTAAGGCGCGCGCTTGCTCGCGCATGATTCATTCTAGTCGTGATAAATACGCAATAGTAACTTAAATCCTGAAAAAAAGATCCGCACTAAAATATTTATTGGAATAATTCCATATTACTTACTCTTTTTTTTTAAGAATGATAATCTTTGTCAGACGCCTAATAGTAAAGATAATTAATATTATAGTTTACATATATAAATATAACCTCAGATTTTATACACAACACTGTATAACTGTAGATGAGTGCACAGATGATGCGTTCTCCTTCTCTATTTCCCTTTCTCTTTCTCGTCACACACACGCATACGCTATGTTGACCGACAGTACGTCGTGGTACCAACCTCACTCAAAATGGGTTGGCACGTTCTCACAGCCATCTCTCCGCCACCGCGCGCGCTCATTGGTCAAATCAAATAGCGCGCGCTTCCCCGGTTTCCTGTAACACATATCCGTCCCTTTTCCAAAATCACTCCCACAAAAAATATCCTGTAACCGAGAGGAAAGATGTTACACATCAAAAGAATTTGTGTTAAATTCCATGCAGACGAAGTCGCGGTTAATAGCTAGTACATATTTAACTTAGAAATACAACTAGCAATCACCTTCATTATACAAAGTTCATAACGTTCTGACTTGACAAAGGGCAACTTGTATTATGTATTATTGTGGAACAAACCTTGTCATAGTTATTATAAACAAATAATAAAACAAAAAAAAAAAACACATTTTTTCATATTTCAGAGTAGAAATGAAGATGTGTGAAATAGTAATCTCATATTTTATCAGTTAGATTATCACTTGAATTGTGCTGTCAGATAAGAACACTCAGACACTGTCAGGCTCTCTGACGCGATGCTATCAAATGACGTGGGAATATAAGAATTCCCAGTTACTAGGCTTTTGAAAATAATCAACTCAATTAAAGAATAACTTCATCCTCCTGTACATATAACAATGATGGCTCAGAGGTAGCGTGTACGGAAACAGCGTCGATCGATGTGAGTTCGAATCCCTGCAATGAGCCTGAGCTTTCGGTGAATGAAAACATCGTGATGAAGCCATAGCATGGTGGTAGGGCATTTTCTAATGCTAGCCTGGCTAGCTACCACCTTCGTAATGAAAATCTGTCGCCAATCACTTTTGCTTGTGTTTCGGCAGCTGCACTTGAGAGCCAGTCCCCCCACTTCACTTATAGTGTAATCATCTTGGGTCACATCATCACCACCATATCATCATCACCTATAAAGAATTAAAAAAACATATTCGTGGTGATTGATATTCTCGATTATTTGAATTTTGATTCGTTCTCAAGACAACAATGTTACAAGTATGAAAAATATGATAGCGGTAAGGCATTATCTAATGTTCTCTCGATAGTTATTGTAAATCTGAAATGTGATTTTTATTTATTATGCGTTTGTAAAATAATTGGCATATACCTTTATAATAATCCACATAAAGTATAGAAATCTTAAGTGTTACATTAACAGGTATTATTTGCAACTAGCTGTTACTTTTTTTTTTCGAACTCTTTTTTTTTTTCGAACTCTCTATACTGTTAGCCTTAGGGGCCCTGAAGCCTTTACGGCTTTTACAGCTTTACCGGGCTTGTAGCTGTTACCCGCCGCAGCGCTTTGCTGGACGTAAATTAACCTATACTAATATTTGATATAAAGTATCCTACGTCATACCTCACGACATAGTCGGCTTCTATAAGTACCAAATTTCATTAGAATCCGTACAGCTGCTCGAGCGGTTTTGATAGACAAATATTAAGATAGGTATACTTTCACAATTATAATATTAGTAACATTTTGATCGATTCATCAGAAAAAAAGTTAAATCTTTACTTACATACGTAAAAACTTCGTAATTATATTTAGTGAATATCGTCTAATCAAAACTTTAATAGATATTTAAGAGAACTATAAATATATTTATTCAGTTTAATTTTTTATAATATGTTCAATGGGAAATGTACAGAGAATTGTTTCGACATAATATACTTTCTCATATCTTATCGCTAGATATTTCTGCTCAAAAAAAAAGTTGACAAACATTCCCTGTCCCATATATATCTATCTATCTACGTAGATTCAGTTACGAAACCTTACATACGTATCAATGAGAGATAAGGATGTGTAGTATACAATATCTTTTTTGTGTAAGTATTCAATAAATCAACAAAAAAAATTATTTTATTCATGAATCATTTATTATTTAACAATTGCAAAATCCTATTATTATAGTGATGTGACTTATAAATACATAGATAGGTATTTAATGTTTACATTCTGCTAGCCTATCGAAGTTCAGGATTTTATAGCAATTAAGTAGGATAAAATTAATCGTGTGTTTCAGATACTGCACTAAACGCGATTCAGACAAATCAAATCAGTATTAATTCAGCCTGTGTGAAAACCTTCGCAAATGCGAATAATGCGCCAACTGTAATAATAGAAAGGATAAATATTATTATAGTTGTAACGCCATAATTACAACATCAGTACATTTTTATTGTGGATTTTCGGAGCACAGTGTATCTGATTCCGTAGTTCATACGCGTTTTTTTTTTCGATCTCATTATACTGTTAGCCATAAGGGCTTTATAGCTTCACCGGGCTTTATCATAAACTGGAGTTAGAATTAACTGAGCTAACTGGAGAATGTACGCTATTCTCAGTTCAATGACACGCATACGCTCTGACAAGACCGCGGTCGACGCGCGGTATTTTTTAAATCACAAATCCAACTTAATCTAACCTTGTACGTCACTATTAGATCACGATGGGATTTACGTCCGGTGTATGTCCGATTCTGAAAGTTTTTTAAGTAATTTCAGACATTTATATCATATCTAGATACACGGTAGTGTATCAGCCAAGTTCGAAAAAGAAAAGGGCGACACACCGGCCATTGTGTATATTTACATGAACCATTTCGAGCTACTTTCGACCCCCCAGAAGTCAAAAGCTATTCAACCTACATACTTGAACTTTTGAATGTGTAAGGTTCCCTTGAACACCTAGAATCCCAAATTTCACGAATAAACCTATTTCTATAAACTTAGTTCTTGAGTTTGTTATTAGATTCTGAAAAGTAGTATTTTTATCGATGACTTACTCATCAAAAACCTTGACTACTTCTAGGGGACTTATAAAACTGAAATTTGGCATCAAGGTAGATAAATAAGAAAAAAATATAAAAAAGTACAATTATTACTAAAATACAAACGAAAAAATACTCAAAATGATCACCAACTACAGCGACGTTTCCACCCGCTCACCAATAGATGACGTTGTGCAGCTTTTCAAGAAGTAACGATTACCCAACGAAAACACAAATATATAAATAAAACTTGCCAAGTAAGAAATTCCACATCAAAGAAAGTAACAGATTGATTTGTATATGAATTGAAGAATGTACATTTCTGCAGCTATAATTAAATGCTATGGAACTTCACACCCGTTAGATCTCAGCTCGTTTATCGGTGACATCGACTACCCCGATTGTTGTTTCTACCAAACTTGGGCCCTTTTTCACATTTCTGTTTTTGTTGGGATGTAAGCGTTTCATGTCTGTGAATTATTTAAATGTTATAATTCAAATTAAATGTAAAAATGCTATGCAAATCATTTCATTTAAATTATATATTATCATTTCAGTTCCAAGCAGTAGGGCAGATGATTTTCACTTCGTTGGCTGTAGCACAGTACTTTTGCGTGGTCGACTTTCTAAGAGAATTGCCACTCCTTCTGTATGTCAGAATACTATACTTTCACAGTAAGTACCTAAGTTTTAAAAGACATCAATCAGCGGATAAGAGACACATCTTACTGGTACGCGTTTTCTACGACATTGATACGTACGTCTCATTCTTGTTTAAGGCGGCGTTCCCACCAAAGACGTACGAGGTAGCTAAACGGTGCGCGAGGAAAATATTTACCGATATAATTACTTTATTTTCCTATTCTAGCTTAGCAAATCTCTGTTAAAAAAGGGCTATAGCTGGGTATTTATACGTACAAAAAAGCCAGAGGTGTGTGTGAGGGACGCGAGTGAGGAGTGTGCGAGAGATGTGTGCGAAACGGTGTGGGGAACTAGGGCTACTGTACTACCAGTCAACGCTAGCACCTACCACAGCTTTGGTGGATACCAACACACCGTTTCACAGCGCCGCTACACATCCTCGCACCGCCTAGCTATCTCGCATATCTCTGGTGGATACGAGACTGAGTGTCTTACGGACGCGTAGAACCCGTTGCGTATCAATAAATATATCCAGGGAGCTAATGCATACGCTTGGTACGCGTAAATCGGGTCTAACCCATAAATGGAAATAGTATCCATTATTTTAGGTTATCTCTTGCAGACTCCGATGGCTGTGGAATCCGGATAAATATTGGTCAGTCTATCGACGGGATTGCAGATCAAGCTTTTGTCCTGTTAACGCAAGTACCGTTGCCAGCGTTCAGGACATTCATCATAAACAGCACGGGTCTTGGTTTAAGCGTGCTTTGGATAATGACCAGTGCTATTCTCATAAGTGAGTTTATAATAAGAGATTTTATTTTTTTAAGTAATTTCAATGAATAATTATGTTAATCTAAATAAAAACTAAGTAAGAAAATATATTACAGCAAATCAGATATTAGGATACACAATGTTTTATAATAAAATATCTCACTTCATATATTTTCGTTGTCAGATATTTTCCGTTATCCGATTACATATTATACTCTTCAACGAAATTTCTTCCATACTTATAACTAGCTGTGCCCGCGGCTCCGCTCGCGTGGACTACAGAATGCTGTCGGTTGAGTATACACGAGAATTGTGCTGCCCCAAAAAACGTTGATTGTTGGTGATCCTTAGAAGATAGACATATGCTATTGTTGACTTTTTTGTAGATCTTTTTAAAATCAACAATTATGTTATACTCGTACATTAATTTCATATATGTCGTATGGTTTACTTAGCGTAAGCCTTTTAATCGCCCCAAAAGGATGTTTTTTTTTTTTAATTGATTCATCATTATTGTCACTACTTACTTCGTATATTACTTTATGTAACAAAATTAACGGAGGAACCATGTAAATCGGATAAAAATGGTTTTCGCGTAAAAAGAACATAAATGGACAGACAGATAAAGAGACGTTGAGTTTCATAATATGTATAGATATACTCGTAGATATAGATATAGATGGATTAATATGTTTACCTTATAAATTTATTTAATTTCTACGTACCTATACATAAACCCAATTCACCTAGAAGCGACACACCCACCAATCTCAATAAAAAGACAAGGTAAAGTCTATGTTATAGTTTAGGCGTAATGGCCACAATTTCACCCGATATTAAGTGACGATGTGGCCCATGATGGTAACACGCTAAACCTAGTGGAAGACTGGCTCTCAAGTGCAGCTGCCGGAACACACCTGTTGGTGCTTGGCGACAGATTTGTAACTTGAAGGTGGTAGCTAGCCAGGCGGGTATCAGAAAAAACCCTACCACCATGCTATTGTTTCCTCACGATGTTTTCCTTCACCGAGAGCGCAGGCTAATTGCAGGGATTCGAACTCACGTCAATCGACGCGAAGTCGTACACGATACCACTAAGCCATCATTGCTTCAATTTTGTATTATGATGATGATTAGCGGAATGTTTGGACATTCTTGTCTAAACTCATCGCGACCATTATGCACATGGATAAAAGAAGATAATAGTGGATCAGTTTTTCTTTTCACGTTTAGAGACTAGCAAAGTTATTTTGGACAGACAATAAAAAATATACAATTCCTTATAACGTTCCATAACTAAGATATTTTAAAAATCGAACATTGTTTTAATTGTTTTTTTATTTCATAAATAGTGGGAGGATCGAGGGATAAACAATCGAAACATATAAGATGGCCGTGGATAATTATCACAATATGTATATGTGTATTGGATTTAGTAGCAACGGTCACATACTGTAACGATACGTTCTACACAAGGGTATGTTTTATTTAAATTACAAACAAAATTAACAACTAATTTATAATACATCTGCGTCAAGATATAACATTGTCTTATTAGTTTATTGTGTAAAAATATTACGAGTACAATCAAGAAGGATGTGCCCACTTGCGTGTTAAAGTAATTATGAGTATTTTTATATCTATTTCATTTTTAATGAATCTTTTGAACGATATAAAAATATTTATTTGAATTAATCAATTTGTAAAAAAAAAATACTACGTGCGATCACACGCGGCTTCCGCAACTTCGTTCGTGATAATTATAAAAATAGCCTCTAGCACTCAAGGTAATGTAGCATCCCATTAGAGATAATTTAGAGAATCGTATCAGAAGTTCCTTATTTTACCTTCTTAATATACATCGATATAGATAGGCATTTTATTTTATTCGAATGACTTTCGAATTTATCGATAAGAAAAAACATCGTGACCCAGCCGTAGTGTGATGGTGGGACATATTTTAGTGTTCGGCTAGCTGACTACCATCCTTAAGTCCAAAATAAATCACTTGAAAGTAATAACTCTGGGAAAAGGTTTTTGTATGTGATGGGACTGCTCTTTATAAGTTAAGCGTATTATCATGGTAAATTTAACCATCATACAAACATTTTTCTACAGACCTTGTCAGATATGATGGACTTCATAGGCGGTATCGCAAGCGGCACGGCTGGAGTCAATTTAGATACAAGATGGACCTCTTGGCTGATGGTCATAATATATTCAAGATTTGTAGTATTATTTCTCCTCAACTTATTCCTTATCGTCCTGATGATCGTGGATTGCAATATTAAAAAAGAACCTGAGAACACGGACGTCGTAAGTTGCATATTAACTCATACTATACATAAAGAATAGCTGTAGCGCTGTAGGTACCAGCGCGCAGCCGTCTCGCTCGCGTAAAATCATTTACGGTGTAGGCAACAGTGCAGGAGTTCATTCTGTTGCAAACTGTTTCCGTTTGACTCGATATTATCGTACAAATAAATCTAAAGATTTTTCAAGGTTCAAAATTACTAATAGGTTGAATGCGAAGCCGGGCATCCCCGTGAGCGTAGCAGGGCTACATGAGCCTACTGCTATCGCCAACTTGTTTGTAAAACACTTTAAAGTTGAATCTCCTCTTGGTTTAGGCATCATAGGCGCCTGAGATTGAGGATTTTCGGACGGCTTTAAATGTTAGGTTCTCAGCCAACCAAATTGCTGCTGTTATAAAAAGTATGGTTAGGGGTAGATCGTTGCGACAAGACTACCTCAGTATCTAACACCTATAGCATGCAGGAGTACACTTACCTAGGGTGCTGGCAACGTTCTACTTACTCACTCTGTCTGAGTGATATTCATCTGCCCAGCGATCTTATGAAAACTGTGGTTGAGCCTATTGTGAAGGATGAACGGGGGACACGTCAAATCTTTCAAACTACAGACCCATATCGCTGGTCACTATCATTGCCAAGGTGCTGGAAGCTTTGCTTGACAGGCATATGGCGACCCGCATCCAATTACATGATGCGCAGTTTGGGTTTAGACCGGGCCTCTCTAGTGAAAGTGTCATACTGTCTCTCAAGCATACTCATTATTTATACTCAGTATTTATACGTCTAGGAAAACACCTGTTTTCTAGTCCTTTCTAAAGCGTTAGATCTGGTGTCATACGACTTGCTGTGACAGAAACTAGTGAAGGATACCTCACTGGATAGAGAAGTTATATCTATACTACAGTATTGGAATAACAATCAAATCAACTGTGTAAGGTGAGTAGGATCGTTATTGGATGTGTATAGGCTGGAGTGTGGAGTGACGCAGGGTGGCCTAACCTCTCCTCGCCTCTTTAGTCTGTACATAAACTAATTGATTGTTGAACTCAGCAACACTTATCAGGGCTATTATGTAGATGGAGTGTGCGTCAACAATAGTTATGCTGGTGATATGGTGTTGTGAACCCTTCGATTAATGCCATGATAAGTCTGCTTACGACATGTGAAAGGTACGCGGAGGCCCATGGGCTCTGATACAATGTTAAAAAGAGTGAGGTATTAGTCTTTAAGGCAGGCACTAAAACCTACCCGACTACACCACAGTTGAAACTGTGTGTATGTCCCTTAAAGAAAGTCACTAGTTTCAAGTATCTGGGCCACTGAGTTTCCGATGACTTAAAACATAACCTAGACATGGAGCGTGAGTGCAGGGCGGTGGCTGTCCGCTGTAATGTTGGCTCGCAGATTTGCTAAATGCTCGACTAACGTGAAGGCTACGTTGTGTCAAGCGTGTTTGCGCCCACGGCCGCGAAACCACCGTTCCCTCCGTAGGGGACGGGCTGTTAACTTCGCTCCTGCACACCCGCCACGACCACCCTCTCCAGCGGCAACTCAAGCCTAGGTCCGTTCCTCCGGCATGGAGCCCTTGAGCCAACAGCCGCTCGCGCGATACAGTGACACTGCATTCACTAGCTATCGACACACACACATAACACTGCACTTCACACATGTACACCACTCAGGTACATAGGTTCTGTAAGGGACCTTTTTTTTTTCTTTTTTTGGCTAGTTAGTTTAGACAAAAATTACCAAATCACTAAATACATATCCTGCCTCCCAGAAGGCAGGAACATGTATATTTGTACAGTTAGTAAGCTCGAATTTCTATGGATAGGGATTTAGTCAGATCGTGACTTTTTCGCATAATCGACAGCCCAAGCCGAGGTTCGGCCACTTTGGCACCCTTGGAGCTTGTTGCCTAGCTTTCGCGGCTGAGTGCCTTCCGCGCTCGCCCCCAAGCCCGGTGAAGCTGTAAAAGCCGCAAAGGCTCCAGAGCCCCTAAGGCTAACAGTATAGTCAGTTCGAAAGAAAAAAAGGCTACGTTGTTTATAGCGTATTGTCAGCCGTTCTCCACATGCAGTCTGTGGGTCAACTACACGCAGAGGGTATACATTGCTCTGCGCGTACAATACAATAACGCATTCAGGGTGCTGATGGGGTTGCCGCGCTACTGTAGCGCTTCGTGCATGTTCGCAGAGGCGAGAAATGATGGCTTTCACGCCATCATGCGCAAGCGATGTGCCTCACTCATGTGAAGGGTACGCGCTAACCCTAACAGTATCCTGAACACTGTAGCAGATAGGTGGGACAGTCCTATACTGGGGTATAGAGTACGCCTACATCCAACTGTGGCGTTCCATAAATAATTCGTTGTTGTATTCCTAGTAAATGTAAGTACTAACACTAGTTTTTTAGTTGTGTTTATGTTAATTGAATGGACTATTGTCTGAAAGAAAAGATTTTAATTTTATTTATTATCTTTTAGGTTACTTGGACTAATAAAATCGGTTATTAATTTTAGATTTTTTAATGGAAAACTTCTTATATAAATACTTAAATACATATCTTTTACTTTTAACTGGTCTAAAACGGAAATAAAAAAAAAAACAAAAAACAAGTAACAGTTAAAAAATCATACAAAAAAAATGTTTCTTTTTTGTTTTCGACTATTTATAGGTGCTGCTTTTTAGGCGTAAATAAATAGAACAAAACAAACAAAATTCTTCTCGAGGAGTCAAATTCTTTTAACCAGAAAACTAATTGAAAACGCTTTATTTATAATTATCTAACGGCAATATAAAAATTGTTGTGAGATGTTAGGGCAATGTTGTTGTTTATTTCGATGAATTTTACGCATTAATGACTTTAATTCTGAAATATTCTCTATTTCAACTTAAAGTAATAGGCACAGGCGTTTGGTGAGCATTGTAAATTATTTGTTGTATTGAATTTTAGCAAGTGGAAGCTCCTGCGGTAGACGTCGTAAGTACGTCCGAGACTGTGCCCGTCCCACCGGCAATGCAACCACCACCACTACCTGCCACGGAACATGACGGTCCAACAGAAGTAACACCAGTCGTCGCACCTATAACAACACCGGCCACAGTGACCGCCACAACACAAACAACAGTAGAATCGACAAGCGACAAAGATATCGAAGTATCAAGCTTACCAAGTAACAGATCCATGTTTCGAATACCACGTGCCGGGATTAGCCAGTCGTTTAAGCGAATGAAGAATATGTTGTTCAAAAGATCAGCGTTAACAGACGTTCGTAGCAGATCAAATCCGGACTCTCTGAACATATCTCCCGAGAGGTAATTAGATCCTTGTTACGAATCTCAGTCATATAAAGAGTTTAAATATATTATTACTAGCTATGCCCCGCGGCTCCGCAAGTGCTTATTACGCAGTACCTAATTATGTTTGTCTCGTAATTATATTTTTACTCATATGAATGACTATTATTGTAGCCTATCTATGAATTGTGGAATGACATAAACTTTCCGTCTAATAAATCTCATCCAAATCAGTCGGGAATTTATATACTTTTTGCAATTTCTAAAAGTTTTGTTTACAATAAAATTCTTATAGCCTATCAATTTAGGAATAACATAAGCTTTCCTGTGTACATAATTCTCTTTCATTAGTGGCGGCTAAGCCTGCTACTCTGCAAACCCGGACCCCGTGACTCCCTGTTTCTCAGCAATACGCTGGGCACAGAATCTCCTGAATCCTTTGATGGTGAATGGGTGCTAGTAGGAAAAGGGGGAAGCCCAAGATATCGGTTAAGCGTGGTTAAGCCACAACTCCCAAAAAGGGATAGTCCCAAGCTTTGCACCAATAGATCCACTGCAGTGGTATTAACCCTGGATGCGGCGAAAACGGGCCTCACCTATAAACCGTTTTTTAGTTAAATCTGGATACAAACAGCCAGACACAAAAAAACATCATATTCGTGATCAATGTCCTTTATAACAGATGGTATTCCAGAACTACAGATTTACTTAGCATAACCCTAGTATACTAGCGTCGTAGTATAAGTAATATTTATTATATGTTTAATAAAAAGATAAGAAAGTATTCGTCTCATCAGTGGGCGCCTTATCATCTAATATTTAATTATACATTCCAACGTCTAGTTTGTTCAAACCGAAGGCACCTATTATTAACTTGGGATTTTGTAACGGGATGCATTCTCGAATAACGCGACGGTTCGACGAACATTATAATAAGCCTGAAGTTTTATTTATGTTCTTTTCTTAGATCACCACAGATGCATCGTGTCGATGGAGACAAAAAACGTGGAGTGAATTTTCCTGAGAACCTTTTGTCGCTTCCGCAAAGACTCGAGAACATGATTGCTGAGCAGCAAAGGCGTTTAGACAGAGAAGTAATAGACACCTCCGGTAGGCATAGTCCCCCGCGAGTTTCGCAGTCAATGCCCCAATTGGCTACATCATCAAACCAACCAGACACGACTAGAGGGTAACTGTTAAAACATAATGAAATTAGTAAAAGTTTGATAGTGCTAGGACTTATGTTGCATAAGCAGTTGGTAAAGTCAGTTTTAAAGATAAAATTCACTCAACTTCAATAAAAGTATCAGTGATATATCAATGCAGTAATGACTTATATTGTTATATATTTAAATTGTAGGCGTCGTGGAACAACAGTGGAACTACAAGGGCAGTTACCCTGGGCCTATATACCAGCATCAGCTCATCGTATGCGCGACCAATTGCCTCCCGATGAAGATCTTCCTCCCGTGCCGCTCCCCGACTACACAGCAATACAATCTTATAGAAAAGCCTGTATGTGTAATTCATTTAGCTATTTCTCGTATTATATAACATAAATGAAATAATAATATTAATCAATGCATTTAAATATGTATTTATTGTCTATAATATAAGTATATATTAACGATAGCAATTACTGACAAAGTATTTTAAGTTCCCAGAAGACGTATTGTACGTACATACGTAATAATAAATTAATTTTCAATTGACAACACATCCCTGGAATCATAAATGGTTGCAACACGTGAGTTTCTATTACGTCATGCAAACTACTTTAGTTTTCATGTGTTTGATATAAGTAACTACCAGATTTACTTAATTAATATAATTTTATCTAAATTATTATTGTTTCAGCTGTACATCGAGCAGCATCGAGTCTTAGTTCGTTGACCCAGAAAAAAGATTATTCCCAATCACGTCGTAAGTATAAACTACATTGCAAGTAATGATATATTATTTTATATAGGTCAGGTCACATACAAGTTATACACGTCAATGTTGATATGTTATTTCTACAAAAGTTTCTAAATCATAACAAAACCGTAACCAAAAAAAAATTAAAATAAATTTTAAAAACTGAGCAACCTGAATTCGTTTTTTAAATTATGTAATCTAATATCGATATCTAATACATATAGTGTTAAGTGGCCACTGCAGCTGAAGAGCATTTATACTACTCGAAAGGGATGGTCCCTTATGGGGATGGTCGCATATGACTCGTTTGTAGGGTTGCCCCACTTTGTATTCGAATAATACAGTATACTGTTTCTTAAAGATAGGAAAAAGTATATTGTATCAAAATTAAGTATGTAATTAAGCAGGAAAGTAAGTAGATCTTGTCTTAAATTACGATTAACTTTTAATGATTTATGTAGAATGAATAAAAGAAAAATCAAACCATGTGAAATAAAGTATTTTCAAATAGTTTATTGTTAACGTAAATATACAATACTTTATTATAAAGTTCAGATAGCAACCCTACTCGTCTCCTAGAATGTTTTGTCAGTCATCTGACGTAAATATTCTAGAAATGTGCAAAAATTATGTTCAGGTTGCAATTAAATTGTACAGAAAGATGTTTTACCAATTTATTTACAGCGGCACTAACTCAGTCTGATGTATTGTATTAGAACCTGTGGCTCCTGTGAAACCGGCGAAGTTCAAAACTGGATCCAATCTCCAACTCCTACCTATATTTATAGAAACTAATTGAAAATAAGTATTTTATTAGTTTGTAATCACTCTGTGCCTTTTACCAATGTCTGTAAACAATAACTTGTTTTTAATAGTTTCACAAATCATATTTGTATATTTTATAATACCACTCATAGTCATAAATCATTGTTCAATAAAATAGATAGTAGTGTAACTACACCAGTTACCTAGGGTAAAATTAGGGCGCTATCTGAGGGTTTGAAATAAGAGGTCTGCTCAAATAAATTAAAGCACATGCAAATGTAGAACTTAGAAAGAATAATAAACTAATTTTAATACTCCATGTTATACTAAATAAATGTTAACGTTACACTGTAATGAAAACAAAGTAATGGGATTGGCCCGTGGCCGATGTATACAGAGATATTGAGAGCGCATCGCACCTAACTTCGTCTTTGTAAGTTTGTATATTGTATTTTAACACTGGCAATATTTATCAAGTATTCTGATAAAAAAATTGTGTTTTTATTTATTTATGGATGATGTATGTATCAATGACTATGAATAATAAACCAAACGTGTTCTGTACCGAATTCTGGATATATGTAAGAATTTTGTGTATACAGACTTATTTACTACTACTAGCCACAGTACAATGCTTTCAGATCTCATTAATATTCATGAGATTTTGCTAAGCTTTTGAATTGTGAAAAATGTATAAATATAAGTTAATAGTACCTTGTAATAGTAATTTGAATATATTTTATATGTTAAACTAATAAATTTTGTTTCTTTTACTTAGTGCCCTTCGCGTGATAATAACCCATTTCTAATGATTACATTTGTCGTAATTAATATTATATTGTTCTAACTTTTAATAGAACGACGCAATTTTATCAGTTCGTACGATAGCACTAAACATTTCTAGAATGAATAAGAAACAAATACTATGACTCGTCTAAAATCAATCTATTGTTTCCCAGAAAATTCTCCCTTAGCTTCAATGCATATTTTCATAGGAATAAACCAAATTTGACAACATTTATGCCACTGCTCCGTGATGATCTCGGAAACATGCATATTATACTCTTCAACAGCCTTTCTGGTGTTGAAAATCGTTGACCGCGTAAATAATGCTTGATTTTGGAAAATAGGAAGAAGTCGCATGGTTCTCGGTTGGGACTGTATGAAAGATGACCAATAATATATATGTTTTCCCTTTCAAAAATTAAGTTTGACACGTGTGAGAGCTGGCATTGTCACGGTGCAAGATGATACGGCGTTTTTGGTTATTTATACTTTATATACTTACTATTAACTTTCGACAAACAAATGGTCGTGTACTGATTGCTGTTCACTGTACGACGATCCTCTAAAGCGACAGTAACCACATGTACAGTTTTATTTAAAAAAGACCAAACAGTCGCTTGCTGCTTTGTTTTTGAAACGTAGCTGTAAATCCAAGTATCGTCACCTGTCACTAAGGCCACACCAAATCAGACGTCCCTTCGTTGAATCTGGTAAGCATGGCATTGCACCAAGTGACGCGGGCCTGTTTTTTTGAGCCGCAGTTAAATTCATTGAGCATCAGGTTTCACTCTCTTTTTTTTTGTAAGATTGATTGTGTCTGGCTCTTGCTCGAATCTCATGGTAGATCACATGCCCGTCTGTTTCGACCATATATCGATGGTTTTGTTGTTCACAGCGGTAGACGGACAACCAATATAAAATTCATCACTGAGGTTAACACTATACCGCGTTGGAATTCTGCAAACCAGTCGAATTGCATGGTGCTTCATTGCCAAAAGCAGTTTGAAGGCGAGCGACACTCTGCTTCGGCGTTAAACTATACACTTAATTAAACGTGTAGTAAATCATACTACGAAATTTTTTACGATTTAAATCCATGGTAAAGTAGACACGCAATATTTAAAATGGCGCGAAAATGTAAAAACAAGTGACAAATATCTAGATGAAACAAAATGCATTTTAAAGCCAAGGTTCCATTTTATTTTAATCATAATGACTATAAGGTAATTTACCTACAAAAGGATCATAGAAGATATCTACGAGTATATTGCAGTTTTAATTTTTAAATTACTTTGCCTGGAAGTATAGAATTTACTGTATGGAATATTTATCTACAATATTATCTGACTTCGCTTATCTATATTAATAAATATTTAATTCTGTGTGTACGTGTATTTTTTTTTTGTTTTAATTTCCCGATAGACATTCTCTATGAAGAACACTGATCACGAATATATTCATACAAACAAAAACATTGAAAAAATATATAACTGTAAATATAATACTAATGGGTTTCTTGCTAAGTGCTCTTGGCTGGGCTGATTACCGAACTGATGGAAAGGCCTGGCTATGAACGACGATATCACAAATATTATTGACAACTATATTGACAATATATGAAGGAACAGCTTATGTTATAAAATTACAACATTAAACTAACATACAACAAATTAGAAAAAGACGTAAACAAATATTTTGCGTAATTTACATTATAGTACAATGGCTAATTATAAATTGTTATAATAAAAATATTCATTGATAAGGAATAATAAACCTCCTGGCCTAAATTAAAAATTCGATATTCAGATTAATTATGTGCGTATGAATGTAGATGTATGTGTATATACTATGTTACGTACATACACATAAAGTACATACGTATGTACATTTTGTTCACTCGATTAAGTATTTAAGTAAGATTAATTATTTCCGTCGAGCCGTTGAAAATATCGATTCGAAATCAGCGCTGTCGCGTTGCTTCCCGCCTTGACATATACGAATGTTTTAATACTTTATAGGTTTAGCGTTATGGGCACAATCTCACTTGATGTTAAGGTACCATGTGGCTTAAGTCAGTGAAATGCTAAGACTAGAGTTAAGCCTAACTGGCTCTCAAATGCAGCTGCTGGAACACACCTATACGTACTTGACATCAGATTTTCAACTATAGGGTGGTAACTAGCCAGACGTGAATTAGAAAATACCATACCATCGTTCGACGCGGTGTTCTTACAGGAGGACGTCTCTCGACAATTATCGGTATTCTGGAATCTGCAATTAAAATCGGGTGAAGTACAGTCATATCGCAGAATTGAGGAAATAATTAACTTCCGAATTATAAGCAGTTACAGGCAGCAACGTTGATATGTGTAAGTCTTGTATCAGCTGTACAAGTTTGTCAGAACAGATCTAGCGCTAAACGTGGCGCTCTCCTACCAACTACCATTCTCTTTGTGTTCTTGAAAACATTCATCAACAAGACCTTATAACATCACTATAAGATACATTCCATTATTTGTCGATACTGACGATATCATTAAAAGGGTTAATTTACAATGAATTCAAAAACACTTCTGAAAATATGATATTTCTTTTTCAATTTGATATTCACACTTCCGGATTTAAGATAAAGTATTAACGAATGTCCATTATCAATATGTTATCTTATTAAATCCAATTTAATGAAACGTTGTTTTTGCTAGTTATTTTAATTAGTCATGATTTCAATTTTTGTAATGATCATGGTCTCATCATACGCATAGACGTTTTTATAACTAGCGTTAAAAAACCGTTGTAATGAAGCAAATAGTTATGAGCTCATCTATTTGTTTAAAGTACCACATTTAATTCTATTAGGTAACAATCTATAGAAACTGTTAATTACCTTGTACATTCAGAATTTTGTTGAAAAAATGTTGCCCCTACCGTCACCCCTAACGCAAATTAGGGATTTTTACAAGTGCCAATAAAATATATCTGTTGTGTCCCTTCCTGCCATGTGGAAAATCCCACAACAAGCCCAGGCTATATTTTTACCAATTTTCATAAATATACAAAGCTTCTCTCTCCATTTTATGTATAACTACTCTATCCTTAATATCTAGCAAAGCTTCCCTTTTCTTTTAGTTTTAATTTTGAAATGAAAACCTGTGTCTTCGACTGGTCATTCATTTATAAAAAGGTATAATATTATCGGGGATGAAAATTCCCCGAATTCTAGTTGACGCTTCGCAGTCTATTTGCAAATAGCAATTTCGTCATCGAAGTATAAAACTGATAGTGCGGACATTAACACAGATAACAATTATCACGTTGCGATTAACGTTTCGATATGTTGTTTAGTTCCTTCATAAGCGAACGGTAGATAGACATGAGACATATTTATGTTAATTTTAATTATTCACAATGAATACCACATTGATACCAAAACTTCCATCAACTTTGGTTTTAACCGCAATCCTTTCAAGCAGTTTAACCATAGTAAGTTATTCATTTAAGAACTTTATTCGTTAATTTACAAATTACATTTTCAATGTCAAGAAAATTTACTCTGTTATAAATTCTGATTATATTTTTCAGGTGGTGTCCATAATATACATTATAATATGTATAATAGGTCTGATAATGAACAATGATTGTGACGCAGGCTTACCGGAAACTGTGTCAGGTTCGGAATATTTATGGAACATTGCCTACAGAGTTTACATTCAAGGTGAGAATAATATAAATAGTTTTTTTTAATTTGTACTTTTAACACAGAAAAATCCCTGTTTTATTATTATATGAATAGGCGACAATTTTGTATATTTGTGCTACGGGCCACAAATGTTATAAGTATAACTTTTTTATATAAACGTAAGTTTCGACGTGACTGTATTTCATGTTTTAAGTATCTCATCAAACGAAATAATTTTTAATCTACCTACATAAGTTGTTAGCGATTTATATAAATTAAGTTGTAAATGCAACTTTGTGAAAGCGAATTAAAGTTTTAAAACAATAGAATAAGTACCTGTGATAAGCAAAGCATTACGGCGTAGGTATCTGTGATTCAACATTGGTCATATTATGTAGATATCTTGTGATAATCCAAGATTCCTGAAATTTTTTCTCTGCTTAGCGTACATATTGTTGTTGCGATGATACCTAACTTTTATTTAAAAAATGAGACGTTTATTTAGTCATTTTATTACATATCCAAAAAATTGAGTGCGCGGATAACGTAATGGTTAAAGCGGCCGCTTCAACGCTGCCACTGCGCTGAGTGTTGTGGTTTTATATCCCACATAGGGCTATTGTTTGTGGACAAATTATTGTCCTGAGTCTGTGTGTACTTTGTGTCTGTTAATTGTATGTTTTTAATGTCCCCCGTAAGTGGTAACAGAGGGCTTCACGGCTGGTGAGAGGTTGTCGTTTAAGCCGAAAAATTATTAATAATACATTTTTATTTTATTAAATTGACTGTTTTGTTTAAATGTTTAAGTAAAAAATTGTAAATACTTTCTAGATCAGAAATTTAGTTATATGTTTATAGTCTATACTAATATAATAAAGCGGAAGAGATTTTTTGTTTGATTGTTTGTTTAAACACGCTAATCTTTGAAACTAGCTGTTGGATTCAAAAAAATATTTATGTGTGTAATTTGTATATGATAGCAGGATTCATAAGGAATAGTAGAGACTACTAATCATTAAGCTGCATTTCTTAACTAGCCTTAAATATTGATTTTTGTTTAGTAAATAAGAAGAAATAGCGCACCCTAACTTCTTTATCCACGTGCGATGGCGTAATGGTTTGTGATCGTAAATACAATGTTTTACAAAAAATTTGCTACTTATTACGCCAAAAAAAATTCTGGAATATCATATGCATATCTCTTATACATAAGCCACAATAAGCTATTATGTGGCAAAGCTTTATTGAAAATTAAAAAGTTATTTATGAGCATTATTATTGGGCACGATATATTAATCCTTAGGAACGAAAGTTACATCATCATCAAGACAATTTTATGAGGATAAACTTTGCCCTTTATAGCATGTTATTTGGATGAATAGTTGGGATATAATGTAAGATAAATATAATTCAACATTCGGTTCGGGTCTATGACTATAGGTGTAGTGGCGCGAACGAGCTGTGTGAGTTGCGACGCATAACACTCACCGCCCGATAAAAATATTGTCTTAACTGAAGTATTATAAACCATCGATCAGCGATTTCATTTAAATTATACGCGGGTGAAACCGTGGTGCACAGCTAGTTTTTTATATTTATCATGAACAACTGATTGATTTATTAGTTAAATAATTTGCAAATTATTTCTAAGTGATAAATTAAGGAACGTAATATTTATTATACAAAAAATACGTATTTAATTAAAGTTATCAATGACTATAAATAACGATTGCTTAATTAAAAACAAAAAGAAATTAAATTATACTACAATTCTGTAGCTTTCGTGCGTAGTGCGTAGTCTTTCGTAGCTAGAAATACAAATGGTGAAATGTTTTCAGATGGGTGTGATCAGTCAATGTCGCCGGAAAATTTGATGTCAGCGCAAACGGTTTTCATACTTTTGGTGGTAATTCTAGTAACATCTATTTTGTCTTTGATCGCTGCGAGTGTTCTAATGGCGGGTAAACTACTTTATTTTCTTTATTGCTTCTGATATGTATGCGATTTCGCCAATGCCAAGTGTGACAAATACACTATAATTATAAACTATATACAATATAATAATATAAGAAAAAGCATCAACATATATATTGAGATGTGATGTATATACGTACTATGTTTAATGTTGAAAATACGTTAGATCTAGAAAGAGGTCTAGTTGCCGGAATCACACTTACAAATTATCAATTTCTGGGTGGTATCGAGCCAATTGTTTATAAAAAAATGTCCTATCACCATGCTATTTATTTATGGTCTCATTATGATACTAGCGGCTTTCCCGTGAATTTATGTGTATTTCATACTATGAACTTGTCCAGGTCCCAACATAGCTCTAAGTTTATTTTTATACCCATCGGTTCAGAGGTTTAGTCGAGAAAAGGTAACAAACTGACAGGCGGACAGAGTTTCTTTTGCATTTATAATATTAATGAGGATTGTGCTTGGCATAATATGATATGGCTTATTGTAGGTGCGCTAAAATTTCTTCTAAATCTTTTATACATATTATAAAACTCAACGTCTCAGTCTCTGTCTGTCCGTTTATGTTGTTTTCACGAGAAAATTACATATCCGATTTACATTGTTTTTCGTTTAATTCGTAGATACTTTATCTAGCCAGATTATACGATATATTTTGTTAGATAAAGTAACATACGAAATAAGCAGTGACGATAATGGGGAATCTAGTCGGAAAAAAGACTCTTTTGGGGATTAAGCTTTGCAAAATATAACAGATGTATCAAAATAATGTATAACTTAATTGTAGATCTTAAAAAGACCTACAAAAAGCCAGCAATAGCATATGTCTATTTCCTAAGGTTCAACCACACTAAACATTTTAGTCTTTGAATTTGGCCGATCTTCGTATTGGGGGTAGCGCAATCGTGCATGTGCTCAACTGTCGGCACTCTGTAGTCCACGCGAGCGGAGCCGCGGGCACAGCTAGTCTCTTATAAAATATATTTTAGTTGTCAGTTTTTTTATATTACAAGTTGACAAATAAGCATACGGCCTATCAGATGATAAGCGGCTACCGTAGCCTATGAACGCTTGTAATACCATAGGTAACACTAGCGCGTTGCCGACCTTGAACCCCTCTACCCCAAGGAGCTCTGGAAACCTTGCTCACCGCAGGAACACAACACAAAGTTATTTGGCTGCAATATTTTGCAGGGTGGAGGTATTCCACCAGTCGGGCTGGCCCAAGTAGAGAGAAATTTCCAAAGAAATTCTCTGTGCACTAAAGAACTTTAGAAAATGTTATAAAACAGTTTTGAAATTGACATAAAACGAAGAACTTTTCTTGTCGCGTACATGCCAGAGATTATTTAAAGTTGAAATACCCACTGAGTAATAATTTTATTATGGAACTACAGTGATTTTAGTGAAAGCTTGATTTCATTTATGCCCGGTTCTAATGTCATTAACATACCATTTGAAGATTCACCAGACAATATGTTGTAGATGTGCTTTGTTTTCTTCTTTGATTATTTTCCCATTATCTTATCAACCTCTAAATTACCTCTAAATTGCCGGAAATTGCCGAAGATAAATACATTTCAGCACCTGCGGGAGAGATCACACTCCGCTTCAGGGACCATCACATACAAAAACTAAAACAACACCAATAGGAACCGACAAACTGCAACTATGTCAACTAAGTCAACCACAACAAATAAATCTACAACCAAAACAACACCAAAACAAAATTCAACAGCCAATGCTCCCACCACGGCTGGTCACCGCGGGAGAAACAGACCATCACCCTCTAACAAAAAGCAACAAATTACACATTGCAACATTAAATACCAGGACATTAAGAACAAATGAATCTCTATTAGAGCTTGAGGAAGCGTTGAAAGAACTCAATTGGGATATACTGGGAATCAGTGAAATGCGAAGAGCTGGCGAATCAATAGAAGAACATACAGAATATATTATGTTTAACAAGGGAGAAACTGGGGGACAAAGAGGAGTTGGATTCATGGTAAAAACACACCTAAGAAATAATATACTGAATTTCATCGGAATTAATGATCGAATTGCAATTTTACTTATTAAAATACCCGGCTTTGAAAAAACATGGACAATAATACAAGCCTATGCACCAACCGAACAAGCTGCAACATCTGAACACATTATCTTCTACAATAACCTTTCCCAAGTCATATACAAATATCCAAAAAATATAATTGTTCTTATGGGGGATTTTAATGCTCAAGTAGGGACCAAGCAAAACAAAGATGAATATGTACTGGGGAACTTTGGCCACGGCAAAAGAAGTACAAACGGGCAAAGGCTAATAGAATTTTCACTGGAGCACAACTTAACTCTTTTGAATAGTATCTTCAAGAAAAACAAGTGGACATGGACCTCCCCAGATGGCAAATATAAAAACGAGATAGATTATATTATGTGCAATCACCCAAGATTATTCATAAACACTTCAGTAATAACAAAGCTAAACTTTAATACAAACCATCGTATGATAAGAGCATCTCTCAAACTAATACCACCCAAAAACTCTAGAAAACATATTACAACATCCAGCATGGTTCACTATCCAGAACACAGCAAAGTTGCAGCCCGTACCTTGGTAATACTTGGCAAGGAATTACTGGAAGATTACAAAAGTGATGTCAAAGCAAGCTATGCCAAACTACAAAGCCATCTTACCGGTACCAACACCAGCAAACCACCCAAGCATAAATATATACTGAGAGATAAAACACTACAACTAATCCAGGAAAGAAAATGTCTATTCAATAGCAAAATGAGAAAAGAGAATATTCAAATGATTACCAAGCTGAGTAAGAAAATCAAGGAAGGCATTAGGAAAGATAGAAAGGCCGTGAGGCTACAAAAATTAGAAAAACATATTTTAGCTACTGGAGGAACAAGAAAAGCTCTTAAAGAACTACGCGAGTCAAATCCATGGATACCAAACCTGAAATATAACCACTGTAACATCACAAATCGAAAAGATATAAACAAAGCAGCTACAAAATTCTACCAGCATCTATACTCCAACCAAGACGACACCAAGCAGGGAATTTATGAAATCCGTACACCTAACCCATGCCCATCAGACCCAGAGCCTGAAATCTTACCCAGTGAAGTCAGGAAAGCAATACTAAGCCAAAAATCTGATAAAGCACCAGGCCCTGACAAGATTACGAATTAGTTGCTGAAAGGAACACTTGAAGAACTGGCTCCTATTCTGACTAAAATCTTCAACAAGGTTATAACTTCAGGAATCATACCTGAACAGTGGGAAACATCTCATATAATCCTTATATATAAAAAAGGACAAAAAGAAGATATAGGAAATTATAGACCAATAAGTCTGATGTCAAATGTCTATAAGGTTTTCTCCAAAATCATTCTAGACCGCATAAGTACAAAACTAGACGAAAACCAACCAATAGAACAGGCGGGCTTTAGAAAAAACTTTGCCACAGTGGACCATGTACATACTATTAAACAACTCATAGAAAAATACAACGAGTATAATAAGTGTCTGTATATGGCCTTCGTCGATTACACCAAGGCCTTCGACAGCATTAGCCACAAAGCCATATGGGAAAGTCTTGAAGACCAAGGAATCCCCACAGAATACATAAAAACCATCAAATCTATCTACTCCAACACTAAAGCAAGAATACAACTAGAAAGTTTGGGGGAGACCTTCAATATAAACAGAGGTGTCAGGCAAGGGGATCCACTATCCCCCAAACTCTTTTCTGCAGTGTTGGAGAATATATTCAGAAAACTGGAATGGGACCAACTTGGTCTAAGCATAGATGGACGAAGACTAAATCACCTAAGGTTCGCAGATGATATTGTCATCGTCGAAGAAAACCCCGAAAAATTAGAGAAGATGATCCAAGACCTAAACAGAAAAAGCGAGAAAATAGGGCTATCCATGAATACCACTAAGACCAAGCTTCTGACAAACTCTGACAACCGAGTTATATCAATAAACAACGAACCTCTCGAATACATGGAAGAGTATGTATACCTAGGACAGATCATCTCATTCAAGGATCAGACGGACAAGGAAATCAAAAGGCGAATAGCAAACGGCTGGAGAAAATATTGGTCACTCAAAGAAATCATGAAGGCCAACGACCTTAGCATCGGTACAAAACGGAAAGTATACAACACTTGCATCCTACCTTGCATCACATATGGGTGTGAAACATGGTCTCTTTCGAAACACCACCGAGACAAGCTGCAGTGCTGTCAAAGAGCGATGGAGAGAAGCATGTTGGGCATCAAGAAGCAAGACAGGAAACGAAATACCTTTATAAGATCCAAGACAAGAATTGTGGATATACTTACGAAGATAGACCAACTAAAATGGAGATGGGTGGGCCACATGTTAAGGAGTACTCAGGATAAGTGGAGTAAAATTGTGACAGACTGGTATCCCAGAGATGGAAAAAGGAAACGGGGAAGACAACTCAAAAGATGGGAAGATGAGCTAAAACTTACAGCGGGCCCTTACTGGAGAAGGGTTACCAGAGATAGGATACAATGGAAAATGTTAGAGGAGGCCTTTGCCAGAAGGCACACTGAACTAAGGGATATCCTCTAAAAGAGGAAAACAAATACCTCACACACAACAGATAAAGTTCAGGATAGAGGGCTTATTGATTGATTGATTGATTGATCTTATCAACACGTTGTCAATGTTGTCAATGTTGTTATGTTTATGTTAAAGTTTAAACATAAATTAACTCCTCAAAACCCTGACAGGATGCAGAGAAGGTCTCACCGCATTGTTAATTATGCAGACGTTACTAAGTTCTTCGAGCCGATTAAGCTGCGCAGAGACATTGTCTCGCTGAGCGTGTTCCACCATCTGTATAATGGCGAGTGTTCTGAAGAGCTGTTCAAACTAATTCCCTCTTCTGCCTTTCATAACAGAACTACACGCGCTGGGTTCCGAAGCCACTGCTTTATGGTAACTTCCATCACGGCACGAACAAAGAAATTTACTACCTCTTATATTTGCCTTACTGTAAAGCTGTGGAACTGTCTCCCGGCCAGTATTTTCTCTTCTTCCTATAACATGGAGTCCTTCAAACGTAACGTGGAGAAACATTTGAGCATCCGTCAATATTTAATTCACTGATGATAGTTTGTGGATCCCTCGGTTGTCGCCGATTTTATTGGATTGCACCGTGCTCACCATCAGGTACAGTGTGACTACACTACTACGTCTACTACGTGACTACACTACTGCCGTACTACGAAAAAAAAAGTCTCTCAGCTCAGGTTTATCGTGGGTCTTTATCTACGTTCTTTTAATAAACATATTTAAGTGTCTACACCCTTGAAACACTGTAAAATGTCTCTTTGATTTCTTCCAATAAAATATAAAAATATAGGATGGTATTTATACAAAATTGACTAAGTGTGAGTTGGACTCGCAAAACGAGGGTTCCGATGCACCACACAATTATCAGTCTTATATATTTCATTATTTACATTTAAAATGTGTTTTCTTTCATTCAGGCAGGAGGGATCCTTAGCGTGAGCTCTACAAATGCTGGGCGTTTTTTTATTATTTTACTTTAGGGTTTTCACTATTATCAAATTACCGTACTGTATGTAAAAACACGATAATACTTTTATATGATATTTTTATTATATATGGAGATGACATATTCTAAAAAAAAAATACCAACTGCTTGTTAAAGTTCCAAACATACAAGCCCTTTAAATGTAGGACGAACAGCGCAGAGTTAGCAATAGGGCGGGCTTCTTTACTTGAAAAGTAATCCTAAAATAAAAATTTAAGAAAAATAAAATGAAGCATGAGAATATGCTAATGCTGGAAAAAGGTTTCTTCTCGAGGCAAGGCACGTGATTAGTCAATGACCAACACGTAAGTATTGGCGATTTCAAACGCTGATAAATCAATAGATCTGTACTATACTATACATTTCTTTACTATACAGTAGTAGGTAATAAGATATTAGATATCGCGAGCGTTTAAGTTTCCTCACGACGCGATGTTTGCTTTACCTGATTATCATGATGATTAGATCATCAATATAATCATAAATAAAATATTATAAATAAACAGCGCATTCATTTATCGTGAAATATTAAATACCTACAATAAAACCTAAATGTTTGTCAGATTGCTATGATTGTATGAAAATATTATATTATAACAAGGTGACTTCAAAAAAAAAATTAATAGTTTTGGTCACAGCTTCAGCACAAGGTATTTTTTAATGAGTACGGCTCGTGTCCTTACGAAAGCATAGCCAATCAGTAAAGTTGTTTATGGGAAGTGAGTCATTGTGCCTGTAAAATATAATAATCTAACTGTACATACAGCAAAGGTTAAAAGTACTATTTTGAACTGTAAAATCATCATCTTAGTATTGAATCATTATTAAGATGATTCATTAACTTATATTAGGTCTTTACCTATGAAATTGCCGTTTTGTATGGAAAAATTTAAACGATGTTTTTTCATGTATTTTATATTTGTATTAATCGAAGTAATCACCCATGCAGTCAATGCATCTTTGCCAGCGCAGTGGCAGTTTATTGATGCCCTTCTTAAAGAAATCAGCTGGACGGGAGGCAACAAATTCTTCAAAGGCATTTTGTACTGCCTCTCGGGTATTGAATTTTTTTCCCGCCAAGGAGTTATCTAAATTCTGGAAAAAGTAGTAGTCTGTAGGCGCATGATCTGTTGAGTAGGGCGGATGACGGAGAACGCAACCCAAGTTCTTGCAACTTGGAGACCGTCTGTTGTGTAGTATGAGGTCGCGCGTTGTCGTGCAGGAGCAGCGGAGACGAGCGATTGACCAATGCTGGTTGGAGATGTGCCAGCTTCTCCATCATTGTGTTCAGTTCTTCACAGTACACATCTGCAGTAATGCTCACCCCGTTTGTTAAGAAGCTGTGATGAATCACAACGGCGCTAGACCACCAAACAGTGACCATCACTTTTCTAGGGGTAAATTTTCGTTTAGGGCAATGCTTAGGTGCTGAACCAGGATCCAACCAACTTGCTGAGTGCTTGCGGTTATCAAACAGAATCCATTTTTCACCGCAGGTAACAATGCGGTTCAAAATTCCTTCATTTGTGTGTCTGTTGAGCAGTGCAAGGCACGTCTCGACGCGTACTTCGCGCTGGCGATCATTGAGTTCGTGGGGCACCCATTTGTCAAGCTTTTTTACCTTGCCAATTTGACGCAAATGGACCAATATTGTTTTGACGCTAACGTCGAAAGCTGCTGCTAATTCAGCCGTAGATGATACACATATCAACAGCTTCCACAATCGCCTTTAATTCGTCATTGTCGATCAAAGTCTTCGGACGACCACGAGGTTCATTTTTCAGGTCGAAATTCCCAGAACGGAAGCGAGCAAACCAACAACAGGTGGTGCGTTGGTTTGTAGTGTTAGCTCCGTAAACGTCGTTGATGTTGCGTGCCGCTTGTGCCGCGTTACTGTTGTCTTTTAGTGAACGTGTAGCTTCTGAACGACTTGACCGATTGAGCTCATAGCTTATGTTAGGATACGATAGATTGCGCTGAGATCGAACCATTAACCAGAACAACGTCTGCCAGCCCAGTTAGCTTACTATAGAACTCAACTGTAGTTTTCAATGGATTGATTTTGTTAGTGTTTAGAACTTTAGGCTTTAGAGCTATGCTTTAATATGGTGTTATTAAGTCTCGGACAAAAAACTAGTTTACTATTGTGCATTTTGGAATCCCCTCCCCCTCCCCCCATCCCCACTCGTGAGATGATTTAACAGTGTATTATTTTTGTAATTTAAAATACGGGGAGTTTGAATGTAATATACTCGTAATCTTAATTGTTTTTGGAAAGTAAAGAAGACATTTTAAAAACTTTTACCGTCGGCGCTGATAAAATACATATTTATCATGATAAAGTATAATCTAGATATCTCTAACATATCACAATCGTATTTAATCATATTAAATATAAAAAAGTCAAAGATTCTGGTTAATATATTGTGGGCGATATTAATTTACTATTTTTATATAAATAACGCTGCTAGAACTTTCACCTTCATCAAATGAATACATCTTACCTGATGATAGTTGATTTACAGACTGAGTAGAGCGGTGACCGTCGACAGGGGACGGGGTGGTGTCGTGCTGTGGACGTCTCGCTAGTGCTCGTCGTAATACCGGACCGCTCTATTTTCAATACCAACGAGGAAATATATTAAGTAATTAATAAAGTAATGAGTAAGACTAAGTTGTTCACTACTGGTATTATGCTTGCGAACCAATATACTAGTAGAAACGCTACTACGCTGCCCGACTTTCGGACTATTTTTCATGGCATAAAATAGAAAACAGGGATACTAAGTAGTAACTGAAGCCTATACTATTAACCGAAATGAGGAACGCTGGTTTAACTGATGATAGTCTGTGATAGGTTAATAGCCTTGGAACTTAAGTTGGAACGAGTTATGTCAGTCGTGTGCCAACATCTGTTGTCAACTACAACCCCACACCAACAACACAATATTGCTGCTAAGAGGCAGGAATATGTGCCAGCACTTTAAAATCGTAACTGATTCCCGTTGTTAATTACTTGTGACTGGTTAGCGAAACGCTCGAATTCTCTCACAGACACCGAGAACGTTTTTGATATACCTATTTCTAGCAACAATTGATACTACTGAGGAATTATTTATAAATTATAATAATAATGAATTTTTGGCTTATCGGCTCAATGAAATTAAGAATTAAATTTTATACATAGCTAGACAATATTTTACTTTCCAAGTTCATCAAGACAGGTATTTATTTTATTGTTTTTACAAGAAACCTTTTACAATTAATAAGATAAGGCGTCTAGATATTTTATTACTGTAAAATGAAAAATGCAAGGTTGTAGATTACATTTGCCGGACTACGTTGTTGAAAGCCTATCTTAGTATTTATCCAATTAGCTATAAGCATTTATCGCGGACTCCAAACGCAAATATGACAGCTATTACAATATCTTACAAATGAAATCGTCTTTCAGCGCTTCATGTCACCTTGATATTATTTTGATAATGATATTAATGAAATAATTATATACGGTTAAGGGCCGACTTTTTAATCGTCAGAAAACTTTATTTGAACAATAATTTTAACAGTTGACGAATAATGCATGGAACAACTGTCAAAATCAAAAATTATTCATTGAATGAAGTTTTATCTGACTGTTGAACAATTGGGCCTAAATGGTATAGGGGCGCTTGGAGCTAGATTTTGGACCAGAATTCAGAATCATTACGAGTATAGGGTTTGAACTCACATGGTATGGTCGCCGTCCAGATGTGTGATCAGTATGACAACACGGTTCCGATTTCTGCAACTAGGATTTAAAAGGAAATTCATTCATTTTGATTTGTTTTAGTTGTAAGGAATGAAGAAATGAAACAATACATCAATTTTACTGTATATGTATATATTGGTATCAGTGTGGCTTCACTTGTTGTCGACGTAATATCTGCTACATTATTCGGATTAGATTATGCATATTTGGGAAATCAAATGGTAAGTGTTGATATTTAATTCCTTATTAATTTTACCGTCTCGCATAATACTCATACCGGTCCCCAATTTTCGAGTGAAGGACTTTAAAAGCCTATAAAATATCTAGGTATTGGCGATTCGAAACACTAATGAATGCATAGTTCTATATTTCTCTACAAAATGTTGAAACTATGAAAAAAATTGTCAAACGTTCTGCCCCCTAATAACGTATTTTACAATAGTAAAGCGATATGAACGCCATAAATTCAAAAACTACCGAAAGGATTTTCATACACTTTTTATCAATGGACGGAGTGATTCATGAGGAAGGTTCAGGTGTATAATTCATTAAAGTTTTATGTAAATTGGCTGACATATGACGATGATTGTTGAATATGACGGCAAAAATAATGCCGACTGTGAGCTTACAGGCGTGCGCCGCGTAAACCAATAGTTTTTTTTTTCGAACTGACTATACTGTTAGCCTTAGGGGCCCTGGAGCCTTTACGGCTTTTACAGTTTCACCGGGCTTAGAAACCAATAGAGTTACTTTAATTTTGCAGGACAATTCATCTGGCGGAATGTCTTTCAATTATGAAACAGACATCATTCGCCTTGGCGCTTTCCTTCTAATGACTATTTCGTTGAAAGGCTACGTTGTACACGGTATTAACATAACACTTCTCGGTTTAATAGCTGTTTATGCGAACGAATATAATGCGCTTTTACATAAAAACGAGGTAAGAAATAATATTAATTTGTGTTTAATTAAATTACAATACTTTTACAGTTACACTACTGTTAGGTATATTAATTAAATGGTAATAATACACTGACAAAGGCATATGCTACCACGACGCCAGGTGAATAAAAATAAAAACTTAATAACTCAAGTTCTAGCCGAACAATATCATTTCGGAGAAAATCCCATAACTACTATTGGCTTAAGGCTTACATAATTATTATTATTTTATGTCAAAAAATTTCTTAAGTTGTAGCGATCCTCTATGGAACGCTTCTTTGGTGCACTGAAAAACGAATGACTAGAAACGTGATATCGCAGTGTTACTTTTATGTTGTAAGTTGTCTTTTTAATAGCACTAGTTTAGAGAAGTAAATGTTCTGGCCCTTTTTCATATTAGATTTTATTGAACACCCCAAAAGGTATATTATACAAAAAATGGGAATGGAAATATTATTTATTTGCGAATGTACAGCTTATTTAGATCTCACTGGCAGACAACCGTGACTTCGTTCGCGTTTATTACAATATAAAATTAAATAAAAATAAATAATTGCCTCTAGCACTCAGGAATAATGTAGCCTTCTATTAATAAACTGAATGAATGAAATGAATATATATTATTCTGAACATACCTTGTAAACTGAACCCGGGAAGAATCTACAGGTTACATATTCTTACGCTTTTCTTTGGAGGTTAAGCAGTAAAGATTATATAACAATAAGAGGTAACCAACAATTGTTGACATAGGTAAGGCATTAGTAACATAAGACGCGTGGTTCCCGTGGAACATGAAAAGTACATATTTTCACGTGTAAGAGTCATGAGTCCCAGCTTTAGTTGATAATAAATCTGTAAATCGGGAAATCGTAGTTCATTACGAAATATTAAAAAAAATACCTTAGGGCAAAGTAATAAATAGGTAATAATGATAAATGTTTATTACATTTCTATTCATAGTATTTCTCACTTTTGCAATACAGTTACGAGTATAGGAGTATTAAATATGTTATTTTCTTACAGCATTCCATTCACAAAGTTGGAGCCATAAACGCTTTTGAGTAAGTTACCTCGTGTTAAATTAAATTAATAATAAATGCATTTATTATCATCATGATTGCAATGTAACTGCTTGAGACTGCTTGGTTTACACTAAGCTATCTATACTTGCGAGTCACCATATACGAACACATTGTCAATTAACATCATATATGATATAATATTATCGTCGCGCGCTATAATAAAAAAAAATCTGCAAAATCAAACACCATTTATTACAGACAGCAAAGGAAGTACGACCAATGGATACTTCAAAGTGATAGTTACCCCCCTTTTACGAGATGGTAGGTAACCTATACACTTCATATATATTTAAATTTTGAAAATATTTCCTAGTTGCATAAGTTAGTTAGTCGAATGCGTGTATTTAGCTTTCTCAATTAATTTACGTTTATTAAGTTAATGCGCCGTTTTACTATCACTCAAATTTATATTATTATTAGTTAAGAGCAAAGTTAAACGTTATTTTAACGGTATTCTATTTTTCATAGCTCCCAGGTGAATAACGGATTCCTTGAAGATGACGAGCGTCAGCGTAATCCTTCTGTACGGGAACTACCACGTGCGGACCTCTTTCCTAGGTAACTTATCTTGGGTTGTAAGTAAGATTAAACGACTGAGTAACTCAGATTTATGTGAAATGGTAAATTTGAATTTGGAACAGCTTTGCAGAAAGCGGGACTTGGCATTTCTTTATCTTAAATAATATACAATCTCATGAAATTTACTGGTAGAGTGAATCTCGTTTGTTCGCAACTATTTTAATACCTACCACTCGTAGGTACGTGTTCGTACGTACTTGTACGAGTACTGTGACGAATACATTATACGTACTCATAAACCTGTTGAAACACGACAATTTAACATAAGGAGACTGGATTATAGAAAGATGTATATATAGACGTTCTACAGGCTGGATGTGGCAAGGATTCGCCATTTATGTTTTATGCAGAGCGGTGAATATTAAATTACACTGCCGAAAAAGGTGATGAGTACACAAAGGCGGGCGGAGCTGGATGATAACAGATAAATAATGAATATTATTTAAATATGTACTCACCAGACCGAAGGCAGTTAACTCAATCAATGGCGTACGGATGATTGACGCATGAAGCGCGCAGACAGCGCAACAACTCATGCGCATTATTAGTTTGCGGCAATCTATAGTCGTCGCGCGGCAGTTGTCATCGTGGTTATGTGTTATAATTTGAACTACTTCTATGGAATTTAGATGGAGTTGTCAAATTAACCATCTATGTAGTCGTATAGCAGTTAACTGGCCAAACCAAAGACACGTAGGGGAAATTACATCTCAGTCACCCAAGTTATCATCCTTTTATCTGCTGATAGGCAAGTTTCAACATATATGGTTGTTGGAATAAATAGTGAAAAAAATTAACGGAAGGAAAGTGTAGGAATACATTGTGACGAAACCGTACCTGGTGCTAGGGTAGTTCCTAATGCCCGTCTGTCTAGCTACCACATTAAATTAAAAAACTGTCGCCAAGCACCGAGTGTGTCTCGGCAGATGCACTTGAGAACCAGTCCCTCAAGGATTAGCCTCATATCTTCGGCCACACCTTCACTTAACATCAGATGAGATGGTGTACCTTTAAGTAATAAAAAGCAATCAATCGTTGTACATCTGGGTGTATCGCATGCAGGTGAAAATATTTCGTGCATGATATAAACCAAATGGGATAGTTTTAAATATTATGTATTTCTCGATAGCCGTTCCTTCGACCGGTCGAACTCGTGGAACCACAGCCGCGGTGCACCTGATCCAGTGCAAGGTGCAAGGCCCTTCTCCTACTTAGAGGAGATCAAGCGTCCAGCACCTTTAAGACCAACGCCGTCTCCAACAGTAGAGCCGGATTGGCGTCGCAACCAATGGCCCGGGAATCCTGCACCTCCTGTGCCCGCACCTGATTACAGTCCTCAAGCACCAAGACGCTTGAAGTCGGCACTCAAATCAGGATATATGTAGTAATCAACAGTAAACATAAAGGGTTCATTGTTAACATAAAAGTGTTTGTAAATTGCTCATTCAACACACGGTAAAATTTTCTATTAAAATTCTAATGTAAATAAAATTATATGGCTCGTTTCACTTTCTCGGTTATAATACACCCAGTGAACAATTAAGTTTGCCATCACATTCGCATCATATATTGTTTCATATTTACATAAATTTTGTGTATGGGTGATGTCAAATATAGGTCATGTGCTCACTGAGGAATGATATTATTGTCCTAGGATGTCATATATCCTGCAAATAACGCCGTTCTCGCCCATTAATCGTCGGTATAAGCGTAGTAAATTCTTCGCGAGTATGATTTTAGGAAAGTACGTATTTTAGTGTTGGTAAGTCATAACATTTCACCACTGCGGATGTCATAGTTATATCACTATTTATCTTCAATTACTTATCAAGTCGTTACTATATCCCGAAATAATGACATCTAATTAAGATGGAACTTCTCTCTCTGTAAAAGGAATTTATCGATTAGCACTTGACTTTAATTGTTTAAAACTGAACAGTTCAAACTTAGGTACCTACTGACAAATTATATGTGTAGCTGCAAAAGCAATATTTTTAAGAAATAAAGTTCTTAAATGTATTAATAAGGCCAAAACAGTTTGAAAGAACTAATCAAAACAGGAAAAATTAGAAAAATAAATATAAGTCGCTTGAACTAAACGACAAGGGAGTACATATCTCAAACAGAACAGTTCAGAGCTAGCAACTGTTTTCCAGGATTAATTTACAAATATACCTTTAGAAGTAACAAAAAATAAGATGCCATCACCCCGTGGTGCCGCGTCACTCTTGGAAAATCTAATTACACCTTCTTCTCCTTCCTGCTCCTCATCCTGATTACACCTAATCGTATAAAAACTAAATTTTATTTTACATCCATTAGTACTAACAGGTGAAATAATAATGTCGTTTAAACAATTAAACTTAAAACACATGTCACTGAAGACATTTGAGAAATTTCAGTAATAGTAGTCCAGTTTTAATTGTCAATATTTCACTATATCTGGCTAATCTATTTAATCAGTGCATAGAAACAGGAACTTTTTCCTAATGTAGATTTAGTAAGATTAGGTTTAGGTACGGTTAGGTATTAGGTTTCACGAAATCGAAATCAACCACTGAGGCTGGTGCAATGCTGCTAAGTCATATGTTTAGTACCTGGGAGGAGTCGCAGGATACAATCGGTTTGATTTGTGATCGCTTAAAGGCCTTCGACTGTGTTAACGACTGTACGCTTATACTTAAGCTGAAACACTATGGTGCGTGTGGAACCTATCTCGACATGCTAATCTCTTATTCAACAGACCGTTGTCAGAACATAAGGTTAAATGGGCAACCTCTTCGGGATCATTAGACTGAATCAACGAATCTCAGGACTCGATTTTGAGACCGTTTTTTTTCTCGCAAATAGATATAAACGATTTACCGCTAGTGGAACAGTGCTGACATGGTTCTTTTTGCAGATAACACTTCACTTATATTCATACTAAACTCATCATACTAAAAAGAAGAATTTTAGTTTGGCCACAATCTCATCTAGAGTTAGGTTGTGGCACAAGATGGTGACACGCTAAGCAAAGTGGGGGAACTGGTCAAGTCAGTTTAATCCAAGGTTATGCTTAATACGGTAGTGTCATACTACCGATAGTGTACTTCTTGATTAGTAACTTGAATTAAAGTAAAATTATCTAAAGTAAAAGTGTGTCCCTAATAAATATCGATTGAATCCGTTGTTTATTATGGAGGATGAAAACTCATTATCTGAGCTAGACCTGAGTGGTCGCAGTCCATTAATTTATTAAAAATAAAATGTATATTTTTATCTAATACCAGCTACGTCAGCGGCTTCGTTCGGGTGGACTACAGAATGCTGTCGGTCGAGCGCATGCGCGTTATTGTGCCTCAAAAATGCTTATTGTGGGTGATCCTTAGAAGATAGACATATGTCGCTGACTTTTTTATAGGTCTTTTTAAGATCTACAATTATGTGGAACATTAATTTGATATATTTAAACCATGTAAATCGGATAAGTGGTTCTCGTGTGAAAAGAACATAAACGGACAGACAGAGAGACGTTGAGTTTTACAATATGTATATAATATAAAAATAGATTCAAAGGTTAGCCAATTAAAAATGTTTTGTTACCTATAAATTTTCTGTGATTTGCTTTAAATATTTTACTGCTAAATGCAAACAAATCAAAATGTGTGAGATTTACCTTTGCTCAATGTACAACATGATGATAATAAGGATTTTATTTTCTTTCTATCATTTTATTTTTAATTCATATAGTCTACCAATTGAAAAATTGCACTAGTTTTCTAAATGTATCATTGAGGATTCTTGTATCGATTATGGAATGACTTATACTTACTTCTCGTGTACAAAATTTCATCAGACTGTTAGGAGGTAATACAAAATTTATTTTGGTTTTTTGGTTTTTCATATATAAATGAATTTATTCATAATTCGGAACAATGATAAAAAGAAATAAAATAGAAATCACTGAAAATAATTTATTGAACCATAAAAATAACAAACACAACTTGAAATTTGTAAATTATTCATTACAAAATATCGTTACATTATAGATTTGTATCAATTGGGAATAAAGAGTACATTATGGAAATTCAAAAGATTTTTAAGGTTCACCAAAACTGCGTTTGATAGTATTCTAATAATAAACATGTACGATTTATTTAGTACTTTTATGTATAAAGTACTACAAGTGAACATAGCGTGTACAAAACAAGAGGAAGTATTAGATAATATTAAGGCTTTAAATGTGAAAAAAAGAGAACAAATTATACAATGAAATATAAGGTATATGGGGCAATGTTGGCTTATATTAGAGTTCTTGATTGTGTAAAACCAAAGGTTTAGCTATAAAATATGCCTTACATTGCTTAACCTTTGCCTTATATTGATATTTTATTCAAAAAAAAAAGTCATACAATTGATTATATAATTTTCTACAAAAATATACATTACATAGTGACTTAAACATAAAGTGAAACAGTATAGAATTAATTTCTACAATTGTTATAATAAATTGTACTATTATAAGTATGAGGGCTTATTTTTGATATGTTAGATAATTCCTATCACGTGACAAGAGCACGAAGGTGTGGTTATGTATGTTAAGTACATACACGCATGCGCGTTAGTAACATATCGCAGACGACTTGCACTGACATGGACCAATCGTGATAAGGTATGAGACGCAGCGCACCCCTCGCGTTGCTTCGCTTTAACTCATACCACCAAATCGACCCGTTAATCGAATACACGAATCATGACGGGAATAATACTCTTTGATAACAGTGATGTATGTAATTTTTACTAGACGAGCATTTTCCTACAGGAAAAGTGGTAAACAATAGTCTGAACATTAAAATCGCTGTCCACAACAGGGGTTTCCTCTATGTCATGTCAATAACGACGACGCAATCAAAAATAGTGTACTAAATGCTTTGTTTGAACGGATAATATCAATTCAAACAAAGCAATTATGTATGACCATTTACGATTATATTTACCATATATATACATACATTAAAAATGACCCTTTTTCTTACAGTTTATATCATAATATTCTAACAATATAATGTAAATAAATAAAGCTGTCAAGTTACTATATGGAGATATCGCTTACTCTTTAGTGATGTAATATTTTTTCTTTATAAATTATGATTGCACTTCCAGAGATCCACACCAGACTAAAGAGCTATAAATTTTTGTTGACAGACTTTTGTTGCTACCCAATACTCTAGTAGAATACATAAGGCGTCACTGTTTAAAAAAAAAAAAAATTGATATTGATTGATTTAAATTTGATAACAACAAGCCCTCAACAGAAATCTTACATTGATTTCTTTTTCTTGTGTTTAAATCTTAAAACATTATAAAATAAATAAAATATTGAAGCATATGATTCGACCGTTTACAAATGATGTTAAAGTAAAAAAGCGATATTACAAATTGTAATGCGTATTTTTTATTGTTCAACGACGAACATTTGAATGAATTCATAATATTAATGTTATATAATAAAAATATAGGTAGAATAGAAACCTCCAAACATTGCCTATATTTGTTTGCGAATTAATAGACAAAAACCCCGATGTTTGAACTGCGGCGTGGACAACTAGACGGAAACCACCACACTATACCTATCCCTATTATGAAGCAATAAAAAGTCGCAAATATAAGAAATTAGGTCTTGACAACGAGCTTCCACGATGTATGCCGTGGCAGTCCGAGTTCGGCAGGACAACACAGTTCGGTAGCAAGAACAACACCGACTCCGTCGTCATCAAGCTAAATCCTTGTAAGATTGGTACATGGAATATGAGGACAATGCTGATACTGGGGAAGCTGGACGAGGTGAAGGAAATGAAAAGACTGAGAATGGATATATTAAGAATATGTGAAGTAAGATGGGAGAAAAGCGGAGATTTTTGAATTGGAGACTATAATGTCATATATACTAAACAAAAAATTAGATACATTGGTAAAAATACTATTCATAATAGTACGAATACAAATTCGTCAAAAAAGGCCAGATTTGTGGAAAGAATATTCTTATATTTTGCACCACGATAATGCGCCTTCGCACAAGGCCATAATTGTACACGAATTTTTGACCAAAAACTCAACAAATACCATTTGAGCTACCACCTTATTCACCAGATATGGCTCCAGCCGACTTCTTTCTTTTTCCTAAACTCATATTACCACTTTGTGGCACCCGTTTTCATTCGGTAGAAGACATAAAGGAGGATTCGCGACGAGAACTAAACTCAATTCCGGAAAAGCGTTTAAAAAAATGTGCTGATGATTTGATTATTCGTTGGCGTAAGTGTATCGTTTATGAAAGAGTATTATTTGAAGGCGATAAAATAAATTTAGATGAATAACTAACATTTTGTGTATTATTGATCTTTTCCCGGTACTTTTTTGACAGAATAGTATATATATATACAATATAACTGTCAAGCTGATGGAAATCCACAGTCAACCAATATCGATATAGATTTCATGGTGAAATTTTCATGATAGGGTAAAATACAAAAAATGACAATTTAAATACATTATATATACGTACGACAATGACATAATTATATATATATGTATATATATATTTTAAAGATTAAACACGTAAACCCGACAGTAATTCAATGTTTATTGTCTCTTTGGCAGTGTTTCTCTATTACTTAATTAATATTTCTATATCTGAAAATAAAACTCGATGTTTTTTTTCCAATCGTCTCTTTATGTTCACGATGGCTGATGACGTAATTTATGGTTTGTCCAAACCAACAAACTTTTTAAATAGTCTTGCTATGAGTTCTCAATTTAATATGACGGTGTGAAATGAGGATTATTTTCTATCGCAAAGTTCAAATTTAACTTGCATTACTATTATTAAAATTTATTAAGCTGTATTCTACTGACAACTAGCCAAGGTATGAGGAAGTTAGTTATGAAGTGAGATGGTATATTTTGATTATGAAAAAATAATACATACGAGTTAACAGAAGCTCCCACGTGACGTTAAGTGATCGCTGGAATGTATGGAATGCTAATAAAACAATTTTAAAACAGAACACAACCAAATATCACCAATATACGTGGTTTATTTGAATCTATAGTTACGTGGTAAAACTTCTTGCATTAACAAAGCATATTCACTTTGACTTACATTATATTAATAGGATATTTAAGTACACGAGAATTCATAGCAAGGCTGTTATTATTATTTCATAAAAAAGAACATAATTATGTAATGTATTTGTAAAGGCACAAAAAATTATCAAGATACTTCTTAATTACTATAGATAATAATATATACAATATTATTATTATAACATAATCACAATTATTTACAACAATCTAGGATGAAATCGTGTCAGAGGTCATCTGATATACCTTTGTCCGAGACACGTTTCTTTGCGTCGTCGTTAACAGAACCTGCGGACGGATCGACACCAACAGGATCATTGTTCAAGGAACACATTTTAGTTTTATCTCCTGCCGATTGATCGTTGTTTATGAATTTATCCTTTACTAAGTATGTGGTTATCGTGTCTGAATCATCACTGCAAGCCTTATTATAACTCTGATCATCGTTCGACAGTGACAACTCGAATTGATTAACCAACTGCCTCAGCACTTGTTTCAGGTGATCGAACGATTTCTTATCATTCACTCCTCGTGTATCCAATTCTGGTTCACAGTTATCATTGTCACAAACGTTGTCGTGTGCTCTCTTGAGCGAGTTCAGTTCGGCGATGGTCACTTTCATTTCTGGATTCAACTTCATCGAGTCGATGAGGTAATCGCCTTCGCGCGAGAATAAGAACACGGCCGGTATGTCGATATCATGTTTGCCGTCGCCAGACATCGCGAATAGTGCGGTGCTCTCGTACGTCGACTCCGGTACGTTATCGAGCACGATAGCTAACTTCACACCGGCGTTTTGCATATTCCGCACCTTTTGTGCAAACGTGCATTTCCCACGCTTGGCGATGGCGAACTTACCAGAGACCTCTTTTGCGTTCGTAAGCGGTGCGCATGATTCGATGGGAATCGCGAACGCGAGCGTACCGGTGAACGTTTGATCAGCGGTAATCTCTTTGCCGAAATGACCCGGCCCAGCGGGGAATATCTTATCATTAACTTTAACCCCCACGGGTACGACTCCGTTCTCGATATCGCTCATGGAGTTCCACTTCGACATCTCACGCATGAACGTGAGCCCTTCGGCGGCATCTTTTGCTGATTTAGCCTGTAACATAGAGGTTTTGTTAAGAGCAAATAAAAAAAAAAACAATTGAAAGCCAGGTGACATCATTATTTTACAGTAGCACAGCAAAGTGTCGCCACTGTGCCTGATGGTAAGCGCAGTCCAACAGTACAATAGTAAAACCGAGAGATTGACAATTCATCGCCGGTCGTCGTTTTCACGCCGGCCTGCTAACTTCTCGACAGCTGGATGGACACACAGATAGACCGCGACCCCGTCAGACACAATAACGCATGATCACGATAACAAATAATCAGTGAAATAATGACACAAGTTACAAGATTCTAAAAAATATATTTATATTTATGTTAAAGCCGAAATGAATAGAAATCTATTAAAGTACAAAATATAGTAATCCGCCATTTTTTGTGGAACATCAATCAGAGCGAATTACCTCACAGCTAAGTCATCTCTTACGTTAATGTTTATTGATATTATTTTCTAGTTTCAAGCTATAAACAAGTCGTCGATTCAGTTATATTATTATAAACTAGAGATTGGATAGTGCATGATATATATAAGAAATAATTACCGTGTTTATTGTGTATAGGAGTTGCACCCTTCCATCGGGTAGTGTTAATACCGATATTCCCATATCAGAGAGCGCGTGCACCTGTCGTGGATCGTCGAGCGGTCGCAGCCGAGCCAACGGTCGTGCGACCGTAGAGCCCAGCAGCTGCCGCATCGGCTGACGCACATTTTCAGCAACCAAAGACGCCGTGTTCGGACATGTCCTGATAATAATATGCATTTTCAAACGAGGTTTAGCTTTCGCTTAAAGCGAAAAACCTACTATTTACTTTTAACAAAGGCGTAATTATAGTACGAATATGTATAAAATAGGCTCGTCACAACAGCGACATCTTCCTCGAAAGCGATAATTAAGTATAATACTGTAGATCAACCGCGAAAAACTACGAGTGTGGATCCAAGACATTTCGCGCCGAAATTATGTCAATTTACCGTTATGTATTATCCATTATTATTGATGTTAGTAGTAGTATATAACTACATATGTATGTATGTGTGTATTACTTATTATTTATAGTCTTATTATAGTATATAATCTGTTGATACATTACTTTAGTTTTTATCTGTAATATTACACTGCGGTTTTTAATTACTGATCGTAACAACACTGGCAGAATGCAATATTGCAACTTGAGATACAGGATTACCTAGTTTACGTGGTACTTTTAAATATAGCTCTGTAATTTTATAATGAAATAAATTATATTAAATTTATGAAATAAATGTATTATTATTACTTACTTCCTATATTTATCTTCATCGTCATCATCTACTTTCATCGTGAAGTAGGTGTGATTACGTCCAGCATTAGCCAGTGACAGCGGCAAGAAGTGGGCTTCGGTCGTTAAAACGTAATCTTCCAAATTCACCGGTAGATCTTTATCTTCACCGAAGAGCATGTATAGGTATTTGAAAGTTTCAGCGAGTACGAATGAGTCCATTCTGTCTTCGTGTATTCGAGTTCTGACGTCATTGACCGCTGCAAAACCACATTGTACCTTCGTATGCTGCTGGAGAGCTTTCAGCACAGTTTTCCCGACCTCAAGATAATGGTCGTCTTCTGTAGCTCGGTGCAGGAAATACGTGGATTCCAAGAATTCAGGTCTTAGGGGATGTTGTCCCCAGTGAACCTATAGTAATAGTATGCATTGATTACTCATGGATACAGTTTAAACTCACCGTGAAAATTCGCTTTGCGGTATAACAACAGAATTTCTGTAGACATGTGACCTTTTATAGAGTTACATGTACTGCAAGAAAAAGATTTCTCAAACATAAGTGAAAGCTAAGATACAAATAAAACAACTGAAATTAAGACTTGAAGTTGGGTATTTTCAGCTCGTGGAAAATAGCTTTAAAGGATGTGAAAAACATTGAAAATGCGCAGTCCGTGTATATTTATACATATTCACATGTAAAAATATCCGCCGTAGGTGTTGATGCTAAATGTTTTTTTTAACAAATTAAAGATAATAATCAACAATCATCAGTGTATATTTTGATTGACGAAGGCGTTACTTTACGGAAATCCATCGTAAATAATTTACCCGAAATTTCTTTACTACTTCCGCCTGTAATAGATGAATAGTAGTTTCATCTCCTTACAACATAAAATGTCTTAATTTAAATGAATTTTGTAAATAAATAAAAGTGTAAATGAATGTCTTAAATAAACAAACATAATAACATGTTTATATTCAATATTTGCAATGGCTCTATAGCTGATTCGGTAGGCACTGGTCCTTTAGAGAAGAATCGGCAAGAAACTCTAAGGTTGCTGTTTTAAACCAATTTCCTGCAAACTATTTTTCATCTATTGCAGGCGGAAGTATCAAAGAAATTTTGGATAAATTATTTAATAATCAGTGTATTTAACTGAGGTGATTGGGCATTTGGACACGGCTGAACTACGCTCACTCATTAGCGTTTTCCGTTCTATGATAAACCAGGGATATTATATCCACCTATCAAAATGCTTTCCAGCGCCGAAGATTGTGCTGTACTTGTGAAAAGTTTTTTTTTAGTAAATATCATCACAAACATTTACCAATAAAAACTGAAATAAAAATGTTAGAGTTAATTATTTACACGTACTCAATCTTTACACGTACAAAACACATAGAGACAGAAAAAGAAACAACAAGAAACCTATAAGGAATAAAAATAAAATGGACTAACAAAAAAGAAAAAGGCTTAAAAAATATAAACCACATCGTCACTTAACATCAGGTAAGATTGTGGCCACTAAGCCAAATCTATAACGATAAAAATAAAATTATATTAAATAAATCTCGGGTGATAGTCTCACAGATTAATATTATTTACAAATTAATCTCTATTCACTTTTTTGTAACAAATTCAATAAGTTATTAACAACTACTAAACATCAATAGGTTTACCTTCAATATTTGTGTGTTAGGACAGACTGATTGTTTGTAATGTTTTGTAATCTCACACGCGGCCGTCTGATTCCAAAATAAGCAGAATAGCTTTTACTATGACAACCAAACAGCTAATATACATACATAGATAGATATTAAGCATCCAAATACAGCACTAACAAACATGTTCATCACACAGAAGTCCATCCTGTGTGGAAATCGAATGCGAACCGAATACTTCCCGGCTCAACAATAGATCAACTACCACTGCGCCACGAAGCCTGTTAACCAGATTAATTTAAAAAGAGGCAGATAAATGTGGTAAGATTCAATTATAAATAATTAAAAATATCAGCTGATTTCGGTGACATCTTATAAATACTTTTAATTATATATAACTGAATAAAATTATTAATTCCTGTAGGCATATTTAAGAATAATAAGAAGTTCAATATTTTTGAACCCCCAAGAGAATACATTTTTAGTGCTCATCCCTGTTAGATAAGAAACTTCTATCCAAATTTTCATGCTTCTAAGCATTGAATGTCAGTTACTCTTGTCTTTGCCTTAAACATATTTTGAACCGTAGAATGTAACCGGTTAAAATTTTTGACAGAATGTGTTATTTTGGTAGACATCCTGACTAATAATAAAAAAGTAATAAATTCAGTTGTGGGGAGAGGGGGATTTCGGGGGAGTGTACATGAAGCATATTTCGTTTTCAATATTTTTTTCTACTATCATAAAAACGACAATACATAATTATAAGTTTCAAGCTTGGTGTGATTATACCAGTCAAGCGCACGTCGGGATACCGTCGGATACCGAACAGAACGAAAGATTACACATTTTTTATATTTTGTGTGGTGAAACAAATCCCTCGGTTTTGTACTTTTGTTCACCGTTACGTTTACAAATTTTGTAAACGGTAAGTATATGTCCTTTCTCAATTGATTGACTATATGAATTGTCAATAATATGAGTAAAAATAAAATGACGGAATGAAAATGACTACTGAGCAATAAACGGGTGCGGAGCCGCGGGCGCACCGCTAGTATAATATACCACCATAATATTGTGTAAACAGAAGAACGATAAGACTCAAGATGATATAATAGGTATACTATATTAAGTACGTTATATTTTACATTTATTCAAAAAATGAAGTATCAAATGAAGTCTGTGAAATGTAAAAAGTGAAAGTCACAAACAAATGAAAACAAACTACTAACTCTTAAGCACTAGACTGTAAAAATGTATGCTTATGGGTGTTCTGTCATTAAGCCCTGCTTACTGCACTTAGTTAAGTGACCGCTTATTTATAGTTAGAAATGTTTACATTTATTCAGCAAATTAAACACATTATCTATAAAATTTAACATCAGATGTCACCGATTAGTACTTGCATCATATAAAAAGTACCTGGAAATCTGATGTAAACGCCTCCGGTATGAAAGTATGCCTCTGCATGACCTGATAAAGCATCTCGTGGGTCTCAACAGCTGGACGAACGTCTCCTAGTAACACCTGCAGTCCAGGCCAGAAAGCGAGTAGAGCATCCATGAAGTTACGCGACTGGAGGTGGGGCCTAAAAATATATTTAAATCAAGATGTGAATGCTGGACAAAATCCTCTTCTAAGAGGAAGGTTTCGGTTAAACTGCGACTTTGCTTCACCGGCCACGCTACCACTACCACTGAGTTATCATTGCTTCACAACAACATTGGTTAACATGGTGTTGTTAATTGCAGCACACAGTTTTTAATGAGACAATTTTGTGAATCCCTTTTTGACCACTTGAAAACAAGACGTTTAGCAGCAAGCACTGACATTTGTTTGATTGGACAATATTTTAATATCGTAATGTAAATATGAGAAGCCATGAAATTGCATAGTCTTTGTGCGAAAGTCGAATTGACATAGGGAGTCGGAGCACAGAATATACGACGTTGCAGCATCTGTGAATACTCGGAGCAATTTAGTATCTCTTTATGTTTATTTAGACACACTTTGAGCATAAAAAGTTGCCGGACAGTGAGAATTTTGCTTTCATTATAAACTTAAACGGTCGGATATCTGTATGGTCTTCTAAGCATAGCCTTAAGAACTGAACATTGCGCTCTTTCAACTTTAATTATCACTGATTTAACGGCACTTCCTCAGCAACAAATACAATAAGTTATTAGTGACTCACAAAGTGCATAGTGTATATAGGACCTTAGCATATCTAAATCAGCGGTATATCTTAGTTTTTTCATGACATGTATTATTTTTCGTAGGCGACCCGATAGTTGTTCGATGTGTTTTTTTAAAGTAAGATTTTGGTCCACCAGCACTCTGAGATACTTTATAATGTCTGTTTTCATGATGTACTCACAGTTGCATGTACTGTTCAGGCTTGGGCAGAAATGAATTTTAATATCTGTTAATGAAGAGGGTGAAACTGTAGCTGACGTTTTATGGAAGCACATATACATTGATTTTCTGGTGTTTTAGCGTTAGTAAGTTCAGTTGCAGCCACTTACATACTTTCAACATACCAATTTCAGATTTCAACAGATTTGACATCAGACCAACAAGAACCTTGAAAGATGATGGCTGTGTCATCGGCATAGTACAGCACATCCGCATTTTTAAGAGGAATGTTAAAGAGATAGTTTATGTAAATGGTAAAAAGTGTAGGTCCTAGGATAATGCCCTGTGGAATACCAAATGTAATATCCTGGAGTTTGTTAAAGTATTGGTCAACTTGTACACATTGCTTTCCATCTAGTAAGTAGCTGGCAAACCAATCCAGAGCAATTCCTCTTATCCCCATGTATTCAAGCTTATTCAGCAGAATCGTAGTGGAGACTTTATCGAATGCCTTGGCTAAGTCCAGGAAGACACCAATACTACACATTTTGTTATCTAAATGAGATGCAAAAATTGACATCAAGTGAAACCGCTTCTTCTGTTGACTTCTCTTGTCGGAAGCCAGATTGTCTTTGGGAAATAAGATTTTGAGACGAAATACATTTAAGGAGACTCTTGCTAACAATTTTTTCCAAAATTTTATTCAAAAATTTTTCAAAAACTCCTAATAGTGACATTAGGACGTTAACTATCAGGTGAGTCCTTAGGTCCCCCTTTATGGATAGGATGAACTATGGCAATTTTCCAATTTGCCGAAAAAGTACCACCCGCTAAACTAAGGTTGTAAATAGTCGTAAGAGACTTACTTATACTATGTCGAATATTTTTAATAAAGGTGTTATTGTAACCATCAACGTAGACTCAAGATTGTTTACATTTTTTAAAACCACTTAGCCAATTAACATGTTTTAGGGTACAGCTATATTACCTGTTTAGGTTATAGAATACATTTTGTTAGATAAAGTAATATACGAAATAAGCAGTGAAGATAAAGGTGAATCAGTTCGGAAAAAAGACGCTCTTGGATCCTTAACATAAATTATCGCGTTATAAAAATTTCTTAGATTTTAGGGAAACTATAAATGTGCATATTATTAATTTGCAATAATATTTTTATTTTCATAATAAATATTATATATATTTTTTGGTAATTTCAATGGAATTCCTATATGCCCTTTTCGGATCGGACAGGATTTTTGTTACATATTGTATTGATTGATTTGTTATCGATAACAATGTTCACAACGAATATAACTTTAATAAATATTGAATGTACAGTTTGGCTCAGTTACAGTATTATTATATGTATATAATTTAAAGATGTAACTTATTATTGTATATTTTAAAGTGTAACTTACCTGTGCATGTGTACAGCTAACATCACAGGACCCCTGCTGATGTACTTCATGACGGCGTTGTAGTGTCTGTTGAATCTGGCCAGGTACTTTTCATCTCCGAGGAGGATATAGGCTTTGAGGCAATACTCATAGTAAGAATCGATACCAGCTCCGACACCGGAATCCTTTCGAATCCAATCACCCGAGTGTATGTTTATAACGGTACCCATTAGATCAGATGTTCTAAAATATTGATTAATATATTATTATGCAACTAGTTGACCCGTGTGAATATTACACACATTATAGAGTGTAAATAATCTGACTGGTGCCTTGAATATGTTTTCATTAGAATCAACAGATAGTAAGTACGTCTAATGAAAAAGTTTTCTATCATTTTTTTAACAAAAACATAAATTAAAACTATTTGGGCTTTAAAATGATGAAAAAATTAATTCATTTTGATGAAGAATTAACGGTTATATCCAATACCATCTGTAAGAAATAACATATATAATGTGAAAATGAACTTCAAAAAAGCTTGAATGACTATTTCTGGGCTAGTAACGTTTTCCATCTACATATTTAGAAGACAATCATATTGTAATGTAAAAACTTAATATAAAATGTCTATATAAACTTGTTTAGCAATATTGCGGTTTCTGAGAAAAAACTCAAAAACGCATTGTATATTAATTTATAACAAAATTAGGAAACTATAGCGATGATCGAAATTTAAAATTGAAACTTATTTATCCATTTCTTTTTACGATAAAGAAAGACGGATGCGTGTTCTTTTAAAATATATCAAATATTCGCTAAACTATTTTAATTCTAAGTTTGCTAAGGCTCAGTAACTTGGGGGACACGGAATGTAGAAAACTGGATCAGCACAAAATTATTTTATAAAGTTCAATTATGTATTACAACATACAAATATTGTTTAAAATTATGAGCAATACATTAGCAATACATAGCCTTAACTGTATAAATTTTTAAAATGGTAATCTAATTTAAGATTTTCTATGGATGGACCAAAATTTTCGTAAAGTTACTACAATGCATCTAACCTGTGCCTGATTTTCCACAAGCGATCCATGGCCTTGTGAGCCTTTTGCTCATATACTGGATTACCGGTGAAACGTGATAACGCTGCCATTTCTAGAATCATTGTTCCTGCGCAGGCCGTACATGTTTCTCGTGACTCACCCAGGCCGCGTACGCCATAACGAAGATTTACCTGTGCACCGATAATTTATAATTTCATTAACTAAACAACTGTATTGCATATATTTACGTTTCATATTATTTTCGCATGCAATTCAGAACCTAAACGATCTTAAAAAATAACCGCCAGCGCTTTCATGATTCAAGATTCCTTTAAAAGTGCATCAGTTAAAACGATTTTATACTCATTTGTTGCTAAATGTTTAAAACTACGTAAAATGCTGATATATATATATATAAGCGGATATATTGTGAAAGAAGATTCGAAAAAACTTTATAATTCAAAAGCGCAAAACCTCAATAAATTCAGTTCACATACAATATTCAAAATTTCTACACATGCTCACAATACAGTAGAGATGTATCTAATGAGATTACCAGTTGGTAGGTGAAGTAACAAAAAGCAACAGCATGATACTTACGGCCGATTATTCAATCGTCAGATAATTTAATATGAGGAACAACTTTGTCGGTTTGTCAAAATTGACATGAAAAGAGAGTTTACTTGCAATAAAAAAAAGAATCTGGCCAGGTTATAGGATATATTTTGTAAGATAAAGTAACATACGAAATAATCATATATATATTATAAAACTCAACGTCTTACTGTCTGTCTGTCCATTTATGTTCTTTTCACGTGAAAACCACTTATTCGGTGTACATGTTTTTTATTTTAATTCATAGCTTTGTTATCTGGCCAGGTTATAGGATAAATTTTGTAAGGGAAAGTAATGTACAAAATAAGCAGTATGACAATGGTGAATCGATTCGGGAAAAAAGCCGCATTTGGGGTCGCTTAAATGGCTTACGCTAAGTAAACCATATGAGATATATCAAATTCATATTTTACATAATTGTAGTTCTTCAAAAGACCTACAAAAAAGACAGCGATAGCATATATCTATCTTCTAAGGATCACCCACAATAAGCATTTGTGTCTTCCGTCTTTTGGAGTCACGGGCTCAGCTAATATGTATATACATATTGAACAGCTTTAACGTAGCGTTCAGACACGTTAGTATTAGGATGAATTTGGATAACACCATAATAATATTTAATGCTTACATCATCACAAGATCATGTTTTCAAGATCACGTTGTACAAGAATATGTTTAGGTTGGGCAAAACTTAGGCTTCGACAAAAACGACTTTGAAAAAGGGGCCAAAAAGGATTCCTTTTAGATTAAGCAGGCTTCAGAAAATTACGTCGAGATTTCACATCGACTGTCCTACAATCTTTGAAGTCAGGAATTATTAATCTTGCCGATCACGTTGTACAAGAATATGTTTAGGTTGGGCAAAACTTAGGCTTCGCCAAAAACGAGTTTGAAAAAGGGGCCAAAAAGGAATCCTTTTAGATTAAGCAGGCTTCAGAAAATTACGTCGTGATTTCACATCGACTGTCCTACAATCTTTGAAGTCAGGAATTATTAATCTTGCCGCGTCTTGCAAGTCATGACTACTACCGACACATGGACACTTACAGTTGGACTAATTTACGAATATAAAGTTACTATGCGAGCTATGGAAAGCTACGCTTGTAATTTCTTTGAAGGATCGAATCACTAATTATGTAATCAGACAGTGAGCTGGCGTTATTGATATAGCTCAAAGAATTAGCTCGCTGAAGTGGGAGTAGGCTAGCCACATATGCTGAAGAACTGAGAACCAACGGGGTAGACGAGTTCTGGAATGGAAACCCGCATTTAATTAAATGCAGTGTGAGACGCCTCCTGCAAGATGATGGACCGACGTCTTGCACAGGCTGAGTGGAATTGAATGGATGTGGAGGACCAAAATTCGGGTCTAGTGGCGATCCTTATCCAGAAGTGGACAGATGCATATTTAAAAACCCCGCATTAAGATTAGTATCACGTATGAGGAAGCATTCGGTTAGTAGATAAAGATGGCAATCAACAGTACATAAAAATATTTCAACATCATCATTATCATTTGATCCGAAAAAAATATTTACTACAAACAAATTTACTCATAATGGAAGATACAAAATCACTACAATAATACTGAAAACATGAAATATTACTTTTATAAAATTATACACTGTACTTTTATAAAATTGTAGTCTCTGTACCAGGACACGAACGTAATCGTGTTCAGGATCATTATATCACCTCACTTTGTTACTTTACGGAGCAGTTTCCTTCAAAGATTTCGCATGATACTGGTCTCGAACGTATTAGACAAAAACTTCACAAAACTTGAAACACTTGACTAGACTCGCCATTAATATTGTTACAACTTAAAAACTTCTAATTTTTATTTTTTCCTGAATTGAACTTTCTTGGGCGTATTTATTATGTTAGAAACTTTGATCGATTTCCCGACATGTCACGTATTTTAGGTTAATCTTAAATTACAATATGGAGTGTAATGCTAAAGAAAACAAAATTGCAGTGATTGCCTTGCACAAAGTGGGTATGGAGCCGTCGGATAATGTTAAGACACTTCAAAAGCTTGGTATCAGCCGCAAGTTCGTATATCGTACAATCAACAGATATTAGAAAATCATAAAAGATTTGGGCGACCATGTACTGTTAGAACCACCGAGGCCATTAAGGTCAGAACTCGCTGAAACCCCATTAGACCAGGGCTTGAAACCTTTGAAAATGGTAAAAAGTGAAAAAAAAATAATAGAATGAAACCCATTGGAAAAGGAAGAAAATATAAGAAAATGAAAATAAAATAACTAACGGGCGATCTGAGATCGGGAAGTGGAGGGGGTGAGTATTTAAGGGTAAAAACGGTTTATCTCGATTTCCGGCAAAACTACAAATCATATGGAAAAAAGTTAAATGGCAAAGTTGTGGGTAATAAAAAGATCTACTTTTTTCACATAACCTCAAGATTTATGTGAAAAATTCAAATAACCAATTTTTTTGTTTTTTTTTTATATTTATATTTAAAAAAAAAATATTTTTTATTAATAAATTAATTTCACCACATTTTGACTTAATATTGAAAAAGCACCCTAATTTTCAATCGAAAATTCTGGCGTCAAAATATCAGCTATTTTTACGTTTGGCGTGTTGTTCGTTGAAATCTCTACTTTCTGATGGTATAAAAAATATATAATTAATATGGTTAATGTTCTCAGAAAATGCAAAGAAACGAAAAAAACTCTAAAAAGATAGGCTTGTAGCAAAGCAAAAGGTAGCTTTTTCGAATAGACTTATTTTTTAACTAGCTGCATCCCGCGGTTTCACTCGCGTTACTGTCTATAAGTCATAGACTCGACCCGAGTGTCGAATTACTTTAATTTTGTATTATCTCCCAAAATATGCGTATAATTAAAATGCTATAAAGGGCAAAGTTTATCTGCATAAAATTGTCTTGATAATGAAGTAACTTTCGTTCGTAAATCTCTATTCATTAAAAATAAACTTTATTGTGGTTTATGTATAATAGTTAGGCATATGGTATCGCGGACTTTTTTATTTGTACTAAGGAACAATATTTTTGTAGAACATTTTATTTACGTCTCACTGACTATTACGCTGCGCACTCGGATAAAGCAGTTCGGAAAGAATGTTGCTTCCGATTTACTTAACAAAAATCAATATTTAAGGCTAGCCGAGAGGTGTAGCCTAATGTTAGTTAGACTGTACTATTCCTCGTGAATCTGGCTATAATATAAGGAAAGAATTTTCAAAACCGACTGGTAGTTCCAGAGATTAGCGTGATTAAACAAACAAACTCTTCCGCTTTATTATATTAATAATAATAGTATAGATTATTTTTGAGACTTCAATAAATATGTACACACATTTAAGTTTAATTAAGAGTACATTCCTTCATAAAAAAGTAAATGAATTTTCATTTGAAACAGAACTTATTGCCAGACTAAGTATATATAACAAAAGAAAAATAGTTTGTAAAAAAATACTTTTCCGTGTGGTATCCCTGTGGAGGTGTTGAAAGCAGGTAACAATCTTTTCCCCAAATCTTCAGCCATTGCAAGCAACTCGCCATTGTACCACTGTAGCACAGGTATATCAGTCTTTAGAGTAGCCGCAAGTGCGTGAGCGGATAGAAGACCACTGAAATTAATTGAATCAATAATAATTACAGTTCACATTCAATAATGTACAACCAAACAGATGGTTAGTACAGTGCAGTACACAAACAATAAGCGACCATCTGTGACACAAACTTCATCGGCAGTATCAATAATTATACTTGATGATTACTGTCGATAACATAGGGAACAATGACGTGAGTGGAGCCGCGTGCACAGCTTGTATATAATATTATCATACAACAGTGATAATATAAACTATTTGCGTCGATTAACACGTATCTCCTTAGAGAAAGAACAATTGTAAATTGCATTGTATAAAGAACTGGTGCCACAAAAAATAACTACTTATACATCCTACTAATATTATAAATGCAAAAATTTGTTTGTTTGTTACTTAATCACGCTAAAACGGCTCAAAGGATTTGGAAGAAATTTGGCAAACAAATAGTTTATAAACTGCATTAACATATAGGATACTTTAATCCTTTTTCAGAAAATAAGCTAAATTCGCAATACGTAAGATTCGCCAGTTAACAGATATTGCCACTGCTAGGTCAGTCTACTTCACTTATTTCCATAGCATAAAGTCTTACAGTATTTTGCTGTGGAGTTCAGCAGCTGAGGTAGATACCATATTTATATTACAAAAGCGGGGAATTCGAGCAATATTAAACATGAGACCTCGATTATCGTTTTTTTTTTCGAACTGACTATTCTGTTAGCCTTATGGGCCCTGGAGCCTTTACGGCTTTTACAGCTTTACCGGGCTTGGGGGCGAGCGCTTAAGGCACTCAGCCACGAAAGCTAAGCAACAACATCCGAGGATGCCAAAGTGGACGAACCTCGGCTCGGACTGTTGCGCGTATGCAATTAAGTTGCGATCTGACTTAGGCCGATTATCGATAAAAAATGAGTTTAGTAAACACCATGTTTTTTATTTTTCTCTGAACCCGATTTTGAAGTCCACGCAGACAAAGTCGCGGGCACAAGCTAGTGATTAAATAATTTAAAATATTATTATTATATATTATATTATATATATTATATTATTATATTATATATTATATTATATATATTATATTATAGTGATTAAATAATTTAAATTAATATTATTACTCTACTAACTTACGTGCGAAGGAAAGAGAGATAAGAAATGATATAAATATTTTATATATTACTTATACTAAACGATTAAGAAGATAGAAGATCATTTAAGTAAAACAAAAGTAGAAATAATGTTGTGTGTTAACATCGGTTATGAATCTTATAACTAAAACACCAATTACAAACAACATTAAACAATATAAAACAAACGATAATATAATGACAATAATAAAACAAATTAACTATGAAATACTTTACACACTTGTATTTACTCACCCCAACATTCGTATGTTTGTTTCAAAGACCGATACAACTATGTCATGATCGAATGTAACATCTTTTATAACAAGTTTTATAGCGTTGTTGAACTCTGAAAAATCTCCCATCACCACTAGTGTGTCCAAACTGTCGACCAGGGTTAAAGAAAAACTGCAAACAATATATCATTGTCAATGTCAATAAAAAAAACATTACTATTGTGTCCTATCACCGTGTTATTGGAAGCCTCATAAACATATTTGAGATAGCAGTCCGTAAATCCTTCTGGTTTGGTTTACGTATATTTATATATTTTTTTTATAATAACTCGGTACATTGACTTTGCTGTCCCTGATAATAAGCACAGTACAATCCAAATACTACGGCGACCACCGAGAGATCGAAATCCAATCGCGGTCGCCGCTGTCATGCCGGCCTGCATAAATATCTCGTCACGTTACGCTTAAAGTAAACGACCTCATAAAAAGGAGAGAACACATTGGCCGGGAGATGGTTCCACAGTTTCACAGTACGACAAAGATAGGACATAGAGAACTTTTTAGTTCGTGGCAAGATGGAGGTTAGCGTAAAACGGTGATTCCGAAGCCCAGCGCGTGTGTCTCTGTTGTGGAAAGGACAGGAGGGAATCAGATTATTGAATTAAGAATATATAAATATTTTAATTAGATTAATTAGAAACTATTCGTTGAATTCTCTCAACCTACATCATGTGACGTCATTTCCTATACACCTTGGTGCCATAAATAGTGCCAAGCTACCATACTTCAGCTCATTGGCGTCCTGAGTTTCAGTCCGTTCACAAGTGTAAGAAACGCTGTTAGCGGTCGATATAGAAAACATTGTGATAGTACATAAATTCACACTAACATATTTATAGATTTTTTTAGTGTCAATTATTGACCTAAATGATCGCGGACAATCTGGATTCAAAGGAATTTTTTGCAGAGAATGCTCCGGATGTGGAAGGAGTTCCCTGCTGAGGTTTTCCCGGTTGACTACAGTATGGGATTCTTCAAAAGGGGATTAAATAGGTTGCAAGCGTCCATAGGCTGCGGTGATCGCTTACCATCACGCGGACCGCGTATCTTATTACATAGATTAGCTTTCGTGCTTACTCTACTGACATCTAAGATTAAACAGCATAACTGATACATTGTATCTTGTATCTTTCTTACTGACTGACTTAGTTTTCAGAGAATTGGGTAATCTGAAAGGCAACTTCTTCGTGTCTTGAGCGATACAATATATGTAATGCGGGATCGACGCAATCGGAAAGCGTTGAAGCTACAACGCTGACGTGCTTAGCCTACTGGAAGTTTTGGTTGAACAAGGTGTTTTCTCTTTTAAATAACGTTTTCAAATCTGTTTTAAGAAGTTTCCCAAGTCTAGCAGAGAGTTTTAGGCAAATAGATTTGAAATATCTCGCGCTTGCACCCTCGTTCATTTTTCGAGTGAGACCTGACTATAGAATTGGAAATTAGGTGTTGGTCGAGACACCAGAACAAAATTATTCCTGGCTATAATTATTAGGCGGTCCATTCTAGCTACTTTTAATCCAGCTGGGAGTAATTGTTAGTATGGTTTTTTATATCGCTTTGTTCTCCTTTTATTATTGGCTTTGCAGAGTTGATCTACACACATCTAGCTACTACACCTTGTTTTGAACGTTTAACGGTTCAAATACATTTCAAAGTCTGTTTTAGCTGTAATAATTTCAAATAGAAACATAAATTTGTATCCTATTAAGGATTATTTGACGGCAATGAGACCTTCCGAGCAGTTCCTCATAGATAGCCATAGTCTATAACTAGATTTAATTTAATTAATAAGTAACTTGAATTATTTATTAACCATTTCAAATGATTTATACAGTGTTTATTGGTTAATTCAATTGGCGATTGAGGAGTGTGATTGGTCAGATAAATATTTTGAGATTACAATGAGCTCAAATATGGTAGCTTGGCGCTATTTATGGCACTAGGGTGAACAGGAAATAACCTCAAACGATGTAAGCAAAGGGAATCAATAGGGATTAATAGTATAAATCTACGTGAACGTTGAATATCTAGAGTTCCTTGGGGTAGAGAGGTTCAAGGTCGGCAATTCACTAGTGAAATCTATGGTATTACAAACATCTATAGGCTATGGTAACCGCTTACTATCAGGCGGGCCACAAACTTGTTTGCCAACTTAGTTGTATAAAATTTATAAAAAAATATATACCAATAAAATCACGGAACGTGAATTTATTAGAGCAATTTTTTTTCTTTTATACTCATATAAATTGATGCAAAATAAGGAAATAATGTATGTGAACACTTATCATGATTTTAATGTACCTAGTTTTAGTTTCAACATACATACATACATAAATCGCGCCTCTATCCCAACAGGGTGGGCAGAGACCATGCCCTTCCACTTGCTACAATTCTGACATACATCTAGTAATCTTTTAGTATGAAATGATTATTAATTTAATGCTAAATATCAATTGATAAGTATTTAAGATAAAATAACTGTCTTGAAAATAACATATAATTATGCAATAATACATAAATTCGTAAAAAATAAGTATAAACATAACCAATATTTTTAATTTACAAACATAATAAGAAAGTTCTTTTAAAAAGGTAATCCTTGTGGTGGTATATCAATCAATGCAAAGTCCATTTCACTGTCCCACACCCATTAACTTAATGTTACAGCTCTATTATATTCCTTTGTGTTAGACTAACTACCACAAACACAAAACAAATAGCTACCAAATTCAAATTTAGCAACATAAACCTTTTGTAGTAAAATACATAATACTAATAAACAACATATCTAAAAAGCATTTCAGAAACAAAATGAAAGTATTTTTTTTTTATTGTCATAGGTTTAGTGTTGCGGCCACAATGTCCCCTAATCTTGAGTGACAATGTGAACTTAGATGGTAACGTTAAGCCTAGTGGGAGCACTGGCTCTCAAGTGCAGCTTCCCGAATACACCTATAGGTGCTTGGAGACAGATTTTGATGGTGGTAGCGAGCGAGACGGGCATTAGAAAAAGCCACCATGGTATGGTTTCATCATGCTGTTTTCCTTCACCGAAAGCTCAGGCTCCTTGCGGAGATTCGAACGCACTCGATTGACGCAATGTCCAGACACGCTAACACCGAGCCATCAAAGCTCGAGAAAAAAAAATGTTTCATTGATTGCCTTTGTGAGGTGTGCTGTTAGGCGCGCATTGTGCAAAAACTACTGAATTAAGCTGTAAAAACCTTCTGAGGTTTCAGGGCCCCTTTGGCAAACAACGGCTATCGTAGCCTATGGATGCTTGTAATAACATTGGTATCACTAGTGCGTTGCCGACTTGAACCCCCTTACCCCAAGGAGCTCTGGAAACACTACTCATTGCAGGAACACAACACACAGTTATTTGGCTGCACTTTTCTGTAGGGTGGAGGTATTTCACCTGTCAGACTGCCCCAAGTAGACATAAATCTTCAAAGAAATTTATCTGTGCTCTACCTCTCTATCTTCATTCAATAATAAGTTATAAATGTTTTAAATTATGTCCACACGAGTGAAGTCGCGGGCACAGCTAGTTTGTATACTAAGCTTGCTTAACCATTTAATCATTACATTTTAGGTATAGGTAGTGACAACTAAAACTGAGGCAGTGCTTTTTATGTTTCATATAGTTACATGAAATAAATTATATATATTAAAAAAAAATTAAGATAATATGTTGTCACTGAATATATAATATAAAAACAGACCATTGTAGTTTAATATTAAAGAGGAATTTAATTTTAAAGAGGAATTTAATTTTTCATGTAAAAAATATCACAAATAGTTTTCTAGGTACTTACTTTCCCAGACTATCATCCATATCACCTCGACTTGGAGTAATGCCCTTCCACCGGCCTTTACAGCTTAGAGGCATTAGTTCATCTGCTGGGTAAGCATTATCCATGTATGCATTGTATGCATGGTAGAACATTTGTCTTGCCTCTTCTCTGTAACAAACACAATTTAGCATACAATATAATAACATATATAGCATAGCTTTTATTATGGTAAGCAAATAAATGATTACATACATATATAGATAGTAAAAAAACATTCAGACACAGAATTAACAATCATATTCAGCACACAAGTTCTTTTCAAGCACCCATCAGAGTATTTTAGGAGTATCTTAGTGGTTCATGAATTTCCATCCATCTATATTTCAGATCTTGTTTGCCATATTATAGTGACCCTAGCTACTGTGTTTCACTAATGTGTCAACATAATTACTTGACGAAAAAACCAGTGAGAAAATTACTTTAATTTTTTAGCAAAATTATTGTGCAATTTAGCTAAATCCTTGAACGTATAAAATTAGCTTTCGATCTTTCGTCACTTTTAGAAATTTATTTATATTTACCTTAAACCGAGTCTCTCAGATCGGGTCATTTTTGGTGAAGTACCTTCCTCTGCAGTTCTAACTGACATTATTGTTAAGAAATACACTAACAAAAATGGGTATGCCATTGTTAAAATAATAATAAAAAAATAAAAAATAAATTACATACTAAAAGTACACTTATGTTTTACACATCGGTATAATAAGATAGTTTCTTAAAAATTTCACGAAATAAAAAATGTCTTAATGTGTATCAACTGAATATTGTTTTTAACATGACAACGTAGTAGAACTAATATCCCTGTTATCTTTCTGCTGTCCAATGTCTCAACCATGAAACCATAATAATTAGAACTTATAAGTTAACAATTACAAGCCTCAGAAGTCAGATTACTATGTACTGACAGCTGTTAAAACTTTATGACAGATAATACAGATAACACTAACTATTCATGATTTAGTAATTAATGTCGATAACTTTAGCTTTACTTTTAATTAATGCTAAACCGAAATCAAATTTAATTCACAGTTTATTTATTGATTGTGAGGATAATAATATTCGTACATAGTACATATTACATTACATTAATTCAGTTATTATTTGTTTCAGGTTAGTGTTCGTTTATTTGATATCAAAGTTTGAAGTCTTTTCAATTAATAAATCTAATGCTGTAAGTCTAAATGAATTAAGGGAACAGTTTTACTCTATAGTAATAAGGTTGATTAGACCACGTAACCCACCACGACAACTATTCAAAATTTCAAACAACATAAACACTTATGTTCTTCTCAAAATTTATGATTTTTTGTAACACTTTACCTTGTATATCCATATTTTACAATAAAATTGATTATTAGTAACTACAGCACAGATCTCAAAAATCAAAATTTACATTTAAAACTTATAGCAAAAGAATTTACACCTGTGGGTTGTGGTATACCCATTAGCTTATATAGTAAGGACCAGGCGCGGCGCATAGTTAATACTTTATTTTTATTGTTTTCCCATAATTTTTGCTTCTCACTCACTGTTCGTCTCTAGTTTTGTCTTTTATGGTGCACAGATGTTTTATTGCTTTGTATTTCAATTTATTAGTTCTAAATGTTTAGCTTTAAATATATATGTCGGTTTTCGAAAATAAAGAAGATTAGTAAATTAGCTTTCAAAGCGTTTATAAGTCAACAACAACGAGTCCGATCTATTATTTATCCTCCGCATAACCTTCACATAGCAGAGACGTGATCGTGGTGGACGTGGACGCTGTCGCTTCGCTAAATATGTTTAATATCATTATCATTTCAGCCGAAATACGTCCACTGCTGGACATAGGCCTTCTCCAAAGATCGCCACAAAGACCGATCCTGTGCTGCCCGCATCCAGCGGCTTCAAACGGCTGACTAACGTATGACGTCACGATAAATTCTACCAATCCAGTCTGTTTTCTATCACGTGCCGCAAGTTCAAAAAATAACGTTCATCAGGGTTTTTTCGCAACATATTCAATTACTTTTTAGTTATATAAAAACAAAGCGCTTTTAAAACATGTCTTAGCACCACAGCTATGACCACGCTGACCGCTTGTTAACCGTTGGCGTTGGAACAGAGTAAGAGTGTTTTTAATACGACCAACAAAAAAATACATGTGTCTAAAATGATTTCTCTTCTGTTTTATATGATATCATTAAGACTTCAACTTACGAAACGTTAGATAATCTATTCAATATTCGGTATTAGAGGACTTGTTAAATGTGATCAAAGGTGTTATTAAAAAAAAAAAAAATGTATCAATCATGTCCAAGTAAGCGATACGAATGGGATAAATTTAGTAAATACACAAGAAGTAGTCTTTGTGGATATTGACGCTAGTGGAATTATTAATGCTACTGAAAATTGAGAAGAAAATTAAATATCCGCAATTGAAACCGATCTACTAAAAACTATTGATCTACGAAAAAAAACCTGGATCTAGGAAGTTCGTATTTCTATTGTGGAATTTAAGGCTATCTTTAATTTTGCAATTGCAGTTGCAATACTGCTGTGGTTTTGCAGTTACTAATTTTTAAAGGGGATGTTTCGAACTTAGGCATTTATAGTTTTTTTTTTAATTAATTTAAACGCATACATATAATGTGCATTAATGTACTCGACCATACAACAGTGGTAAAAATGTCAGCATAAACTGAGGTCTCTTTAAGAACTTGCCATTACTGAAGAGAGCTCAGCTTTTACTTGGAACTGTTGCCACTGATGGAAGGTTGACTGTACCTAACATTTTTTTATTTATTTATTAAATAATTAAGTTATTTAATAAATAAAGAAGTTTATTAAATAGTAGTAAAAAAACAGTTAAAACTGATTTCCTTAAAATTTTGATTTTTAATTATATTATTCGTAGATATATATTTCCGTACCAAAGTGCCCCATTCTATGTATCATTGTGCCTGGTATGTATGGTATGTATGGCACAATGATACAAAACAATTTGTTTATTAAATCAATTATATTCTCATTACTATATAACTTTAATGATTCTTATGACTTGTATTATAATATAGATAAAAATTAACGTTCCATAAACAAAAAGGATTTTTTTTTATGCATAAAATATGACATTGAATTTTTTATGTATCAAGCGGCCCCACTTCTCTGTATAAGTATGCCTACATTCAGACTCTCCACACTAGCGATACAAACAAACATAAAATTAGTAAAAAAAACCGTGTGGTGTCGTTGGACACCAGATAGGACCGAAGTTCCTTATTAAAAAAAATTAAGTTCTATTCGAGGTATAAAAAAATAATTATTCGGGTATACATTTTTATTATGGTTTTTTATCAATAAAAACTCCTTTACAAAATTATCTTAACACCTTTATTTTATTTACAATGATTTATAATAATATATAAAAATAATATAGGTACAAAGAAACACCTATTTATGTGAATAATGATAATTAAGCTTAATTATGTTCTAGACTATACATTAAACACTGTATAGCCAACATACATAAAAATCTTACGCTTTTTTTAACGTTACGGACTTTTTTTGCTGGCTATGGTACCCCTCCGCAACGGCCCATAAGGAACTTCGTTCCAAAACTGTTCAATAACATTTTTAGTGTACCTTGATTTCATATTGTTACTCGCGTATGACGTCACGCCTCTGTGTTAGAGTGGTGCATGGGAATTTAAGAATGTACCTATACATTTAACGTTATTTTTTCATGGCTTTCAACATTTACTGAAAAGTTGTTCGGTTACCTATTTGATAGGCTATAAGAAATGTTAATAATACTTTTAGAAATAAAAAAATCAATTAATCCTCAAATGATTTTGATGAAACCTATTTTGTACGCGGGAAGTATACGAGTATTATGTCATTATTTAATTGATATATAAAGATCAATGCTATTTTTATTTATGTACTATAATATAATAAATCGGAAGAGTTTTTTTGTTTGTTTGTTTGTTTAAACACGCTAATGTCTGAAACTACAAGTTGGATTCGAAAAATTCTTTTTGTATATAATAGCCACATTTACGTGGATAGTATAGACTATCTAACATTAGGCTAGACCTCTCAGCTAACCTTAAATATTATTTTTTGTTATGTAAGTCGGAGGAAACCGCGTACCCGAACTGTTTTAGCTGCGTCCGTTAGTCATACGTAAACACAATGTTCTACAAAAATATCGCTCCATAGTACATCTAAAAAAGTCCTATCATCATTCTCCTGCCCTTATCCCAATTTATTTGGGGTCGGCGCAACATGTCTTTTTCTTCCATACTTCTCTATTATTCGTCATCTCGGTATTCACTCCCTTTCTTACCATATCATCATTCACACAGTCTATCCATCGTTTCTTTGGTCTTCCCCTACTCTTATATCCATCGACATTCATACCTAAAACCCTCCTCACGACATTTTCCTCATTTCTTCGCATCACGTGCCCATACCATGATAACCGATTTCCACACAATTTTTCAGTTACCGGTGCCACTTTCAGACTTCCTCTTATGTATTCATTTCTTATTCTATCCATTCGTGTAACACCACACATCCCTCTTAGCATTCTCATCTCAGCCGCATGCAATTGTCTTTCATTCATCCCTTTTGTGGCCCAACATTCCGATCCATACAAGACAGCAGGTCTAATGATGGTTTTATATATCTTCCCCTTAAGTTTAAGGGGAATGCGGGAGTCACAGATTGTTCCCGTGACCTGCCGCCATTTCATCCATCCAGTGTTAATTCTGTGCTTAACCGTTCGATCTACTTCACCATCGCTTTGCAGGAGTGAACCGAGATACCGAAAGTCGCAGCAAACTGGGAGAAGCGCGCCATTAAGCGCTATGGCTCGAGAACTGGAGAGACCGCCGAAATCGCAGAACATATATTCCGTTTTGGTTCTGCTGATTTTCATGCCAACATTCTCCAGCTTCTGTTGCCATTTCTCCAATCTACTCTGGATCTCAGGTCCATCTTCACCGACAAGAACAATGTCATCGGCAAATAGCATGCACCAAGGTGCCTCCTCCTGTATGTCCGACGTAAGAGCGTCCATAATCAACAGGAAGAGGTAAGGACTTAATGCCGATCCCTGGTGCAAACCTACAGCCACACTGAACTCGTCAGTATTGCCAGCAGCCGACCGGACGTAGGTACGAGATTGACTGTACATAGCACGAATTAACTCTACATACTTCCCGGGCAAACCTTTCTCTTTCAAGGCCCACCACAGCACATCCCGAGGTACCCTGTCATACGCTTTCTCCAGATCAATGAACACCATGTGCAAGTTCTTGTGTGCACGTCTGTATTTTTCGCACAATTGGCGTAGTGCAAAAGTGGCGTCCATTGTTCCTCGACCTGGCATAAACCCAAACTGGTTTGGAGTAATCTCACTCTCCTCTCGCAGTCTTTTGTCTATTACTTTCTCCCATACCTTCATACTATGTGACATGAGCTTTATCCCTCGATAGTTGTTGCAGTCCTGTACATCACCTTTATTCTTGAAGATGGGCACTAGCGAACTATTGCACCATTCTTGTGGGATCTCGCCTTCATGCAACAACTTATTGAAGAATAAAGTCAGCCACATACATCCATCTTCTTTTAAACACTTCCATACTTCTACTGGTATATCATCGGGGCCCATAGCCTTTCCATGTTTCATACCTTGGACTGCCTTTCTTACTTCATCCATACTGATTTACCTTACCAAACCCATATTTACTTGTACCTCTTCGAGTACACCATTCCATTTATTCTCTTCGTTCATTAGCTTTTCAAAATAAACCTTCCACCGTTCTTTTATTTCGTCATCTTTGGACAGGACCTTACCAACGTCGTCTTTCATACATTTTATGTGGATTATATCTTTTGTTCTCCTATCTCGTGCTTTTGTAATCCGATAGAGTTCCTTCTGGCCTCTAGGGCTGTCCATTGAGTCATACAACTTCTCCTGCGCTTTAGCCCTCGAAACTGCTACCGCCTTTTTTGCCTTTCTCTTCCATTGTTTATAAATCTCCTTCTTATCTTCTTTCAAACTAGCATTCTCGTTTCCTACACCCTGCCATTCTTTAAACGCAATTTTCTTTTCTTTCAGCATCTTTTGCACGTCTTCATTCCACCACCATGTATCCTTTTCTATCATACCTTTCCCTTTCGACTCTCCAAACACATCTTTTGCTACTCTCCTTATACAATCCGCCATCTCTTTCCAACATTCATTCACAGATTTTCCTTCCATACCATCCATTTCAATCATTTTATCTACCACTTGACTCTTAAACTTACTGGCACATTCCTCTTTTTCTATCATACGCCATCTGGTTTTGGGCGGGGGCCGTTCCTTGTTCTTACTGGACGAGACACTGACTTTAACCTCCATTATAATGAGTCTATCTTGTGGGACTAAGTCTTCACCTGGAAGCACTTTACAGTTTTTTCTAAAGTCTAAAAAAGTCCTATATGCCTATCTTTTATACATAAGCCACAATAAGGTATTTTGTGACTTTTTGTATTGTAAATTGAAAAGTGATTTGTGAGCATTATTATTAGGCATGGCATATGAATCCCTACGAACGAAAGTTACTTCATAATTGGAAAATGTTATGTAGATAAACTTTGCCCTTTTTAGTATGTTATATGGACGAATAGTTTAGTAGATAATGTAACACTCGGCTCGGTCCTATGACTATAGATGTAGTGGTGCGAACGAGCTCTGTGAGTTGTGACGCATAACTCTGGCCACCGGATGAAAATATTGTCTATACTGAAGTAATATAAATCATCAATCAGCTATTTCTTTTAAATTATACGTAAGTAAACCGCGGGCACAGTTAGTCAATTATACTCAAACTGCTGAAAGAATTTTAATGAAACTTGTTTTAGAGACGATTTTGTAGTGGAATAAGAAATAGTTTTTATAATGATAAAATATTATAAGTAAAAAAATACAAATTATTACTAAAATTTATACACTTATTACTTACATTGATAGATATTATGTTGGGGGGTAAGACATAATTATGTACATTTGTACATTGTACATGTACATTTTAAATACATTTGTCTATACCGCCTTGAGGAGCGGTCGGGCACCAGCTAGTATTTTATTGTTTGGAGAATATTTAGGCATATATAATCAAATTATAAAGTGAATGAGATAAAACTCTTCGTAATTTAAAACGAATAATTGAATTTTTATTTCTGAAAATTTTTTTGAGATCTGAAGTTACTATTAAAGACAATATGGGACCGAGTACCCATAATAAGTAGAGCAGCACTGGCTATCGAGGTCACGTGATCTTTCTCAGTCGCCATATTGAATTTATACGCTGGCTATGGCTTGTGTGGTTTCGCACAAATTATAGTATTTTTCTAAATGTTTGAAGAAAGTTTAAACCACAGGTTATTTCTTCAACTAAGGAAACTTTATATTATTTACCAAAATTATGATGCAAAGTCCAACTACCTAGTGTTTACTAGAACTCTAAGAAAATTATATTAGATCTTGCCATTGAACCAAGTGTGAACAATCTAACTATCAAGAAAGGCTTACTGAAAGTGCAGCTAATACTGGGCAGGGTAGGTGTCTAATTATTTACTTATAAGACATAAAAAATGTGTCTAAAAATCAGTCACTGACCGATAAAGATAGAAGAATTACCGGCGTTCTAGTTTACCGAAAGCTTTACGAAAAGTTTTAAATAATTAGGTATGTGAAATAAGACTTTTTAATGTACTTATGTACATAAAATAATTTTAATAATTTTAATTCTAACCGTTTGCTTTTTATTATATTTATATTTGGAGAGAAATAAGTGATTAAATGGACGTATATTCAATTCGATGCGCCTGCTACACATACAATAACATATCACAATCATATTTCAAATCGCACATTTTGGTTCATTATGTATTTCAGAGATGACCTCTATAGACTTGGCGTATTTTGTATACGTTCATATAGATACTGCTATATGTTGACACCGCCATTTTGATTGCTAGCTCTTTACCAGGGTGTGGGGAAGTGGGAGGGGGGTTTCCTACAAAAATTCTGATTTCAGTATCTTTTTTCAATATAAACAAGATTAGTTTTATAGTCTAACAAAACACTTAATGTTTTCACAGGTGTTTGTCTCATGGAATGTAGATCTGTCTGATCACGAATGAAGAAGTAAATAGCACCATGGAGGACATTATAAGAATATCTGTCGCAAACTTGGAGGACTCGCAAGAAATTGTAGAAATGCCTTTTGAAAATTCAGTAAAATCTGAGCAATTTGCAAAAATACCTCTTTTAGGCTCTAAAAACCAAGAGGAAAATTTACAAATACCTGTAGTTAAATCAGTAGAATCTGAGGCAATTTCAGTTAATAGTATTGTAAAGTCAGAGAAACCAAAGGAAATAGCAAAAATGCACCTTGAAAATTCAGAGGAACTGGATAAAATTGGAATAACATCTTTTACAAACATAGAGGTCCCCAAGCAAATTATAGAAACACATCTTGCAAACTCACAAGAATTAGAAAAAAATGAAGAACAATTCCTTGCGAAATCAGAGGAAATTGCACCAAAACCAAGTGCAAACTCAGAGAACCTTAAAAATATTATAGACTTAAAACATATTGTGGATATAAAAGAAATTGATGAAATTAGAGAAATGTATGTTGACTCAGGGGTATTAGAGGAAACTGCAAAAATGCCTTTTACTGACATAGATGATACTGAGAAAATTATAACAACATCACCTGCAGTCTCAGAGGAACTGGAGGAAACTGATGAAATACCTTTTGCAGATTCAGGGAGACCAGAGGAAATTTCAAAAATACCTATTATGAAGACAGAGGATACTAAAGAAATTATAGAGATATCTCTTGCAGACTCTGAAGAATCTGAAAAAAATGTAGAAGCATCTCTTGTAAACTCAGAGGATTCAAAGCAAAGTATTGATTCATATAACGCTGAAAATGAAGATCATGTTATTCAGATTTCTACAACGAAAAGTATAAATGACACATATAATGACTTGAGTCAGGAAACTATGATTAATGGCAACATTGAGCATTCAGAAAGCAATAATAGCACTGACAGTGATGGTATCAAACCTAAAGAAATCTTCAAACTTCTACCTGATTCAGAGTTAGCCGTTAATGATGTGGAAAGTCAGCATTGCAACAATAGTAATGGGTCATTTGCAGAATCTATGGCCAGTTCCCAGACTAAATCTGAGACAACAAGCCAGCAGCCTATAGATAGACTAAATGAGAATAGCAATAACTTACATAATATTGAAAATGGTAGTCAGGTGAGTCATGAGATTTTTTTATGTCGGCAATTTTAACAACTATTATACAAATTTTTATTATGTTATAATAGGGTATTTGATTGTATTTAAAATATGATATATGCCCATGTACTGCTAAATTATTATATATTTTTAAAACGATTTCTTATTAAAACAGGCAAAAATATTGTGTTAACATTAAAACAAGAAATAAAATACATATTTTTTAACCTTCCGCCATGTGATCACAAACACTCTATGATTGGTTGAATCTCTAAATACATCTCGTGTTAGTTAATTGTAACGGCGTAATGAGTGAATACAGTTGATCCCTGTGATTTTGTTGTTAATTAGTCATTAGCAACAATTATTTTCTAAAAATAATAATGGAGGTCAATTTTGTGTAAGCTGACTATAGTAGCCTAAAGTTAAGGCAATTATGATTGGAAAATTCTATAAAAATTATGCACGATTTTTATGCTGCGGAGCTTAAAAATGTGATAACTACATTGTAAGTATTTTTTTAGTAAATTTAATCATAATATAGTTGTTAATAATATTTAATAATTTCTTAAATTTTAAATCAAATTCTTCAATGTTATTAAATAAATAAAATAAAAATCTTATAAAGATTTATTTATTAAATCTAATATTTATCAAGTACCATTCCACAAATGTAAGTTCAAAGTATAGAGAAACTTTTCAAACTTTTAGTATTATTATTACATTGTTGATTATTTCAGTATGGGGAAAACAGTCAAATACCGTATTGAGGTGAATTTTTCCTAAATTTAATCCCTAAATAATACTTACGAAATATATTAAAAGAAAAATGGCTAAATAAAAAATCAAACTCAAATACATCTATTATGTTAATTGAAATAATTTATTTCATTACTTTTATGTGATAAATAAAATTATTTTACTTAATAAATACATACACTATTTTCAATAATATTGAATTAGTTTAAGAAATTTATATAAGGTTGCATAATTAAGTCATAAGAACATTAAAGCTATTTGAACATATCTGGGAACATGCAGTTATATTTTTTTGTAATCATTGGTGATATTTTAGTTACTCCAAATGGATTCAACTTGAACTCCAGTAAGAATTGAAGGAAGTTTAATTTGTTCTACATAAGAAGTGGCAAGTATTAAATATGTTGTTGCCCTCTGTTCATCAGCTAAGAACAACTACATGAAAAATTATGCTAGTTTCTTTAATTTAAGGACTGTTTGTAATTTAAATTGAAGGAAGCTTCATGTAGTTTTTATATTTATTTATTATGTTATTATTAAATAATTAATTTGTGATTGCAGCATTCAGAAGATGAGGCTGACCTAGATGAGATAACAGATGTAGATGTGTCAGAAGAAGAACTCAAAGGAACTGATACTGTTAGCATTAACTCGGACACAGAGCCTGAGAATGATTTATTAATTCCTGTTAATGAAGAATTGTCACAAGAGAATAAATTTAAAGTAAATGCAAATGAAACTATCATAGAAGCAGAAAAAATAGAAGACTCCAATGGTAATTCACAGGAAGCATGCAGTCCAGAAATTCATGAAATTAATAGTGAAAATGAAGATTCTACAGAAATAAAAGAAGTAACACCGCAAACTCATGAACACCCAGTTCCACTGCGGAGAAGCAGTAGAGCTATAACAAGGAAAAGATATACTGATGATTTAGAAAATGTTGAGGATTTTGAGGCAGGAATTGAGGACCCATTGAGACGTAAAGGTAGATCTATGGAGGTTAATAACACAAAAATCTTCATTGAAATATCAGCAAAAAATATGAGACAACATCATAATCATGGTAACAAACATAGCAAAGATACTGTTGTAATTATTGAAGCAAGTGCTAAAAGATACGCTTCTAAAAAAGCTTCTGGAATGGCAATGTATTGTAACAAAAACGTACATGATGAAGCGCATCACAATACAAATACATTATCAAATAGAAGTAACCAGACACCATCAATCTTGCCATCGCTTACAGACGATATGTATGTAGTTGAAGCCCCATCCTTCATAGTACCTTATGTTTATGAAAAGCCTTCTGTGGTGGCCTTTAAAGAATTTGTAGAAACTCTTGGTAAAGAACTTGAAGAACAAAGAGTCAAGGAAAAAGAACTCTTAGGGGAACATAAAGATTGTGACAATAATGATAAAAAAGATGAATGTGAACATGAAAAAAATGGAGAATCTGGAGATGAGGAAGGGAGTTGTAAAAAGAAAAAAAAGGAAGCAAAGAAAGGTAAATAAGATAAGTATAATATTAAGATTTAATTTGTTTTCGATTAAGTTCCATAATACTACATGTTTTGTGACATAACTTATCTTAATCATTTGAAATAATTATCAGAAGTGTATTTGGTTACTTTTATATTTCAGAACGGAGAAGGCCTAAAAATAATGATGATGATGCCTCTTGGGATGGTGAATCTACAACAGAGTCTGAAGAAGATATTTTAAGTGATGAAGAAGACAAGATTTCTATAATTAAAGATAAAGAGTATTCAGTTGATCAGATAAATATAACCACTACTGATTTATCAGCAAGCAAAGTGACTTCAACTAAATCTGACAGTTATTTTGATTGTTCACTTGGCAATTTTTTTATGGGTATTGGATATAATTTAGTCCAGGAGTATGTGCAAAATGATTTACTTAAGCAACAAAATCGTAAATTATATAGGGAAAAAAAAATGGGCCACAGTACTAAAAGCACAGAAGCATCTATTGCATCACTTAAAAAAAATTTAGAATTGAGTAAAGAAAATAATGCTCCGTATGCATTAAAGTTAAAGAAATGCCGATTTTGTACTTTCAAGACAGAGTCTGCTTTGATCTTGGCACACCATTTAGAAACACCACACATGAAAAATAATTTATATAAGTGTAATTGTTGTTCATTTGAAGTAAAAAATTCACATGACATCCTTATACATATGGATACCATGCATAGTGTGAGTGGAAAACTAGAGAGATTACCCGCTTGTCATCAATGTGCAAATTGTACATTTGAGGATAATGGTAAGGGAAAGCTTGCTCGTCATCTTATTCCTTGTATGAAGAAATTTAAACCTGAACTAAATTTGGCTCCACCTTTCGATTGGGAGCCCCCTGCAAAAATACCAAAGGTAAAAAAATTTATCATAGTTAAGTAAATAACAAAAATTTGTAAATTTTCTTACAACATTACTTAATTACAGATCCCAAAAGCTCGCAATAATATGGTTGCGTCATATCAAAATACATTTAATCGTGGACAAATTGGTAACAATATGAATAGACCGATGACTGTAGCTACTATAGTATCGGGTGCTAGTTCTCCGTATCGGGCACGTGGGAGGTCGCCAATGGCTGCTCCGCCTAGACTACTACCAGTGCTGCATGGTTTACCTATAATGCGCAATGCTGTGATGCTCAGACACAATGCACCTATGGCTAATTCTTCAAATATCTCAGCAGTAAGAAATAAAATACATATAACCTACTTTTTAATATATTTAATTGTGTACAACAATTATGTTATGGCATGTTTCAGAAGCAGAAGTCAGTGCATCAGCCATCAATTTCAATCACCCCTTTGCCTCGGCAACCACAACCACCTCAAACAACTCAATCAATTCAACCGCAACAAATAAATCAAAAAAATACGTTTGTTATTTGTGAAATTTGTGATGGTTACATCAAAGATTTAGAACAATTGAGGAATCACATGCAGTCAATTCATAAAGTGAAGATTCATCCAAAGATGATATATAACAGGCCACCTTTAAATTGTCAAAAATGTCAATTTAGGTAAATATTGATTTGTGTTTATATACCACTGTAAATCTATTAAAAATTATAATAATTATAAACAGTAACAATACTGTAACAAAATTGTTGATAAAACCAATCGAATTTCTTGCCGGCTCTTCTCAATGACTGGGATGTTTTCCAAACAGGTAGTAACTGTGTTGACGTTTATAAGTGCCTTCTTAGCACCTAAATTGAATAAAGTATTTTTGATTTGATTTATAAAGTTTGCACATAGAATTAGAATGTTTATTTTTCATGTGAAATAAAATATAAAATTAATCAAGTTTTGTTGAGATACAATAATAATATTCATAGAAAAATAAAAAAGTAGTACTAATATTTTTTGTGATGACAGGTTCTTTACAGATCAAGGACTTGAACGACATTTACTGGGTTCACACGGTCTAGTCACAAGCTCTATGCAAGAAGCTGCAAATGAAGCAAAAGATGCTGGCAGGTGTCCTGTTTGTGGAAGGGTAAGTAGTAAATATTTTGGTAGACTGTTTTCTCTATGCATTAGAATCAACCCCATTGTTTCACCAAACTTACTTGAAAAAACTTTATTATATAATATAATATATCTATTCTCATATCATCGTAAAATTCAATTTATATTCTTAAATTTATATTGACATACTTTATAAACACAATACGGAAATTTAAAAATGTAATCATATTATACCACTTTCTCTAACAAAATAATGTTATAATACAATATTTTCCAATATGATACAGGGCAAATTTATATAGTTATATAATTTATATATATATTCCAAATTTTACTTATCTCTGTGGCAGCACCCGCTTTAGCGCACGCGCGGTGTTGTGCTGGATTTTGGCGCCATTTATACGTTCGTAATGTTAAGTGGGCTCCATCTGTCCGCACTTAGACTCTTGACCTACCATTGTGTGTATATATTCCGGTCTGTAGATAACTGCTTGAACCTCTCTTAGCCAGATCATCTGCTGCGTCATTGCCCAGTGATCCGCTGTGTCCCTTAATCCACTGCCGGATTATTTTGTTGTTAATTGTAACCCTTTCTAGTGCATTGTGACACCTGTTGATAAGCAAAGCGTTAAGCATCTTACTCTCCGGGGCTCATAAAACTGAAGTGCTGTCGGAGAGAATTCTTATGTTCTTGTTCTCTACTTTTCTGTTCAGCACCGCGTTTGCCGCCTCAACTTTGGCTACACACAGAATTCTTATGTTTTGGTTCTCTACTTTTCTGTTCAGCACCGCGTTTGCCACCTCAACTATGGACACACATTCACATTGGACGATGTTACTGTGTGGTCCTAGGGCGGAAGGCTGGTTTGAAGTATCTAGTAGTTTAGTCACCAGGCTCTTCTAAATTTCTTCTACCAGTCTGAATCATTACTGCTACGCAGAGGTCGTTGATCTTGCTTACTTCGGCGTAGCTTGTGTTCGGGCACTTGCTGGAATGGCAAGGCTCAAACCTGTGACATTTGCTCTCACCCCTCGGCAAGCCCTTTTGTTAGAGGGCATGGTTTGACCAGAGGTCGCCCCAGAGCTGTCATCGAGTCGTCGCTTCGCCTTTCCAGATAGCTTTCCTCGCGGCTTTTCGCTTCGTAGGGGCTTTGCAGCACCCTCTGTCGCGGTTAGACCTACCTAGTCTTTTCTGCAGTGCCTGCCCCTGCAGCCATTACGGCGCAATTGGGTAACGCCTTGTTTATTTTGACAACAGGTGTCGGTGGTTTTGACACTTTAGCAGCTGTTTACTTGCCGCGCTTGCGTCGACGGAACTCAGGCCCGGTCGCAGCGGCAGCCGCAGGTTGCTGCTTCCTGAGCTGGTCTGCCTTCTTTGCTTACCCGGCTTCCACTAGCGCTTGCACACGTTTGTTTTTGCGGTGTAGCTTGCCGTAGTTCTTTCCCCTCTTGGTTGCCAATTGCAAACAGGTCACTCTTTCGAGGTCCTTGCTGGCATGGCATGGCATATATATATATATATATATATATATAATAATTTCATAATTGCAACATACACAACTTGTATAATTATTATAAACAATAAACTATTTCTTACTTTTTTAACTTTGATCTTTTATTGAAGTGAAACTTCTTATGCGACTTCCAAGCGTTAAACGTTAAACGTATAACGCACATTATCGGTCTCTCCTCTTTGTGTGAGCCAGAGCGAGAGAGCAAATGTCGGTGTGTATGTATATTGCACACTGTTTAAATAAAATATAAAATGTCTTATAAAATGAAGTTTCACTTCTATCGTGTGTGAATCGCACCTTTTTTTTAGTAGGTTGAATCCCAATGTATGAGAATAGATAGTGTATGAAACAGCACATAACTAGGTATTAAAACAGTCGTGTTTTAACCCCCCATTATGCAACAGTTTCATAAACTACTATTTATTATTGTGTTACATGATACTTTATTATTATTATTGCATTGCAATAATCAATGGAATATCAATTTGGTGTCCCTTGGTAAGCTTCTTGGAATGAAGTGATAAATTTTTCATAATTTACTTATATTTGGCATTCATATTTCAAAACCATCCAGAGTAACCATCCATATAATAGTGCAGTGTAATATATTGCTAAAATCGTAAATGTGGAAAAGCAAGAAACAGTTATCAAAAAATGTTCATCTTTTAAATTTTCACTTTGTTTTCGGCACTGTTTGTAGTCTTTTCAAACTAAGCAAATTATTTTTGTAACACTTTTCAGGTGTATCAATGGAAACTCCTCAATCATGTAGCTCGAGATCACAATTTGACACTGAAACCTGCTCACCTGTCATACAAATGCACAGTTTGTGCAGCTACATTTGGAATGTATAAACAGTTTGAGAACCATGTCTATTCGGCGCATAGCGTCGTCGCTAAACGTGTTATGGATAAGAGCAAATGCCCTCCTTCACTGAATAAATCTAATGGTAACAACACATCACCCTTCAAACCACTGAAGATTAATGACGAAATTACCATTATAGCACAAACTATAAAATCATCTAAAGATAAATAAGGTAATATATATTTATTTTTTGTATTGTATCTAGCGTTTAACCACAAACCCAACTGATGTTAATAAATGTGATCATAAACTGTAACATGCTAAGACAATACATAGTTGTTTCACAGCAGATTTTAATCTTAACAAATGGGATTTTCCATCACTAACATTTCAGAAACTAACACTCAGTGTAACTCTTTAGAGGATGAATTTACTTGTTACAAGGAGCGGCTTTCTGTGCCAACACATTATCTTAGTATCCGTACTTTATCACTATTAGCTGGGCGCGATAGCAACAGGTGTGCTCTGTGACTGCACGCATTTTATAAGCAAGCAACGACCGACTAACGGGGCCCGGGTGAAGCTGTAAAAGCCGTTTGAGGCTTCAGGGCCCTTATGGCTAACAGTACAAGGGGATTCTCGGTTTAGCCATGGAATAGTAACAGTCTAGTGTCTGTGCGTTGTCTGTTAATCGGACTTAAGATTGTTTTAAGTAGATTGGTATGTATTTTTGTTTAACAAATGGTGTGCTATGAACCTGGTGTTAAGTGGTCCTGGCCTGCAATCCTGTCTTGTTTGCAGTATTCTTATCTAGAGTTTGTACGTTAGTTAAAGCTGTTGCGTAAGACATGAATGTATACTCAGTCATATTTGACTTCTGAACTATAATGTTAAACTATATTGTTTCATGAAAACTTTTGTGACATTGTTCTCTTATACGATTCACGATAGATATGAGAAATAGAAGGCATTTTTTATCTGTGCAGCTTTATTAAAACAACATATTATAAAGTTTGTGACTTTGTAGGTAACAGGTAATTTCTAGAGCTACTGATCCGATTCTGAAAAAGACTTTCATTATTAGGAAGCTACACTATCCATCACTGCTGTTTTATTGTTATTAAATCTATATAAATAAAAATTGCATGCTGTTAGTTGCTAAGCGCATTACCAGAGAACGGCTTGACCGATTTTGGTAATTCTGTCTTTAAAATGTTAGTCCAAGAAAGTTTTTTAGGGAAAGAAAAATTAGAAAAGATGCTGGCAAATATTGAAGAAAGTGTGTTTTTATTTTGGATTTTTTTACATTCCATAATCCGTCATTTAACTTATTATTCGGACTATGGACAGTATGTGTAATTATTTGGTTTGCTCATTGTGATCCTGTAACTAGGTTTGAATTAATTGTCTTACCTCTGTGAGCCAGTATTGCAGCCATGCTGTATGATAGAATGCGGATTGGCTGGATTTTTAACTTCCTTGAAATAATAGCTTGGCCTACTAGTGAGATACTCATACATTCTTCTTGAAATACAGTTTTATGGGCTCCTAGCGCTTTAGGATGTTTAGGTCGTCTAAGAAGACACCTGTACCCGTTCCTGAAGTCGTATTGAAGTCATCTGGTGAATATTCTAAGTTCTTTTACATTGAGTCTTTCATACATTTCCTCATGCAGTTGTATCTTGTAATTCTTGTCGAATATGAATTGTATCAGTATTTTATCGCAGATAACACTGATAAGTGGCATGTTCCTCCATGTTTTCCCGTAATATGGAAGTGTGGAGCGTTCGCCTATCCTTCCATAGTTTTAAAGTTTTCAGACGAACTGCCTATACTGCTGCTTCCAGTTGTATGAATATGTGTAGAGGTGGCAGGTTGAGCATGGTTTCAAGTGCAATAGTGGGGGTGGTTCTCGTGCACCCTGTTATTTTGCAATGCAGACGTCTTTGAAAACGTTTTCGTTTAGCTGTAGCTGTTATGAGTCTGGTTCTAGGCCTTCACATCAGTACTCCATAGCTTACCATTGGTCTAACAACTGCTGTATAAACCCAGGATGTAATCTCTGCAGTTAAGCCCCATCTTTTACCTATCATCCTACGACATTTGCAGAATGCTATATACCGGCTTGCTTAATTTTATTTGCAACATGTATACTCCAACTCAGTCTGCTGTTCTAATTGAGTAAGCGGGCATGTTAAAGTTAGTAAGGTGTCACTTGTTTAGAGGATTAACGCTTAAGTTGTATTCCTTGCACCATTTCTCTACCACTCGTAGAGCTGCTTGCGCAACGTCGCACACAGTGTTTACAAATTTACCTGTTATAAGTACAGCGATGTCATCTGCATATCCTATTGTATAAAAATACCTGTTATTCAGTGTACGGATGAGATTTTTAACTACCATATTCCACAGGAGAGGTGACAACGCTGCTCCAAATGGAGTGTTACTCGTATGATATATACAGAACTGCTGCGCAACGTTTCATGCTTCAACTTGTATACACACCATCGTTCGCCATCGGATTACGCATAACGCTGTGCTGGCTATGCACTGTGCGTTGTCCCTCAGTCAGTCTTATGACTTTTATTAAATATATAAATATACGAGTATTTGTCCGTGTGTAAGGCTTTGCGTGCAAACATTGAAATATTTTTGTCATAATGTCTACGTAACACACAAGTTTCATAGCGAAATGTTGGCGGGAATCGTAAGTAAACGCGATTGTAAAATACACAATTTTATTTCAGCATAATATTTCTAGTCATATATATGAACTAGCGATACGCCCGCGGCTCTGCACGCGTTTTAACGCAGTAATTTTTTTAATCCCTTAATTTTATTTTTACTCCTATTACTGTCAATTTATATTATAGTCTTCAGAAATGACGTATACTTCCTGTTATGTATGTATCACAGGCTCGGCACGCACTTACTTGTAACACGTCCACTCTTGCCAACGGCTCTCGTGCAACTGACGTGATGCGCTCGAGACAGTGTATTGATTGTTCTGTGTATAGTATGCATGTTTGTGTATACGTGTAGGTATGATTATTAAATAGTATAAATATATACATTATATTAAATTACATTACATTATTATAATTACCTTAGTTCCACATACACTAAACTACCCATGTACAAAATTTTATGAAAATCGTTTTTTTATACAATTCCTAAGTGTACTTTTGAAGATTCTTATAGCCTGATATTGGCGTATGCGTATATATGACGTATGCTTGCCGTCAACAAAATTTGGTCAGAATCGGTTGAGAATATTCTTTTTTACAATTTCTAAAAGTAATATTGACAATTCGGTACTTGACTATTAACGAAAACCCATCTAAAATGATCAACAATGTAATAATAAAGCTGCTAATAAGTGGTTTTCAAATGGCTAAAAAGCCCGCGTAAACGCTCACCTTTGTTAGAATCGTACCGTGACGTCATACGTCAGTCTAGGTATTTGATACGTAACCATTGTGTGTTATTGTCGGGTAAAACTTTTTATCTTCCGTGTTCCAAACCGACCTGTTTGATTTTCGGTTTCACACGTGTCACGCGCACAAAACTGTAGTAAAGACCGTACGGTCGGAACGTCAGATCGAACCGACAACCGTAGCAACGTGTACCCGTTCGTTTCGGAGCTAGAGATGGAATGGCGCGAGGCGTTTCCTGCGGTCTGAACTCTACGTGTGAAGGGCGCTATTGTTTGATGAATATTCATATTATGTTGAATTATTTTTTATACTTATACAACTTACATACTCATACAACTTACACAGTTTAATAAACAACGAGAATCGGTTACTTCAAGGGCTCCTAATATTCATACAAGACTCACTGTGCACGTGTCCATCAGCGGCAGCCGACAAAGGCCTACCGACAAACCGTCCAAACAACGCGGTGCATTGTCAGTTTCTCCGACTCTGCTATGACCTTGTACGTGCGTAAGCGTCATATTTTTATTAAATAATATATACATAATGTAAAAAACACGCTCGTTCAAGTTTCCACAGGAGCTGTCATCGAGAAAATAAAGAAATGGAAATAGTATAATGCTTAATCTTTACTGTTTTATTACTTATTTTCGTTCTCTATGATTGGTCGTCTCTAGCATTATATTGCCCAGATGTTTTGTTAATGTTCTAGTTATTATGTATTTTTCTACGCATTTTAATAGTTCTTTGTGTACCTTCAAATATAAATACGGCGGTTTCGTAAAATAAAATACTTTACCGATCCCGATGTACTACGCGTCCGTCCCTGTAAACCAAACGTGCTTGCGCCCACGACCGTGAAACCACCGGTCCCTACATAGGAGACGGATTCACCCTCTCCTGCTGCAACTCGAGCCTAGGTCTGATCCTCCGTCATGGAGCCCTTGAGTCAAGCAGTCGCTCGCGTGATACAGTGACACTGCATTTACTAACTTCTAACATACCTTCATTACACTGCATTGACCTGCATTGAACACACCACTCAGGTACATAGGTTCTGTAAAGGACCTTCTTTTTTTGGCTAGTTAGTGTAGACAAAAATGGACAGATCATTAAATACATATACAAATGTTCCTTCCTTCCTCCCAGAGGAAATAGACAAATGTATATATGTATAGTTAGTTTAGATCGTATTACGGATGAGGAATTAGTCAGATCGCGACTTAATTACATATGCGGCAACAGTCCAAGCCAAGGTTCGGCCATTTTGGCACCCTTGGAAGTTGTTGCCTTGCTTTCACGGCTGAGTTTTTTTGAGAAAAAAATTAAAACATAATATAATTTTGTTGCATTATAATCCTCACTGGATAAGAAATTCTTTGTTTTCTGATTTTTCCCTAACGCTTGTTAAAAAACCTCCCTTAGTGCCAAATTTTAAGACTGTAGAACCGCGGAAACTAAAGCAGGATTTGATATTCGATTTGTGAGTGCGAAAAAACGAAGTGGTATATCTCTTTAATACGTTAAGCTAGAAAAATTATTAATTACAGCAGCATGAGAATACTAAAAATTAAAGTCTGATTTAAATATCTATTGATGTTAAATTGTTTTGTATATAGAAGAAATTGTTTTTTTTTACAAATGCACTCAATTAGCGATTTTGCCTGTTTAAGACTGTAAACATGCTACAGCTTGAGCTCAAAACTTTTAATAACAATATTTGCCTTTATGAAAACCTTGTACCTGTGCGTTAATAATATAATTTAGCTTTTGATGCGACTTTAATAATGAATAGTCTTATGATCTGAATAGATTATTATATTTTGATATAAAAATAAATTTCTGGTAAAATTTTCAAATCAGGACACTAGTCTTCACATAATATGTGCACCAACAAACGAATAAACAGAAATAATATCCTAAAATATTATTAATTACTTATATCCATTAACATTTAATTCACTAATAACCACATTTTGTTATAAATATTTTTCATGTAGAGAATATATGCGATACTATAATTATTATTATTATATGTTCTATAATGAGAAATAAATTTGGTGAATTAAAATTCAGCTTAGGCATAGTATCCCATTTTGTTGAAACTTTTAAGGTTTTTAGAAATAAAAAGGATATTACAATTATATAGATTGAACATCTTAAATCATTGCCTATTCAGTTAATAAATAATGCTTATTGACGGAGGAACTTGTTTTGAATGGTAGTTTACTTATATGGATGGTTATATAGGTGTTAAAAAGATTCGCATTTTGTTTTAATACAATTTGTCATAAATACTTGTATGGCGCCGCTGTGCAAACGCTGTATATGTTTTCAAGTGCATTTGTATGCGGAATAAAAAATACAAGGAAGGTGTGAGAATAAATCTTTGAGTGTGGCTGCCAGTTAGGCTAGCGTGTAGAAAATACCAACATGTCATGGATTCACCACGATAATCATAATTATTTCTAATATTCTAACTTATACGGATATATTTATTGTTACAGAATCGAAATGAAAATTTTGCTCCAAGGTTGCCGTTAACTACACGCGCTCCAAACGAACAAAGTCTTAGTATAAAATTGTTACAGTTACTCTGATGGATCCTAAACGAATTAAATGAAATTGTTAAATTTTACGCGTACTGCTTCAAGCAATTAGCACATAATAACCAGTTTTTAAAATTTGCCAGATACAATTTAATATACGTAGATCACTATTTATGTATTTAGCTGCTCTTTCTAGTTGATAAAATCGTTATGAAACTTTTTATATTAAAAATCCAATGAACATGAGGATATCTGAAGTTGATGCAATTTCAAAGAAGCACTCGATGTTCCGCTTCGTCAACAACTCTTTAATGCTATCGCGTAAATATTGTACAAAATTGACATTTTCCAAGTGATTGTTGTAGGTATTTATATTTTTAATGAACATTCCACATAAATATCAGTTAATGTAAACAATTAACATCTTTGTTTACATGGTTTTATAGGCACATGAGTAAAGTAAGTATGTACATACACGACTGTTATCTTCATAAATATTAGGCTTTGATTTGAATGTTTATTTAATGATTCTAATGGAATGAGTCCTTTATATTTTCGTTCATTTTTATATAATTTAATTTTGTATACATTTTTTTTTCAAGATGACAAGCCGTTGTCTTTGTTTCTCATGACTGACGATTCTTTAAAAAACATGTACAAATTTTCGAATAGACTACGCAGTTACTGCCATTTTGCTTTCTTTACTCATATGGTTATAAGATTTCGTTATATTTATCAACTTTGTAAACATAACACTAGATTAAAGTATAAATGCACAAATTTGAAATTTACGTATGTTACATTCTATTGGTATTAAATCGGTCGGATCGTTTCACTGCCCGGCTTTCCTAGCCTTTAATTCAGATTTTTGTGTACTTTTTATATACAGACATTCTCGTAATCGGAGCACACGAGCCCTGTATTACCTTGACCATCACACATAAACAGAAATACTTGTTATAGTGACCATTTGAATAGTTTCAAATGCAACGCATTCTGATATTTCTCGGTGTATGTTTACTAACTTCTAGGCCTGTCATAATGAATACTGATTTGCAAACATTACTTATTGAGCGGCGGTCGACGTGATTTTTGCTTACAATGATTGTAGCGAGCCGTTTAAAAAGATCCTACATTTATTGAGTGAAGTTAAATCATGAGATAACAATACCTGACACACATCTGAGGATAAATCGTAGCGAGTTACTATGTCTAGTATATCTCTTTTGATCGCGATTATATCGGTCACGTTTGCTTTAAGTTTAACGGTACGAAATATTTATCAATCGAAAATTAGTACTATAGCCGTCAAAGGCATTAATTGTATTTGTATATGAAGTTACCTAATAAGAAATATAATATTTAGATTAGATAATGTGGAGTGTATACTAAACCTTTGACAACCTGAATAATATTTATTATCGCTATAATATATATCTAAATTAGATAATAATATATTTAAAATAGTTTTAAGTCTACTTAGAATTAGTATACATATACATCATCGCCGTGCGCTCGGGGATTCGGTCACAAATTTACTAGATATAATTGAATTATGACTTTTGATTTGAATTTGAATTGAATTATGACGAATAAATTTGATAGAATTTAAATTGACATATTAAAAATAATAAAATAAATAATTTAATACTATTTAAATTGAGATATACAATAGGATTGGAAGTTATTAATTATATAATAAATGAGCGACCGAGCGCTCAGTGTCTTGTAAAAATTGCAGACATAATAGGATTGATTATGTTTATTATTATTAGAAGATATGAATAACACTTGTATCTAAATAACACCATATTTGACAAGTATAAGAGCAAAAATGCCACTATCTACTTTTGAATAAATTACTCTTAAAAGAGAGTGTAAAGATAATATTACTGATACACTGATTTCCAACAGTTTTTTTTTATCTCATGGGATCAGTCACTTAAAATCGCCATTCACTAAGATGTTGAAATAAAAAGAAAACATTTTGGCTTTTCTGCTTATCACGGAAAGTGGCGTCTTTGCTTTTGTACCCATTATTCATTCTAATTAAAAATATGTTTTTTACACTTGTCTTCATTGTATTATTTGCTATATAATTGTTCATAAATATAGTAATTATCATATATATTGTATCCCAGAATTGTATAAATATACACATTATAAATCACTATGCAGAATTAAGGCTTAATAAAATTGATTTTTGAATACATTACTCATATACGATAGTGTTTTGACTAACTTGTGACTCTAATCGGGATTTGTGACTTTTAACTCTTCTCGTTGACGATATGTGTATGCCTGTATTTCTAGTGGTTTATAGTTGTGACGATCGTATTATTGAATGTGTCATGTTTTTGACCGAAATAAATTATATAAATTGATTAAAAAGTTGATTAAATGGTACCTGTTTATATATATTTAGTTGAAAAATTATAGTATCAGGTATTATATCGTGTATTCTATCCTGACGTTATTTGAAAAATAGCTAGTGTTATTAATTTGCCAGCATATTTTCAGTAATAATATATCACATCATATTCGAGAAATCTATGAATGCTTAATATACTATATAAAAATTGTTTAAGATATGTCTTGTAACAATAATAGATTACGAAGAGGTTAAATATCGGTTTGATGGATAACAAAATAAGGGTATTAATAAATTATAGAAGTCTATTGAATCAGTTTTGTTTTTATGATTATTTGTGATTATTTTGTTTCTTATGAAAATATAATTTATTTTTGACGAACATTAACACGTTTTGACTTTTGTACAAAATAACTTTAATTTCATTCAATATTATCAAAATAAGATTGCTGTTTATAAAATAATAAATCACTATTATTGTAATACTGCCTTCAAGAACGAGAGAGAGAGAGAGAGAGAGAGAGAGAAATTAATAATCCAATTGGATTATAGTATACTTGTACCAGGAGTGTAAGCGGCGAAATAAGTCTGCTGCTAATTATTGTTAAAAGAGTTTAATATTGTTTACCGGATGATGTACATAATGCCGTACAGATAATTAGTTATATTCTCTATTTAATATTTATACATCCTTCGTGTTATGAATGTTCTATAATATATCAATAATGATCTCTCGGATTCGAATTATCTTTATTGATCACTACTACTAATTATTATGTCATAAAATACGAATAAGTTGTTTAAGTTCTCGTGTGTTAGCGTTGTACGATGCGAAAGTATACTTTCTATCAAACAGGGAAATTTAATATTTGTGTAACAGTCGGTGTTTTTTTATAAAAACTTTCGTGCGTTATTAGCTAATTCATTTGTCATTCAAATCATTTTTCAATTAATATTAAAATTATAGTTTCTTTTACAAGATTGTGTTTAAGGCAGCACATTCCAGATTTTTTTTAAATCTATATAGGTGGAAGTTTAATATTTATGGTACTATTATTCATTCATCGTAAGAAGACTTGCACGACACATGTCAAATGTTTATTTTAGAGATGTAGCATAATTTAAATTGTAAGTTGATTTTACGATTCTCGATTCCTTTTTTGGAATTAAATATAATCGATAATACGATTATTCTTCGCTGCTTGTTGCTGTAGTAGTAATGTAGGAATTACTTAAATATATTTGTTCATTCGAAATTTAACAATAAACTAATAAATTAAATTACAACGGCGTTTGCTCAATTCGATTAATTTTCGATTCGTACAATTAATGTTCGGTTCATTAGGATTTAATCATGCAAAATATTTTTATGACTTAGTATCAAGTATCAAATTATCTCAAATATCAGTATCAAAATGTTTTTTGAAGTGCTTCTTATGCGACTTCCAAGCGTTAAACGTTTAACGCACATTATCGGTCTTTTTTTTATCGTTGAAGGTTTTGGCGTAGTGGTCACAATCTCACCTGATGTTAAGTGACGATGCGGCCCAAGATGGTAACACGCTAAACCTTGAGGAAGACTGGCTCTCAAGTGCAGCTGCCGGAACACACCTATTGATGCTAGGCGCCAGATTTTCAACTTGAGGGTGGTAGCTAGCCAGGCGGGCATTAGAAAATGCCCTACCACCATGCTATGGTTTCCTCACAAGGTCTCTCCTCTTTGTGTGAGCCAGAGCGAGAGAGTAAATGTCGGTGTGTATGTATATTGCACACTGTTTAAATAAAATAGAAAATGTCTTTTAAAATGAAGTTTCACTTCTATCGTGTGTGAATCGCACACATACCTTTTTTAAAATTATAATTGATAGTCGAAATGCACCTTTTTAGGTTATGTCATAGTTTGCACGACGTAATAATTTACGTTCTGTGGATGTGTCATGCAAGTCTTCTTATGATGAATAAGGTATAGTTGATTTTGTTTTGATTAGTTTTTCATAAATTTAATAGCAAAGTTAAAAAATAAGTATTAACTTTATAAAGATTTAGTGTTGCATTGAAGTGTGTTTGTGAAAAAAAAAAGAACTGAAAGATGGTTTGATTCAAAGATTTGTAAGATTTTGTTATCTTGTAAAATGTTAGGTATCGTTTATAATATTTGAAATAAAGATGTCTCACTGTGATGGGTGTTTCAATGCAGTGTGTTAAAGCAGGCTAATTTTCCACTATTGTTTGCTACATTTACATTTACACTAACTATTTTTCCTTTATAGTGCATTGTAAGATTTTTAATTACACCGGCTTCATTCGTTATTGGTTGTAAAAAAACAAAAACAGGTAGATTGAATCTTTGATAACAATTATCGTAATTTAAATAAAAAATATTTTTTCTTAGTCTTCATATGCAATTTACGGTAATTCAGGTACCAAAGAATTAGTAAATACATAGTTTTCATAGTAACAGAAAATACTACATATATACTCAAGTATACTTGGTGTAAAAAAATCCAATTTATATTTATTATTTATAATTAAATGAGAAAAAAAAAACAGTTTCAATACAAATGGTACTAAAGAAATGCTTCAAACAAAAATTCAGTTCGCCATGGTAGTATCTATGCAGTTCGCGGTCGAGTGCCGCGCCGTTGAGAAGCGACGCCTCGCTTTGTACAAAATTTTGACAGATAAATACATCGTTGTACGTTCACAAATATATAATGTTAGCACATCACGCTCGGCGAGCGCGAATGTGAGAATGGCTCGCTCGGGTTGTCTCCTGCGCTCTCGCTTTTTGTCGATACTTTTGGAAAATATCAGTGGCGAGTACGAGCGGCTCTTCCACACGCTCGTATACTATAGTGTTCACATGTATGTATTTTTGTGTACAGAAAGTATCCAACATCTCGATGTCTTCTAAGATTTTTTTTTTTTGAAGTAAAACTTCTTTAGGTGCGACTAGGAGGTAACTGGACGACAATGCAACGGAAGTCCGTTACGGCAATATGGCGTCATGCTTCTGTACCATCCGGTTTTTAAATATTTTTCTATTGATTTTGTCAATATAGTTTATAAACAAATAAATCAAAAATTAAAAAAAAAAATAGTTAAATTGAAAGTGCAACATCATGGAACATTTATCTTAAGGGTGTCAGCAGTGTTAAAATATTATTCGACCGTCGGGATGGTGATGACCGTCGGGATGGTGGTGACCGTCGTCATGGTGGTGACCGTTGGGATGATGGTGACCATAGGGATGGTGGTGACCGTTGGGACGGTGGTTGCCGTCGGGATAGTAGTGACCGTGGGGATACTGGTGACCATCGGGATGGTGGTTACCATCGGTTATCTAGTAATTAATTATATATATAATAGTAGTAATTTTTTCTAGTAATTTGACAGTCATTTACAAAATCTAGCTTATTTACTTATAATTTTGCGAATAGTCATGAAATTCTCAAGGATAAATTATCAAAAGAAATTATAAATTTACAAAGTTATTAATTTCGTAAATCTTGGTTCTGTTCTTTAGTGATTCGTGAGGTCTCCATGTTGTAGATCGCTGGATCGCTCGCTTTTTTGATACGAATATAGTATCAGTCTCAGTTGCTATCTTCCATAGTAAAATACCATACGATCAAGGTTCGGTCTCTCGAGGGCTTAATTGAAGGGGCAGGAAGCTATCTATAAATCATGTGCTTTGCAGACTGCTGTTCACAGCTATATTTTAGTAAAACGCAGAAATAGAACGTTTAAAAATGTTATAAAACAAATTGAGAAGGTTAGAACGTCATTTGATAACGAAAAATAAAATAAAAACTATAAAACCGAGGAGCAACAACATATCAAGTTAGTTTCAGTAGGTATAGATAATAGACAGTAATGCCAAGTTTACTGAGTCTCAAAGTGCTGGATTAAAGAATCATTTCTTGATAGTTTGATAACGAGCAGCAATACAGCAAGTGGATCTTAGTAAAGGTGAAATGGAGAAACGTCTAGTTTTCGCTCAATTACCCGGTGATTACCATCTCCATTATTACCATATTAACGGTCACCATCTCAAAGCCAAAAAAATCAGCTACTAAAATAGATACTATTAAAAATCGATATTACCGTCCAATAGATTGCTTAGTTTCAGCAACGGCCCATAAAAGCCGCTGTTACCGCTAGTACGAAGTTCATCATCAGTTCCGGTTATTAAGGCATGTGATAAGTTTTCATCAAGCACAAACACGAAATTTTTATGTGTAGGAGTTTTATAATAGGTTTCGAATTACATCACCAAGGTCAGTCAAAATGAAATAAAGAACTAAATGTGTACTAATAACTTTATATCAATAACGCTTTTTTTACTTATAATTTCAGCTCGACATTTCAGCTTACTTAGAAAAGTTTTCAAAAATAAAGGTGCTAACTATATGTTTAAAATTATTTACCTACTCGAAATGATCATGAAGCTTTGCTCGGACGAGGAACTCGGGCGCAGCACTCGGCGAGTAATGGCGAGAGGTACCTCTCCACACGATCGGATAACTCTGCTTACGCCAAACCGTCGAAGACATAGGTAGGTAAGGAAAAGTCGCTGCAGCAGCTTTTGCGCGCTTACTCATTACAATAATGTACTTTCGCCTTTATAATATTATTAGGATTAGTTGGTAGGAAGCCGTATTATTTTTACCCTTTTTTATGTTTCTTTAAATTCTTTTTACGCGGCGACTAAATAAAATTGAACGCGTCCAGAAAATTCAGGGACGATCAATACAAAGTGAGAATGAGTATGTTACAGATTACTTTGATATTTTATTTTTTGATATTACTATCTTTTAGTCTTAGGAATACCTTTTTTTAAGCTTAGCATATAATTGCCTTCTTAAAGAACTGCCCTTCTTTTATTGAATTATTGTATTGCACCAACCAATACTACATCATCTTTTAATTGCTGTCCTCTCAGGTGCTTGGAACCTTGCGACCTTGGATATAGAAATTACGAGAAGCTAGTTCTGGAGAATATAGAGGCTGCTCAAGCGTTTCAAATGTAGTATCTCGGTTTGTAGGCATCGCAACGTAAGGGTGAATCAAGTATTTTGTTGAAACAAAGCAATATTTGCAAGTTTGTCTCACCGTTTTTCTCAAATTTCGTTACGCATTTTTTTTATTTGTTTTGCATGTTGATACATTATATGGTTATCTATAACCATAACTCCACGATCTTATCGTTGGAAAGATTCATCTTAGATTTCTTAGGAGTTGGAGATGATAGTCTTTTCTAAAGATATTTGACTGTCGAAGATATCTTTTTCAAGACGTAGGCTGTAATTTCTTTTCGAGGTCTTAATAGTGAAGCCAAGTTTTATTCATTGTTATAATATTGCATAACAGTTTTTCTTCACAAGTATCTGAAATCTTCGTTTTTTCAGCAAAAAAAAGTACCGAGATACGATGATTTACTAAATCATTTTATTTTGCTTTTTAATAAATAATAAATAAATCTTAAATATGGGATACATTAATTGTTTTTAAATTAAATCCACCAGTAGAAATACCATTTTTTACTGAGAAGGATTATTTTCACTATAGGATTATTTCAATCACTTTGGTGATACTCACGTTTAGCAGTCAGCTTAGTCTCGAATTTACTACTTTCGATTGATCGATATCGATATCTACAGAATATCGCAGCCAAATGACCTAGTGTTGTGTTTCTGCGGTGAGTAGGGTTTCCAGAGCTCCTTGGGGTAGGGGGGTTCAAGGTCGGCACCGCGCTTGTGATATCTATGGTATTGTCGTACCTCGTATCTCGTATATATCTCGTATCTCGTACCTCGTCCTTATACCTCGTTACATAATACTTAAACTTGTTCCCTACAAGTTTCTGAGGCAGCTTAACTTTTTTCTTGAAGCTGCAAGTCTCACCGGTTTTTTTTTGGTCTGACTATGCTGTTATCCTTATGGGCCAGGGAGCCTTTACGGCTTTTACAGCTTCACCGGTCTTGGGGCGAGCGCTTGCCTTAAGCGCCGCCTCAGCCGCGAAAGCAAGGCTACATGTTCCAAGGGTGCCAAAGTGGCCGAACCTCAGCTTGGACTCTTGCCGCGTACGCAATAAAGTCGCGATCTGGCTAATTCCCTATCATTCGAAACAAACTAACTATACATATATACATGTTTCTTACCCCTGGGCGGAGGGAAGAACATGTGTATGTGTATTTAGTAATCTGAAAATTGTTGTTTAAACTAACTAGGCAATAAAAGAAAAAAAGGGTCCCTTACAGAACCTATGTACCTATGTGGCGTGCATGTGTGTATAATGCAGGATCATGTGTGTCTGTGATAGCTAGTGAATGTAGAGTCACTGTATCGCGCGAGCGGCTGCTTGGCTCAAGGGCTCCATACCGATGGATCGGACCTAGGCTTGAGTTGCCGCAGAGGAGGGCGGTCGTGGCGGGTGTGCTGGAGCGAAGTTAACCGTACGTTTCCTGCGGAGAGAACGGTGGTTTCGCGGACGTGAGCGCGAGCACGCGTGGATTACGGGAGCGGACGCGTAGAATTCGTTGGCTTTCTCGATGTCGTCATCAGGATCGACAAAGAGATTTCGCGGACGGCGTTTATAGCGTTGGACAACTGGGATCGAATTGTCTGGGTTGTAATTGTGAGATGTAAATGTGAGATATTTCACATAGGCTTCTATCGAGGGAAGCCTCATGCCCCTGTGGAAGTCCATGTTTCTACCGAAGGCTGGAGGGTCGAGAAGGCGACAGAGAAACCGATTTTGGACTCTTTGCATACGGGCAAAGTTGAGTTTGGACATATGTGCGAACGCGGCGCACCTATATGTCATGATCGGACGGACACACATCTTGTACAGTGAAAGCTTATGTTTTAAGAACATTTTGCTTACCGAACTAAGCAAGGGTCGCAAGCGCAAAAGGACCCGGACAGCCCTATTGTGGACTTTAGTGACATGTGCGTTGAAGTTAAGCTTCGAGTCGAGAGTCGCGGTTCGAACATAATCGTAGCGCGCTTTGCCGGATTAATGTCCATTCGCCATGTTCGAAACCACTCTACAACGGGGAGAGGCCGTCCAAACCTATGACCCTATCATATACGTCTGTGTATATCGGTAAATAATAATAACTTTCATTATAAAATACTTTTATTTATTGGTGGAAATAACGGTTTTAAAAATGATATCAATAGATTCAATGTACTTGCGCAGTAGTGATTTGAAAATTAATCATTTATAAAACCATGCCAATGATATGCTATTAGTGGCTGATATTGATTTACAGTCTTCTTTGAGATCGGTTATTGGAGGCCTTAAGATGGGATTACCATTTTTCGAACGTGCATTAAAAGGCGGTTTTAATAGAGCAATTGGCAAGCCGTGTATTTGTTTAAATAGAGGCGTTTTTAAAGTGTTTTTTCTTTTCTTTTTTTTTGGCTAACACGCGGTTTAGAACAGCCAAATGCGTGTAGTGTTTTAAACCAATATGTCATATTAAATCAGATAATCCGCGCTCCGCGTCTTCGCTTGCGTGGACTACTAAAAAAACCTTTTTTTGTGGGCAACCCTAATTACTTTTCTATAATAAAAGTAGCCTAAGTTATTCCTTATAACATCAGCTATCTGCCAGTGAAAGTCTCGTGAAAAACGGGTCAACCGTTTCGGAGATTAGCTAGAACAAACAGACAGACGGCCAAAAACAACTACAACGACAAAATGACGGATTTTAATAGCCAAGCCATAGACTAGCATATTTTATACCAGTTGTGATTGCTCTCTGATTTTATAATCTTTGCACATAATTTTGACAGAGGGATCGTGGTCTTGAAATGTAGTCTGCGGCTATTGATGTTTACTTCATGATTTTTCGCAATCCGTTATGGTCAGGCGTCAGTCCAGCGCACTGATGTTATGGACCGACTAGAACTGACTCAATTTGATCTGTCCATCGCAAGGATGCTCTTCTGCACCATCTCATACCTCCTATCTCGCCTACTACTATCTTTAATATTATGCGCAAATTAAATAATAATAATACCAGCGAGTATGTGTCCGACTGCTGGGCAATTGTGGCCTCTTTTGGAGGAAAGGCACGTGTTTATACACAAATCAATAGTTATATATTTTTCCCTAATAAAATGGTAATACAAAAGTAGGTAGTAAATGTTCGTTAATTTCGAATGATTCGTTAGTAGGTAGATGCCGGGGCTCGAACCTGCGGGCATCGCTTTATATTCTACCGGACACTATGACTTTAAACCTTGACACATTCGGTTTGGTTCTTAGTAATGTGGATATATTTTTTATACATGAATAATTATAAACGTGTAGGGTATGAGCTAGATTACACATGAAAGATTTGACGTTGAAATGTATGACGCTGTGGCGCGGTGGTAGTGGCCGTGGTGGTGGCAGTCGCGTGTAAATGGAGCGCGGTTACACGGGTGAACACACTAGTTTCAAGATGTGGCCGTGGCTGACAGTGTGGCCAGCGTTATTTCTATTTGTTAACGGGACTTTCGACTTTGGTTTCTTCAGACAGCAACAAGATTATACACCGATGCCTCCGGTACGAATTATTTTGTGTTAATTGTTACAAATATGTTTTCATTGCGAGTCGATAGTGCAAAATCGTGCTTATAAATTAATATTTGATCAAAAATTAAATAAAACTTTTTTTTCTTTTATTTGTTAAATATATTGTTAACGACATTCTTTTACAGAATATGGTACAATTTTTAACGCAACTTCATTAGTTTTTCCCTGTAAACATTAACTTCATATACCTACACTAGCTGTGCTCCACGGTTTCACCTGTGCAACATTCTCCTATCAAGAAACATAAATATTCGCCTTATTGCGTGCTTCTGATACTTGTCTACAGCTTGCCGATTGGTTGACATTCATGGTTACTGCTTCACACCTTAGCCCCTTAGAGTCGTGGGGTGAAGTTTTATAGATTTATATTATAAAATTTCTCTATAAACAGGCTTTCTTCTTCTCTGAAAGGCTTTCAGGCTATGAAATGTCAAATTGATGTATTAAACCAAACTGGTAGTTCCAAAGATTATCGCATTTAAACAAACTAATAACAATCTCTTAATATTTACAATATTAGCTTAGTATGTAGATATACATATTATAATAACACTAAAATTATTGTTGTTTTATCTGTAAGACAAAAACAAAAAATACGTGTTCCTTATCTAGCGTACCTACCTATAGAAGAATGCGTGTAGCAGTGCGAGTATATTACTATTTTATACATATTTTACTTCTGACAAGTAAAATGAAATATTATTAGAGTACGTCACGAAGATATAATGTTCAATTAAAACACGTCTGTATGCTTACACAAGAAATATAGCCGAGAAAATTATCAACTGATCGTAAAATCTATAGATTGCGTCAAGACGAGTATTTACTTTGTTGTTTATTTGTAATCTAAAATATGAAATGATGTTCGATAAATAACTAATGTATCTGTGGAATGTGAAAGAGAAAAAAACGGCTTGGAAGCATAGCATATCTAGAAATTTTACTTGGGCAAAGTTGTTCGTTTAGTACGTATTAGCTATATATTTGCAAACTAATAACAAAGGAGTTTCTCATTAGCTTGTTGAATTATTGTTTGAGTTTTAGTTACATTATTTCAAACTTAGAAGTTAGTTATGATTTTACAATTATTACTATTAATTACCGTGATGAATTGCCTATTAAAAGTATCTTTCAAAATGCTTTTTGATTGAGAATATTAAATAAAAAGAAGACAATATGCTTTGTACTGCATTATTGCGGCGTTGTATTAAATACATGGTCGTTTACCATAAAAGACAGAAAATGAGGACGTTGGTTGTCTATCAATTGAGTAACTCTAACACGTTTATTCCCTCGCAAATTCGTTCCGGACGACATGCGATGTTCATCTGTAGGCGAACGATCTGTGATTATAACCTTATTCTATGTAAACATTTATATCACAAGATTGATTAATTTCATAAATTTAATTGTTCAGTGACAATACACTCGTTGGCTGCAACAGACAATATTGCTTCATATTCCACAAAGAGCTTGAGTTTTTAATAATAGAGTACCTCTCCTTACCTGCCACAAAAAAATTTGAGAATCTATCGATAAATACCTGTTCACGTATTCTGGCAGCTGAACTCTCCTTCGTGGGCATAGTGTTTTAATAATAATGAAGTTAAACTTCCAATTACTTGACCTAAATAGTATCAAACCTGATTTTTTCTAAAATCTTGCCTCTTAATTGTTCTGCCTGCATTTAGAACCCTAAAAATGTGTAATTTAATACCCATAGTATAATTCATTAGATTATATTTCTTTGTGTATGTCTATAAAACTAAAATACATATTAATTACATATCGAACATTTTGTTTAATCTGGCATTAAATCATCGATCTCATCATTCTCCTGCCCTTATCCCAATTTATTTGGGGTCGGCGCAACATGTCTTTTTCTTCCATACTTCTCTATTATTCGTCATCTCGGTAGTCACTCCCATATCATCATTCAGACAGTCCATCCATCGTTTCTTTGGTCTTCCCCTACTGTTATAGCCATCGACATTCATAAGTACCTAAAACCCTCCTCACGACATTTTCCTCATTCCTTCGCATCACGTGCCCATACCATGACAACAGATTTCCACACAATTTTTCACTAACCGGTGCCACTTTCAGACTTCCTCTTATGTACTCATTTCTTATTCTATCCATTCGTGTAACACCACACATCCCACTTAGCATTCTCATCTCAGCTGCATGCAATTGTCTTTCATTCATCCTTTTTGTGGCCCAACATTCTGATCCATACAAGATAGCAGGTCTAATGATGTGATAGTTTTATATATATTCCCCTTAAGTTTAAAGGGAATGAGGGCGTCGAAGATTCTTCTCGTGACCTGCCGCCATTTCATCCATCCAGTGTTAATCCTGTGCTTAACCGTCCGATCTACTTCACCATCGCTTTGCACGAGTGAACTGAGATACCGAAAGTCGGAGCAGACTGGGAGAAGCGCGCCATTAAGCGCTATGGCTCCAGAACTGGAGAGACCGCCGAAATTGCAGAACATATATTCCGTTTTGGTTCTGCTGATTTTCAAGCCAACATTCTCCAGCTTCTGTTGCATTTTCTCCAATCTGCTCTGGATCCCAGGTCCATCTTCACCGCCAAGAACAATGTCCTCGGCAAATAGCATGCACCAGGGTGCCTCCTCCTGTATGTCCGACGTAAGAGCTTTCATAATCAATAGGAAGAGGTAAAGACTTAAAGCCGATCCCTAGTGCAAACCTACATCCACACTGAACTCGTCAGTATTGCTAGCAGCTGACCGGACGTAGGTACGAGATTGAATGTACATAGCAAGAATTAACTCTACATACTTCCATACATACATCTACTTTACATAATCATCAATCTAATTTAAGGATATAAATTTTACTTTTAAAATAACCAATTAATTTCGTATTTTCTTACAAAATAAATAAATGAAAACACACACAAACATATTTTTATATATCTGTCTCACTTAGCCTTTAATAGAATAATGTCAGTGCGAGTTGTGCCGCCAATTACTCTATATTAAGTCCTTGCCCTCACATCTTGAGCTTTTTAGCCAAGTTCTTCGAAATTGTGTCAATTTTTTAATTTCCATCTACTTGCCTATTGAGTACAGCCATTGCATGTATCTGTATTACGTTTCGTTGTCATGTCTATATTTGTATTATAGATTAATAATTACATGTTGCGAAATTGCTTTGTTTCCAGCAAGTTAATGAACTTTATTTTGACTTTACAGCTACAGCAATAATTGATTCCTATACATTTCATTGCCTGATATTTTATACTATGTATAATATTTTGTTTTAGATGAATTGTTTCGAGTACTCTAAATTCAGCCCTTTGAAAATACGAAGAGTTTATGAAGAAGGTATGAAACTTGTACAAATTCTACACAAGGCAAATGTCTTTGTATACCTAAACATTGAAGTTTAGATATCATTTCTGTTTACAGGGCGACGGTATAACAGTGTCTTCTCCCAGAATTTGTTACCCGGTATTAGATTACCAAAGAAGACGAACACTGACAAAATATTTTCACGCAGAATTGACATTATGAGATCAAAAACAAATGACCTTTTAAAGGAACATTCTAAATTAGTTCATGATATCAACAGTATGAAGCAGTTAGCTCTGGTCACTCCATTTAAAGATGAAAGCAGTGATTATGACGAATCTATATTTCATGAGATAATTGAGACTTTGCCCGATACTAAGGTGAAAAACACGCCCAGACAGCCAAGTAATTCGAGTCCCGGTATTTTGTCAGGAGGAGCGAGTATGAACCATGAGGTTAAAAGCGAGCCGGTAAACTATATCCGACCGGTCGTTAATTTGGTAGGAACTACTGCATCTCCAGTGAAACATCCATATCCATTCGTTCAAGCGACTTCAATAAGGCCTATACGAATATGTATGCCATCTCTATCAACAACTTACGCGACAACTGGACAGCGGCCTTCACTTTGGGAGACGCTACTTAGACTTATAATACCTAAATAATGTCGTTCAGTGTTGTGGTTTATTACGGCACAAGTTACATTTATCAGTATAATGTCTTTAAAATAGGATAATGATAATTTTAATAAACTTCTTAATACTCATATTTTTGTTTTTGTTAGTGTTTCTAATGTGAAAAGAAGTTTTTATATATTTTGGTAATAGTGATAACACGTGTTCGGCGTTAATTCTTTACCAAGACGCAGTTGCGCTCGCGTGCGACGACAGCTCTTCTTCTTGTTGCGTGTTATAATTATAATTACAGTTGCCGCTTATGTATTGTATACTCTTTTTTACTACGTTTAAACGTACGTTGAAATGGAAAAGTTGAATGTCTTATGTGTTATGATGAAATAATTATTTATTATATGTGATTATCGAGTACATAGCGATATATTGTAAACATTTTTGTTCTCTTTGTTTTTTGTTTAATTTGTTAGATTATAGCCAGTAATTTCAACATGGAAAATGTTTAATTGGAATAAGCGAAGCCAAGATTTAATTTATTATAAAACAGAATACAATATTTATACATAGTTTTAATTAAAATATAATGAAACTTGATTAGATATAACAATTTTCATGGATTTATTCTGTTTTACAGAGATGTTTTAACGTGTATGACACGAAATTCAGTTATATGGATTTATTTCTATCCACAAAAGATTATTTTCCTCGAAAAATTAAAATCTAAAAAGTTATTGAAATAGTCATCATGGATATGAAACAGGAACTAAGGGTACAGTCTATGGTTTAAAACACACTTCACAACGTAATACATATTCATTCACACATACAATATACATATGCATTCGCTCATGAGACATAACGCAAACACACTTACACCCATACACTCATATTCAGATATAAAAACACGTATACACCACAGAATATAATAGCCTTAAAATGCACACAAAATCTCAAAAGATATATATTCAACCGCTGCATAACAAGCAAAATGTAATAATGATTGCTTCGTAACTGGTACTACTTGATTACTAAAAGAAATAAAATTAATAAATCCGAGAATAAATATAAAGCGGCAAGGAAAAGAAGTAATTCTTGAAAGTGGCTCGAAAATTATTGATAACTGCGTTCATATTTGCATACGCAAAAAAACTGCACATATACTAGTATGACAATATAGGTGGGCATGTTTAATTGAAAGGAATAGTCAGGTTTTATAGTCATTAATAGATTTATTTAAATTATAATATTAGGTAAATTCGAAGAAAGATTAAGATGTCTTCTACTAATTAATGTATATCTGCTGTAGCTGCTGTGTGACATGTTTATTTAAATTTATAAATAAAATTAATGTATGCCCTTTAATTGAAACTGTAAACGTGATTCACATGAATGTGAACATGCTAAGTGAATAAAAGTCATCATCTGGTTCTATATTGTTGTGCTTTGCCACGGTACTACACGGCACTACACGACACGATGGCGTCAACAATATGATAAGTGAAAGTTAAATTTTTTTACACTATAAAATATCATGTATAGTTAAAGGTTTCTATCTATTGCACTTGAATATGAGAAATCTATGGAGAGAGGTACTTTTTATATTATTTTAGAGTATTGCTTGTCAAATAAGACAATTTATCCAGTTCTGTGGTGAAACTGGAAACTGTAAGTAGAAGATAGCTGCAGGACATTTAAGTAATGTTATTTACCTGATTAGCAACCACTCATAAATTGAAAATATATTACCGAGTACACATCGATATTTTTTTAAAAATAATTTATAGATTTAGCGATGCATAGATATAGGCTAAAGTGACCTCTTAGCACCAGGTAGAATGCATACCTATTTGCTACTTCACGCCACAAAAAAACTCATCGTCCAGCAAATCGGTAGTGTATTTAATATTGTATGTAGATCAAGGAAAATTATGTCCTGTTTTAGTATTAAAATCATGAAATTTGTTTAGTGAGTACAACGTTAAAGAGGCCGTCATAATGACTCATATGGATGCGTTGTCGAGAGAGAACAAACGGCGTGTGTTCAGCTCAAAATGCTTCAATGCATTTCCTCGTAGTGGGTTTCGAAGTCGGTGCGTTACAGCGCGACGTAGCGTCCGTTACTGTGGACGGTTACGGTTGTTTTCGGACTGAACTTTAACCATCATAAGGTAATATGTAATATACGAGTAGTAAGGTCACGTATATGTAGAATAGCGTATGTTGGAAGCTTAATATTAAATGTCATTTAGTGCGGACATATTGGCAAGTTTACGACAAAAAATACATTCAGTTCAATAAGTGCAGCCAGCACTAGAAATCCTATGTATACCGAGGCGCAAGTTATACCAACTTTCCAATCCAATTGGAACTTATTGAGTGTCAGACAGCCATACAGTGCGAACAGTGTCGAAAGTAAAGATATGGCGCTGTACGATAAGCCACTTGAATTTAATGCTACCTGAAAAAGTATTGATAATTAGATATTATAAATTTATTTTCTTAGTAAAAGCAAAGATTGAAAAACATTGAATTAATATAACGTATTATTTACAATAGGTAGATTTTCAAGGTTACATATTTAGGTATATTAAAAAATATAATAGGTTACAAGACCCGGACATATTATAATAGAAGATCCGAATGAGGCATCGGAGGAATAACGAATTCCTAGGAAATAATGTGATGTGTGCGTAGGTACGTTACACGAAATGATATTAAACTAGAGAAAAAGTTGTTAAAAACGTAACACTGGTATGTGTTTTTGGTAGAGTTGCCAGATAAAAAAGAGATCAGATAAGTGCTGTTTTGCTTAAAAAGGAGGATATCTGAAGAAAAGGGCAACATAAAACCGTACAAATATGTTTCAATTTTTACTATGTGTCTATTTTAGAGTAAAGATACTTTTATATCGAAACTTGTATAACTTGATTAATATACCTATAGTATTTACAAGAAATAGCTTTATCATAATAAACGCAAAGAAAATGACTTACCCAATGATTGCCAGGCGTGGAAGGATAAAACAAAGATTTGATTAACCAAGGCAAACCTAAACAAAGGAGAACATCGAACGTATTCGATCCTATAGAGTTACTCAACCCCATAGTACCATGACCTGGAATATTAAAGTTCCATTATATTTTATCTATGTCTATACTAATAATATTATAATGAAAGAGTACTAATTTTGTGAGTTTGTATGTATGTGGAAGGCTCTGTAACAACCAGTCAGTTATTAAAAATTGTTTTTGCATTATATAGGCTTATTGATTGAGGGAGATTATAGGCTATGTAACTTCACGCTATAAATTTAAGAAGTGGAGCAGTAACCATGAATGTCAAGTAATATGCAAAGTTGTGGGTAAATAAGGGAATTAAGAACACCGATAGGCCTGGGGCCCAAGTCTACTAACAAAATAGTTTTTGAATAGTGTGTCTATAGTATCTCAATAGACATTTGGTCACAATTTGGTATTCTCCTATTTGTTTACCATTCTATCGGAAAACCACTGACTCATTTGGTATTCTGCTCTACAATCGCGTCTCAATGATATTTCGATAGCAACTCGATAGTAGGTAAAATGGTATTCTCTTAAATATTTGACAGCTTTATCAATCGTACTTCTATGGTGTTTTGACTACTGAGTAGCCATTGAACAACAACAGCGTTTCTAGTACGATTACTTGCACGTTTCAAAAAAAAAAAAATCAATTGATAGGCAACACCGACGACAGATATTGCTATCCCACTGATACACTATCACAACACTATAGAGATTCTATCAAGACAGTAATGAAATTTTAGCAGAATACCAAATTTGTTACAATTTCGATATAATATCAGTTGAGTGTCGCTATAATGACAATGGTATATTCTTAAATGTGAAATAGCAGACTTGGGCCCCAGGTGTGTTGTTGGCGGCGTGGCCGGCGCGGTGAGGTGAGGTGAGGTTGAGCGATGGTCGAATAAAGTAAAGTTTGTGAATATGTTTGCAGGAGGTAATCTGTCAAACTACTGATCCGATTTTGAATATTATTTTTCAAGTTGAAATCTTAATTATAATATTATTACAATGTCGGTTTTAGCTTTTTCCCGTGCCCCAAGTGAGATTTCTATGGCGGCCCATCTCTATTATCCAATTTAAGTATATTTATCCTGAAAAATACAAAAAAGAAGGAATAGAACAACCTTCTAAAAAATATTCCTATTCTAGCCTTTCTATCGGCGAACTGCATTACTACGGCATCAAAGTCTATGTTTTCTGAAATTTCATTTTCGATTGATTGAGTTGCCAAACCGCGTCCTGTCCTAACACCGTAACTGATTATTATTATTAAGTTTTATATTGTATTAATGCGTACGAAGTCACGAGTAAGTGCTAGTAACCCATATTCCATTGCTGGGCAAAATCTCCTTCCCGAATCATATAGCGTAGACTACTTTATCTGTTCTATAGGCGTGGCTCTTCTTTATTGTTCGTGTGTTCATGTCACAATGTGTGGGGTATAATAGGAAAAAATATATATTGGAATAATTAGGTACCTTGTTTGGTTACTAGGACGCTTGATACTGCTTCGGGTAGGCTCGTTCCCGCCGCTAGTATTGTAAGACCGGTAATACTGTCGGGTACATTTAACGTATCACCTGAAAATTTAACATTTTTAGTAATACATCGGCATAAAATTAATTTCACAATTTCACTGTGCTTTATTTATAATTGAGTTATACCTCTTTAGATGCGGTATGAAAAAATGATGAGAAATATTTTTTACGATGGGCACATATTATCAAAATGTCTATACTATGAAATGCTTACTAAACATCTTGTTTTATTGTGGTGAAGATAGTCAAACTCGATGTTATTATACCTCACAAAATACATCCGCTTTTCTATAAAATAATAGTTGACACGACAATAAATGTTAACAAATTAGATGTTGATAATTTTGCACGTAGATACTGTTCCATCTTCCAGTTAGTTCATTGAGAGCTGATGCAGCAGCTGCCTCAGCGGAGGACCTGTATGTAACTTTTGATAGGGGTTATAATATATTGGTGCTATTCAGAGTTGAAACTGTAGGAATGTGACGTCCAAGTACGGAGAGCCTTGGTCAGCTAATAAGCATTGCCATACAACATGACAATGCGGCCAACCTTCTGGGCACGTTTCCTTCTAACGGTGAGTTGGATAGCATCCACTACTTGTAGTGTTTATAAAATTGATTTTTTAATTTAATTGTTTTCCATTTATATGTAGAATATAATTATCAAATTATTTGTAAATAAAATATCGATAAGAGTTCAGTATGTACAAACCATTATTCGCTATTACGCAATTCTTGAAGTAGTTCGATGTTAAAATATGATGTTAACATTTAACACATAAATAGGATTCTTGGGCGGAAACTTATTCAAATATGTGTTGTTTGTCTTTTCTGCAGCCGAACTATGTACAGATTCTACCAATTTCAAAATATTTAACTTGCCACGTTGAATATACTTGAACAAAATTTTAGAATTGAGACAACTGAACTTATAAAATAATTACCAATTATCGTGATTATCCAGGCGACAATGTATGATGTTCCACCTATCCAAATAATGCACATTATGAAAGTTAGCGGGTAGAGGCATTGCCTCTTTCGGCAGTCCGGTATTGTAATCCATAGAATAACGGTAATAGGCCAAGTCAAAATCCAAAAGATTTTTTGCCACAGTGTCGTCTTATCACCGGGGAAGGACCACACGGAGCTCGTGCTTATGTCTGCATAAAGTAATAAATAATGTCTACTTGTGTAACAAAACAGGTTAACTCAATAGTGATCGTTTTGAAATTAACTACATTTAATGCCTCTCCCACACAATTGAGAAATCACGTGTATAACGCGGCTGGCGTATCACAGTTACCTTATTGCAGGTAAGCTACTGTTCAATAACAGTGGTTGAGAGGAGCTACGCACATCGCAATGTCAGTTTAGATGCCAGATTTTGAAGCAATGATGGCTCAGTGGTAGCGTGTACTACTTCGCGTCGATTGATGTGAGTTCGAATCCCTGCAATGAGCCTAAGCTCTCGGTGAAAGAAAAACATCGTGAGGAAATCATACCATGGTGGTAGGGCTTTTCTGATGCCTGTCTGGGTAGCTACCACCCTCAAGTTGGAAATCTGTCGCCAAGCACCAATAGGTGTGTTCCGGCAGCTGCACTTGAGAGCCAGTCTTCCACTAGGTTTAGCGTGTTACCAACTTGAGCCTCATCGTCACTTAACATCAGGTGAGATTGTGGCCACTATGCCAAACCTATAACGATAAAAACAAAAATAAGTTATACATCTACCATGGTGAAGCTAACAAAATAACTGGATATGCATAGGTTTATCCTAAAAAGTGATAAATTGATGCCAGGCCTTTTTCATACTACTAAGGTGGCAAACAAGCATAGGGCCCGACTGATGGTAAGTGGCTACTGTAGCCTATGATCGCCTGTAATACCATAGGTATCTACTAGCGTATGTCGACCTTGAACCCCTCTACCTCAATGAGGTTATGGAAAGCTTTCCATAAGGTGTGTGATTGACGTGATTCAGTCAAGCTCCATTACCGGCTCGCTATCTTCATGTCCTTGTTTGTGTTCGAGAGGTATTAATTTTCCTTCTAATTCCTATCCAATTCTTCCTACTCTAATTATTGAGTTAATACTAGCTATATCCTTGCGAGTTCGTTTCCGTTGTTTTTGAAGTGAAGCGACTCGCGCACCACTTTTTATAAACCGGTTGTACTAATTCTGAAACCTTTACGGGCTTGCACACAATAATTCATGAATGTTTTATCGCAATCGGATAGATTGTATAGGAGGAACGCATACGAGATAAAAATGAAACATTCCTTTTTATACGAGTACATGTGTAAGTACCTGAGCCAGTAGAGTCATGCCTTCTTGACATTCTAAGTCCGTGTTCTAGGTCGTTACCCTGGACAGAACGGCTTATGCACTGGGAGGCGTCCAGGAGGTGAGGTTTTTCTAATACACAAAGAAAAATGCTTCATTTTCAAGGTCAACAATATATAAATGTACAATGAAATATATATAAAAGTAATTGAGTAAGGTAGTAAATACCTTTTATCAGTAATGGTGTAATTTCAGTGTAGAGTTTAGGTTTTCCGAACATGCAGCAGCATCCATTTCTGACGAACGAGCCGAGACGACCATTAAAAACCATAGCTATAAATTGTAAATTATTTCATAAGTATAAAAATTTTGATAAAAACATAATTCGTAATAGAACAGTTATATAAATATGGCCAATCGTATTTTCTTTTTCTTTAGTAATGCTAGTGACAAATTTAATGTAAAGCATCTGGTTTCTAATTGACTACGGTACAGGACTAAAACAACGGCGACCATCGGTGATCGTAACAGCCGTCGCCGTCATGCCGGCCTGCGGAAATGCTTCTTCACATCTCGTTTGAACAACCTAATTAGAAGACTATTCGACAATTATAAGGTATAACAAAGGTAAGAATTACCAAACTAGTTTGTTCGTGTCATGATGGATAATATCGTGTAATCGTAAATCTGTATAGCAATTCACGTAGTTCCTGTAGTTGAAAGAAGATGTAGGATAGTGAAACAACACTTCAGAAAATTTACCACAACACATACGATAAAACGAGCACAGCACACGTCCCTTCATAGTTCAAGCGGTTCTAAACTTTATAAATTGTATTTAAAAAGTGTGTATTATTCTTCTTTTTTTTAATTCGATTTATAGTCTAGCCTTCATCCGTAATCGTACTTGATGTTAAGTGACGATGTAGCTGAAGAAGATAACACATTAATCTTAGAAACGGTATCTGAAGAGTAGTTGTGGCCACATACTGATAGGTGCTCGAAGGTAGATTTTGAACTTGACGGTAAGCAACAGTAATTTCATGAGACACTTTAATGGTTTCAGTACTTAGTTTCCCTGAAAGTTGAGGTACATCGACAAAGTTTCTTTAGACACTCTCTCATTTAGGCCGAGCTTTATTAGGCGCGATAATTAATGTATATTGGCCGGCAGCGAGTGGCGATGGATTGCAGATCTCTCGGTGGTCGCTCTTGTTTTTGTATAGAACTCTGCTCTAACCATCAGGCACAGTGTCGTAACTTTGTCGTGATACTATATGAAAAACAAACCACACAATAGCTATTGCAAAATACGTAACCACATTGATTTCAATGCGATGATCCCTTATACGCTTGCTATAAATTTATTTTCGGCAAAAAAGTCAGTTACTGAATTTATCGTTTTTTTAATTTAATAAATTAACAACGTATATTTAGAAAAAAAAAAAATCTACATTATTTGCTCAATAAATTAACGATAATGTTATAAATTACTATAGATTAATAACTTAAATACCCAGTATATAGAGCAGATACATTGAAACGAGCAGCAGTGCTTCATGCCAATATATCTTGTCATCAAGCAGGGAGAGAATGAGCGCGATCACAGCGACGGCGTACATCAGACAGTCGCGGGAAACCGACCACCAATCCAGGTTTATTACCTGCATATATCATATTAAACATTTAAATATTTATAAACAGTGGGCAGTACTTACCATATATTGTAATTATTTTGAATATATCACCATCTAATAATAAGAAAATAAAGAAGGTAAATGTTGTAATAAAGGGTTCACCTCGAGAAAGGGCACGGATTTAACCACCAAGCCAAATCTACAGTTCTATGATTTTTCCACTATATTGTGGTACTATTACAAATATATTCTCTAAACATTCAGGTTTCCTCACGATGTTTTCCTTCATCGTCATTCTATAGTGTTACTAACTGATTAATTAATTAATTAATTTATTATGGTTCACCAAAATAACTTAGCATTACACATTATTTAAAAAAAACTATTAAATTAAAATGCCGTTATATTTATAGGTGAACACGGCATGCATAGATAACATACTTAAGTATTAAATTTAACTATATACATATAAAGTAACAGAACTCAAACATAAATAAGAATAATTAGATTAGAAATGGACTTTCCGAGTTACCGGGTTACAGATGGCTCGTCAATTTAAATGTTTAGATTGAGGAGCCACTTTTACATTAATTTATTTATTTTGATACATTTTACTACAAATTCCAGAATTTATTCTACAAAACCAGCTATTTCGCTAATAAATAAAGGTGCAAGTTTTCTTTAAAATCTGTAATGGCTCCTAAATCCATACGGACATTTCCGTTCGTAATTTTCCTAGCGTAGACTATAATTATGATATGTAAACTTTTTTACTACAAAAGTGTTATTCTAACTTCAAAAGTGCGTGCAGTTTTTGTATATTTTACTGTTTTTAATATAATCGTTAACTTTCGTCACTTCCTTAATTATAAAAAAAAAATTAAATATTTTCATTGTATGTATTATCTATGTAGTATATTATATTTACTATGTAGTATTACTATGTATTCATCAAAGAGGAGGTGCATAAATAATTCAAATACACTTTATTACATTTGCGGTCAATAGTAAGTGAAAAAATTTCGAAAAGCTATATCTGAATTTATGAAAATACGTACTTTGCTTACTTTAAAATATATATATATATATATTAAGAACCAACCGACGGATTCCAAATACGATTTGCTAATTGTGTAATGAACGTTAAAGACAGTGATAAATAAAAAACGAAGCCATTTGAAGATTTGTGTACCCATGATTTGGAAGGAACGGAAAATCATTATAATGATTGTTAGTTTTGTGTCATCAAGTTTCATGGTGTTAATAAAAACAAAGACCTACTCCAGAACCTGGACTTCACTATAAGGCTTGTACTTCTCTCCAGTTTCACATAAAATTAGGATTATTGAAATAGTATGTTAGCATCAGATAAAATTGGCTCTTATTTTACTTATAAAAATACCCGGGTGTAGGTACTGAAAAGTTAAAAGCTGGTATTTTCGATGGACCATAGATAAGACTTTTGATGAAGGATAAAATTTGCGTGCATTAAATTAATGATTTATGAACTTTCGTAAATTTTGCTAATTTTTTTTTAGCAAATCATAAGTCATTAAATTACCAAAACGTAGTGCTGTACCAGCTGGAAATTTTAAAAAGCTTGAGTGTAATATGAGTATTCAGGTTCACTACTTCCATTTGGACTATGTCTATTTGGACAGATTTCTTGGTTCTTATAGTGAAAAACAAGGAGAGCGATTCCATCGGGATTTAAAAGTCATGGAAGATAGGTATCAAGGTCGATGGGATGAACACATGATAGCTGATTAATGCTGAAACATCATGCGAGAGTGAGTCAATAATAAGATAATAAACAGTAAAAAACGATATAAATCGTATTATTAAGACTATATATACTGTATCACAAAAACTACGCTTAGAATCTGGATAACTAACAAGTACAATAACCACTTTAGTCATGGCCGCACCAAAACCATTGTAGGCCTGTGTAATTAATACCAAGTTTCAAATAAATCTAAACCATAAAGTACTTTCCTTACAAACTTTGCTAACCCCTTTTAACCAGAGGGGCTGAGTTTCGAGAAATTCCTTTTTGAACGATGACTACAATATAATAATGTACACATCTCCAAATTTCAAATTGATATCCTTTAATAGTTTGGACAAGGTGACGATGAGTCAGATCAACAAAGTTACAACTGTGATACAATAAAACGTCTGGTGAAGATCAACACAAATCGTTGTACATAAAGCGAGCGGGGCGTGTCTAAACTCTTAGTTCTCTTAGAGATCTTCGACCTATCAGGAGGGACAGAACACATCTAAATAACTAATGAATTATTTTATTTCATATACATACGTAAATATTAATAAACTAATTATAATGTGATATTTATTTATTATATCTTAATCTTATATCTAATTATCTTAATGATAAATAAATGTACGAAACATAATATGTAAATAATATATGGTTGTTTAATGTAATACCCCGGTCGCGAATAAAGCGCAACATGCTGGAACCGCAAGCACGTTGAACACGGCAGATCCGACCACGGCACCAACGCCTAGGTCTCCTTCAGTGACAAATGTCCCGACGCAGTTAATGAATAACTCGGGACTTGAGCTAGCTACTGCCATGAATGTCGCTCCGGCCACGTCTGACGCCAGATTTAAGCCTAATAAACATGAATTAAGCTAAAATTTCACACATATGATTTAAACAGATTGTTAACAGATGGGATAGATGTATTTAGTGTTCTAAAATTTTTTGTGTAAACTAACTAGGCAAAAAAAGAAAAAAAAAGTCCCCTTATGGAACCTATCCTGTGCGTTATGCATGTGTGTACAATGCAGTGTCATGTGTGGCTGTGAAAGCTAGTGAGTGTAGAGTCACTGTATCGCGCGAGCGGCTGCTTGGCTCAATGGCTCCTAGCAGTGTGCATTTGTTTCCCCTTGTCCGCAAGGACTACGGCGAAGTCGGTCAAGTACGTATTATACCTACCTACTATTGAATATTTCAGAGGAATCTATATTTTGTATATTATTTTTACCCGCTAAACAAATGTTAGAATATTTCTAAAGCATTCTAATTCCTTCACAAGCGACGTTTCCCTTAATCGTCAGTCGATAATTTTAGAAATTAAAAAGGGAGGACACGATAGTTATTTTTAGTTGGTACATTTTGGCATTTTTATTTACCAGTCAAAAAAGGTTACGATGACTCCATCCAGACAGTTGGCAATCGATAGTACTTAGCATCAGGTGACGTGCAACTGTTTTATATCTTAAATAAAACAATTAGTAGTCTTAAAGAAAGAAGGAAGAGCAGCGGTTCCTAATGTTGGTTCCGTGGAACCCGAGGGTCTCGTGGAAAAGTCACCAGGGTTCTGTGATACAGTTTCATTTATCTTATTATCATTAATTATTTGGGCTGTTATATAATTCCACTGTTGCAATGTTTAATTTTAAACCTTATTTGAAATTTCTTTTTTTTTATCATTATTTGAAAAATGTCTTCCAAATAAAGTAGATATGTTGTATGTTCCGTAGGTTTAAAATTTGAAAAAGTTTTGCCGTAGGGAACGAGTATAGATTGTGCAATCGTATACTGCGAATTAAGAATTTTATTATTGAAACCCTATCAATGAAGTGGTAACGCGTAAACGTTTTTTATATTATATACAGGGCTCAGCCGTAGATTAGGAATTAAACAATCTCAAAACGCTCCTTATGTAAACTCTAAAGTTGCTAATCTGAAGTGTAATTGGCTAACTCGTCTTATGGCAAGTATTTTGATCAAAATAATAATAATAATGGTTATTAAAAGATCAGATCAGAAAGATCAAAGACAGCCAGGAGAAATGACAGAGGATTTTAATCACAATGATTGGATTAAAACTTACTCGATTGAAAAAACCTGGAAAGATAGAGAGCAACAGCCTTGCTCAAAATTATTGAATACAAATACAAATACATACATATACAAATACAATAAAATGTAATAAATACTTACGTTCACATATTATAGATATAGCTGGTACGAAATATTGTTCGCAAACACTGCCCAACAATAAAAAACAAAATAGCGCCAGCATACAATGAATTAATATAAAACCCTGTAAATAAAAACACACCTTAAACCAAACATTTTTAATCAATAGCTTATTAAATAAATTTATTTCAAATAAAGGTCATAAAAAATGTTTACACAAAAGGAAGCTCAAATATTATCTGGATCTCCAAGAATATTAACTTCATTGTCGGATCTAAAAATTTTTTTTGTTAATTATAATTATGTCCCGGTCCGGTGGAAAGTTCTCGGTACGTTAGTCAAATTTCTGATTTAATTTATGACATTTTTTAGAAGTTCAAATATTAGAATCATTTCAAGAACAGAGGAGCATTCTGAAATAGGAATATAATCGGGAAAGTTTCTTTGTCATTATCACAACTGAAATCAACGAAGATTAATGTATTCCAATCATATAGTATATAGATAGAGTAGATAGAGTAATCAATTGTAATAATATTTTGAAGGCAATAATCTCACAGCTATTGGATTCAGAAGTAAACTTAGCTAGCAGCTGTAATTCATTTACAAACTTAATTTGATATGGAATGTAGAGAAAATATATGTACAATAAATTTAGAGAATACATTTAAATATTTAATTTTAAATGACATTTCTCCAAAATACGGTACAATTTGTTTTGCTAAAATTATAAATTTAGCAGTGTGTTTATTGTAATCATGATCATGGTTATCATTTGCTTAATTTCATTATATGTACGATACGATATTACGATGCTTTTTGATGATTTATACATTACTTACATGTTTTCGTTGGAATCGTGTGAGGCCGTCAGAAGGAAACTCCAGTATAGCTGGTGGTGTACAATTTCTTCCATTATCAATGACGCTTAGCAGACTACGCGATTTGTAACCTAAATTATATATTTTTAAATAAAGCTATAACTAATATAAGATTAGGTAAATTAAAATTAATTCATTATTACTTTACCTGCGTTAGTTAATAATAAATCATTTTTGTCATCATTACCGCTGATAATATTTAAACCACATTTAATTAATAAAAATACTGAAAGTATTCCGAAAAATATTACAACCCTGAATATCGTCGCATTTTTATATTTACACTCAATATCTCTAGTCCTTATCAACATTTTTGCCATTAAAAACAATAATTATATTTTATATATTGACTAGATATTTATAGTTACCGCCGCACTAATTTAATTAATATCGAGTATGCAGAAATCAAATAAAAAAATCGTACAGCTTGCTGTATACACAACTTATAAGCATTCGTACGGATCTCTCAAAGCATAAAATATGAATCGACATAAACGTACTCAAGGTGCAGTGGTTCAATTATCACTGTAAAGTATTTCCTTTAGTATTCAATGAAAATAATTATTATCAATAAATAGTAACATTACATGTTGATATTATCATTCTTATCGATTGTAGTGTAAATAAACTAGGCGCTTCTGATCGAGCGAGCGAGACGCTCGTTTTAATCTATCACTTTTACACTTGTTGTTACCTTATTTTTTAATTCAAATTATTATATTTGTTACGCCACAACCTATGCAGTACTTATAAGTACGCTTCAATACGTTTATTGGATGTATCCTTTTTTAGTTATTTATTTTTTAGAACGGCATAGTGACCGAACTATCTTATGGTAAGCATATTAAAATCCAAAAATAACGGTGAACACCAAGAAATCGACAATCCATTGTCTGTCATCGCTGTCATGCTATCTTGTACCTGTCATGTCACGCTCAAAGGACCCGATCTCTTAATAAGGAAGGAACACATTGGCCGGGAGATGGTTCCACAGATTTACGGTACGGAAAAGATAAGACTGCAAACTCGTTTCAACTTTCGTGTTAAGATGTAGGTTACCGAAGTCAAACACTTGTGAATCTGTTATGGAAGGCAGAGTAGGGAATTAGATTGAAGAGTACTGCAGAACACAACCATGATACATACGGTAGAACAAGCTAAACGACGCGACTTCATTGTGAGGCAGAAGCGACTCGATGTAATTGGTAACGTCTGTATCAATAACATTGCGGACAGCCTATCTCTGCGACCTGTCTAGGGCATCGAGAGGGTATTTTGTGGATCCATCCCAGAAATGCGAACAGTACATACGTACATGACTTATCATCCAGGATATCAATGGAAGCGATCAGGGTTACTTTGAAAGTTCTTGCAATAGTATCGTCTTGCGAACAAAGTCGTCTATGTAAAAATCTCGATCTCGGTTTCAACGAAAATTATATTTAGTAGTTTTTCTCATATATATTTGTAAGGCTTGGATGTCTCAAGTTTCAAGTTAGTTAGTCCCATGTTCGAAGTCTGTCATTACACATCTCTCAGCCTCTTCAGGTATTTGAAGACTAGTCTTCTTTACACTTAGTAATTATTGTACTGTGCTTACTATCAGGCATAGTGACGTCACTTTAACGTGCTACAAAAAAGTGATACAAATTCACTTGTTAGGAAACTAAATGCAGTCAAAAAACGTGAAGAAAAATTACCAGATTCCTAATTTTATAATTTCTCAGCTCTCAGTTTAAATATAATCTAATCAATATAAAAAAAAAAACAATTAGCCAATATCCTTCCAAGGTTCTAATAAAAAAGGCAAAATAATTTCATCATGAAATATAATCCCTGTTCACGGTCTTCGTTAAAAATATTCCATTAAAATTTATAGATTACGTTGCTTGAAGTGGTCATGAAAGTTTCCACTGTTTGCCGACTTGTACACATATGGTAGATACATAATAATAATATTATGTTGCAAGATAATAAATAAATAGTAGGTACATGCTGATAATTTGATACGACATTAGATATCAACTCCGTGTGAGGGATTTTATTTGTAATAAAATTGCGAGTTTTAATTAGGTTAGCACTCATTCTATAACGATTATATTGAACTTAACGAATCAGACGTGATTTTATATCTTACAAACCCAATGTTATGACCAACGACAATAGGTTACCAATTTTATAAACTATAACGCCAAGCCCGGTGAAGCTGTCAAAGCTTCTAATGGATCCAGGGCTCCTAAGGCTATTATTATTATTATTCTAAAATGGGACTAAGCAGGCTTATGCGGTCCGCTATCACTGCGACCAATTTGATCTATTGTGATCGCCCGACTTTGCTAAAGCTCCCCATCTAATCCTATAGCCTTAATGTACTGCAGGACTTTTTTTGTAGAGTGCAGCTGAACTTCTACCGGGAGTAGCACGTACCCGCCCAGAATCTGGTTGCGTTTAGATTTTAGTGGTTCACATTCACACTGGAGGTGCTTTGGAGTTTCATCCACACTTTCGCAAAATCTGCAATCTCCTGTGTCCCGGACACCAATGTTGAACATATGTTTGTTCAAACCACAGTGTCCAGTGAGTGCCCTCACTAAAACTATTAGTTGATTCCTGCTAAGCATCAGAGCTTTTCCAGCTCTACGTTGGTTAAACGCCCCGATGAGATCTTTGGAATGCTGTTGATCTGGCAGATTATACCAGAACTTTTTAGCCACTTCGTTGAAATGGTTCCTCAAGGCTAATCGAAAAATAAAAAAAATAAACAATAACGCACTTGTATTTGTACGGGAATTCATCTATCTAGAAAAATAAATATCACTCAAGACAAAAGAAATAGTTGATGAAATAAACAGAAGAATAGTATTGACCTGGAAGAAGTTTAAGGCTTACACAGAAATATTAAAATCACAACAAAGAAAGTAGTTATGAAATCAGCAATTGTCGCGTGGAAAATTACGAGTAAATAGATTTAGGTTCTGAAAAATATATATGAAATGATTATAAAATGAAATTCAAAGTTATTTAAATATTTTATGCGAAGGCATTAACATTAAAGTAAATTAAAAATTACCAAGTACCTTAATTTTATAGTATATTAATTAAAATTGACCATCACTAGTAAAAATAGTTCACGTGATGCATCTAACAGAACCAGAGCTGCTTGTAAAAGTCTTTCTTGAGAAGCTTGTGTGTATACAGAATTTGGCAAACATGCATCAAATATCCATTCTGCTCCCATTTCTATTACTGCATCGCCAAGACAGCAGGACTGAATGCGTCCGCAAGGTCTTCCTTTAGTTTTATAAACACTTTTAGCTATTGTCAATTAGGGTGAATAATGTAAGAATCTAGAATACAATGTTTCTATAATAAAATAGAATCAGAAATATAAATAAAATTATATAAATCTTGTAAAAGCCTGCACATTTTTAGCGATCACATTATTCCAACCCTTTTAAGCAGACGCCTGATCGGTAAACACAGAACTATAATATAACCCTAACGGGTAAGTGACTTGAAAAATATCTGTCTTTTAAATTCTTTTCTAGTCACGTTCTAAATTTTAAATTCAAAAGAGTCTTTCAGCCATTAAATACTATCTTTGTATACGGCCTTCTTATTTTATATATATTGCAAAGCAAAAGAAGTTTATCATACAACATTTAAATATAATAAATGACCTAAAGATCTAAAGATGCCTTCGTAAAGCGACCGAAAAACACAATAAATGAGGAAACAACTAATTTAAAATATATATATAATTAAAAGATAAAAATGATTTATAATCAATCATTACACAATACTTCCATGTCTTACCTACATCTGCCAGATTTGGACACTTGTCAAAAAACGTAAAACAAAAATTCAATCCCCATAGAAGCAATGGAGAGAAGTTCCCTAGCTACCAGTCTACAAGCCAGAGTAAAAATTACTAACATACCCAGTAAAACCAATGTAATAGATGCTGTACTCTTTGCAAAAAGATTAAGATGGAAATGGACTGGGCATATAGCAAGGTATACTGACGTGAGATGGTCAACAAATAAAACAACAAGGAAAGGACCACAGGTAACTAGAGACATCATAATGTGGCATGACAAAGTAATAGCAATGCAGGAAAGACACTGGATTGAAACAGAAAAAAAACAAACAAATTTAGATTTTTTCTGAGTAAATATGTGTAAAATATATTATATCATAATCATTTAAAATATATTACATTTTTTTTAGAATGAATATTTTTTTTGTATTTATTATCAAGTCTTTAAGCTGGTGCCATGATAAAGCTCATATATAAAAAAAAATAAGCAGTGGAATATTTAAAACCTCGCGATACTTTTTTGGATGAGGGTAAAAGTTGGTCACAAGCTATAGTCCTATAGCTGCACTTGAGTATCAGCCCTCCGAAAAGGTTTAGCGAGTTAACATCTTCCTCACTTAACATCATGTGAGATCGTGTCCAAATACTAAACCTATATAGAATTAAATGAAAGGCTGTAAATAGGCATTTACCCCGAATTATGATATTAGCGTTGTAGTACTACGAAACATTTTAATAAAAGGATTTAAATCTTATAATATGTCAGTGAATTCAATAAATAGTTGTTTTTACTCGAAACATTGTAAGGCATAGAGTATGTACAAACATAACTATATCTATAACAGACAAGACACACCTTCATTAGGTCAATATTATCGTATGACTCATGAATCTCATGATGATCACATCAGCTTACTACAAATTGGATTAATAATTTAATATATATATCGGAGAAGGATAGGTGAACTTGATTTAAATATCACTATACCTACAAATGTTTTATTTCTTAGATGTTCTTAGATGTTATTTTGTTTTTATCTGCCTCGATCGAAGTACGATTGGACGTGTTCAGTTATATTCACTCTGAAACTGCGCTCGAACGGTGATCGACATGAATTGTATGGAAATAAATAATTGGCCCCGTATTCTTCTTTTGAGAATTGGCCGGCGAGTCCATTATGTCCATTTGAGCGCGAGCGACGGCATTCGGACGCTAGAGGCGACGTTCTCGGTCGCTTTCGTCGCGCTAAACATCATCACATAAATATGAATATCTCCGAACTAGGTACGCTATCTTTCATATTATTGAGAGCCTCTCTTCAGAGTTTCGATCTTTCTAGCGCTTGAAACATCCTGCGGTCGGCGCGGTGCGGCATGTCCCTAAGTTCGCCGGCCTCCTGGACAAGTGTGTGTACCTACGCAACAAGGTTATTTAGAACGAGGACGGAAGTGCGTTCAATTCCCGATGAACGACTAGGTCATTCACTACTGTGGACTGAATCTAACGGAGCAACGGAGAAGATTATGTGACCGATCCGAGTGCCGGTTATTGGAAGTGAATGTTATAGTCAGTGAGTTGTGTAGCGGCATAGCCGGAGATCATGGAGTCGAGCCACGGTGCTTGTATTGTCGTATTGTAAGTACAAAGGACAGTTAGGACAGTTGCCGCATCATGACAACCAGATTATCAGGTATGGATCTCCGTTATTAATTTATCACGGTCTTCTTTATTTCATACGAATAATATGTATGGATATATGCAAATGGCCAAATAACTTAGCACATGGATGCCGATTTGTGATTGAAAATTAACGTTTTCATTTGTGGCGCGTACAATACTCTATGTTATAGGGTCGGGCGTGGCCCTTTATGATCCTCGAATGCGTCTATATATTAGTGTCAATTATAATGTGAGTCCCTGAGCGAACATATTTGAATCGAATCTTTTGCCAGATTTTTGGATAAGGAATTGATTGCACGTGGATATTTACCTGAATATCAAAGAAACATAAAAGTATTTTACTGTGAAGTAAATTCATCACATTTCATATTGTACGAATTGAAATAATAAACATAAAACATAAAAATTGCTTTATATATCAAGTAAAAATTATATACGTATGCATATAAAAATTGTTAATGATTAAAATGTTCATATGCATTGTAATAGACCAAATATATATCAATAATTTGATTCGTTTCTATGTATTAATATATATATTTTAATTTAACATAACTTTGTTAACATAATAAGTTAACATTTAAGGTAAAACCACCAGTAATTGACACTGCACCAATAGTTGACACTCTGACGAAGAAAATTAATTATTTGATACTAAATTGATTTGAAGTCTTGAGTTTGTTAACCGACTTTTATAACTGACTGTACCTATATGTATTTATAACATTAAAAATATATCAGTAATCAGTGATTTTGGCCATCTCGATCTTTGGCCTC